>CM060329.1:4441383-4464991 GCA_030674155.1 Stramonita haemastoma
TCTCCAACTAGCAGCGTTTTCTAACTCCAAGCTCCGCTCTGTGGGCTACCTGATGACACATGCCCTCTTTGACCAGATGGACACTCTTCGGGTCCAGAATTTCTATCTCCCGCCTGTAGGCCCTACAGTTCAGGAAAGATGAGGTCCATTACAAGTCCCCAACCTACCCAACCCCCCACCCTTCTAGCTTCCCCTACCCCATTTCTTCTCATGTACCGACACGAACATCCCATAATTATTATCTTCATTTTCCTCCTCTGATGAGTAAACAAACAGTACACCAAGGCACAATACATTGCACAATTCAGCTACATCTTTTAGGATATGTTGAATACGTTTGTGTTGTCAAATAAGTCTTTCTGACTTAATGACAATAGTTTTCTGATTTCCCGTTCATCCGTTCTATTTTTTTTCCCCTTTTGTTTTAAACTGTGCATAGTGGCACACTTTATAAATACGAGTTTTAAATGTGATGAGGTGACATCCCCGATATGGCCTGTGCGGTCGGCGGGGCTCTAAGCAACATCATTGGATTGAATTGGCAACAAACACGAGATAAATTAATGCCGTTAAGTCCTGTACACAAAATGTGACTTATCCTTCCTCGCCCCCCCCCCCCTTTTTTTTCCCCTTTTTTTCATAAATTCTCTTACACATAACGGAATTCTCACCTATTCAGCCAACTAAGATGATCAAAGTATGCCCGAACACTATACACTGGCACCGTTTTTTTCCAAATAGGAAATCGTCTGCATCATCTGCAACTGCTTAGTGACACATTGGCATTCTGGCCATTGTATGAAGGCAGTACAATCACTCCTCAATCCTATTCTAATTCTTATTTTCCGCCCCCCCCCTCCTCCTGGGGCAAGGAGGGGCAATATCCAGCATGATGCAGGGGGTGGTCAAAGAATGTCACAAACGAAACACCTGGCAAACGCCCACTACAATGGATAACCTGAATGAACCCTATCACCAAGAAAGAAATGGACTCTGCCTTTACTTCACCGTCTTTCCATTTTATAAATTAATTAATCGTGGTCCCACCTAGCACACTATCGCTAACTACTCCCCCTGCCCCAAGGCAAACTGTTCTTTCTTTCGGGACGGTGAATATTCCTCAGCACGTGATACCACATTGAAAAAGAAACTACCCCCCATCCCCCACCCCACCCCACCCCACGTCTCTCTCTCGCTAAAAAAAAAATGTGTTAGCCAAGTTACTATGCAAATTACCTATGTAACATTTCATCAAAGAAATACATCATTTATTGCCCAAAATATAACTTTTTTTTTTTTTGACAGCCAATAAAGCCAGGCGGTGTTGACGATACTAGCCAGTTCCGAATAATGTATAATTTTCGTGTTACAGAAAAAGTGTTTTAAAAGGATTAAGAACACTTCAAAGTACCAAACAAAAATACACTGGACCCCCCCCCCCAAAAAAAAACAACAACAACAACACACAAACAAAAAAAACGACCAAACGACAAACAAACAAAACCCCCAACATTTGGGCAAATAAAGCTGGAGAATGGATAGACCTTGTGTCCGTCATAGCTTTTATAGTATCACTAGCTGGTCGCGAGAACAAAACAATATAAGCAAAATGCTGTGTAGTATAATATATAAAAGAAAATTATTTCTAAAACTTGCTAAAAAAAACACGGGGAAAATGGACTGGGAATGCAGCAAATAAGCAAGCCATGATGGAAAAAAAAGAAAAAGACAGAGTGATATAAAAAAATAGCGGGAAAATTTCCGGCACTGAAATTTTAATCTTGGCTAGTTTGGCCACGGTTTAAAAGTCGGTAAACTTACCAAACTATTATAGGACGTGACGAATCAGATGTCAAATTAAATTTATTTTGTGTATTTTCAATGTTCAAAAGAACTTCCGGAGAAGTCTGCATCTTTTCGTGTTTTGATTTAATTCAGTGTGCTAAAAAAAAAAAAACAACCCCCCCCCTCCCCCCCGAAAACCAACAACAAACAAAAGAAACCAAACAACAAACTCATTCACGCGCTCATATGCTTTTTTTTTTTTTAATCCTGGGGGGGGGGGGGGGGGGGGAGAAAAAAAATTAACATGGCGAGGTGAAACCGTTGGTTCTTCCAAAGATTAATGAAAAAAAAAATTTAAGCACAGTAAAGATTGTTTAGCCTCCAAAATTAGCTTTGGCGGTAAACGTAGCCACTTTACAGAAAAATGAAAGAACTTCATTAAAAATATTTTTTAAAATTTGTAAAAATTGTAGCCGTATTTTTATTTTCACAAGTGACTTTTCCAGCTTTAAACGGTGCAAGGGAAAGAACTCTGATCAGGAGACCATTGGCTTAGTAGGCTACCTTCGAAGATTAAATTTTGACCATTTTAACACACACACACACACACACACACAGAGTACCGTAGTGGACTCTAGGACACAACTCCAACAGACCACCATCAAACTCTTTATTCACAGATCGGTATGCCTACTATTCAGCATTCGTAAAAAGAGAGTCGTGAACACATTAATTTTATTTCTTTTAGAAATAGCCGCCAATATTACACTTTTTATCACTAAGACTGTCAGTAACAAACTCTTAACAAAATGTCGCTTGTCATGAACACACTGTCGCAGTTTCTCACTATATCGCCACCGATATACTGCCCTTCATATATTGCCAGTCCTCTGAAGTCAAAGTAGGGCTGCCTATGAAATAATTGATGAGGAGGTACACATAAAAACAGGGGTACACGCAAACTTCTCATTCAGTGGGTGCTGTAGGCTACTATCTCACATTAATTCCTAGGTCGGATGAGTGAGACAATGTTCTGGTTGATCGTGTTAAGATGGGGAACACCCAACAACAACAGGAAGAGATTGTTCGTGTGCAGAGCATCAACAATTACGAAAATGTCGTACAGAAATAAATGATTATTGGCTTTGTTATTTTCATTCAATATATATATATATATAATATATATAATGGGAGGCGACAGTGCTCACCAGGATACACACGGGTCATTCTCACATCACTCACGTTCACTTGCTGAAAGGCGAGGGAACCCCATGGTGCGTGACTTGCGACGTGCGGGTAACCATCAAGCATCTGCTCCTGGAGTGTCGGGATGTTCAGGATATTAGGCACCAGCATTTTACCGCGGAATCCCTAAAGATCCTCTTTCATTATGTTCCACCAGACACCATTTTTAACTTCCTGAGAGAATCCGGCTTTTTCCGTCTGATGTGAGTGAAAGTGGTATGGTTGTTCTCTAAGGACAAGGTTGTTTTAAGGAATCTGGTTTTGGTTTTTATTTCGTTTTTAGTGTGATCGATGTGGGTTTTCCCACGACGCGGTGGCCGTCCTGGGCTGACCCTTATGGTCGGCCGGGGCGTCGATACAAGCAAGGACAGTTGAGTTGGTTTTATACCTCGTTTTAAACTGTACACAGTCGCACACTTTTAATACGAATGTGACGACGTGATAGCCCTGATATGGCCTATGTGGTCGGCGGGGCTATAAGCAACATAATTGGACTGGATGTGCACTACCGCAAATTGCACGACAGTAGAAACAATTATGAAAATGTTGGATAGAAATAAAGGACTATTGGCTTTGTTCTCTCTCTCTCTCTCTCTCTCTCTCTCTCTCTCTCTCTCTCTCTCTCCCCTCTCTCTCTCTCTTCCCTCTCTCTCTCTCCTCTCTCTCTCTCTCTCTCTATATATATATATATATATAATATATATATATATTATATATATATATATATATATATTATATTATATAATTATATATATAATATATATATGGAGAGAGAGAGAGTTCCTTTTTTTTTTCTTTCTTTTTGAGGATAATGGAAAAACACTTGCGTGCTCTTTTACACCCAGTCCCTGCGTGCATGCAATTTCGTAAACTTTTACGGTCTGTTCCCACCAGCACAAATGGTCTACTCTTCCGAAAAGCGGAACAGATTTTAACGTGTGTGCGTTGGGATACTGGACTTCGGTGTATGGTCCCATTCAAAGGACTTTTCAGGGGATTTGGAGTGGGTACTGTTTGAAGAAGAAGACGGCAACAGCCTGAGAGTTTGCAGTCATTCTGTTGCCATGATTCAGTTCAGTTCCATGGTACGAGGAGAATCTGTATAATTATAGTTGCACAGTTTTAATCTGAGTTTTGATATTGACGAGGTGACAGCCCCGATATGGCCTGTGTGGTCGGCGGGCTATAAACAACATGTTTGGATTGGATTGGTATGAGGAGAATAGGGAGAGGGCTAAAGAATAGTTTGGTAAGTTAGTAAATATATAATGCCTAGGCTGAGTACGAATTCTTAAGTTCACAATACCTAGACTGTGTATTAAGTTCCTTTTTACATTTTCCTTTAAACTTATGGATTGGTTTGCCTGATGAAGAGGGAGTGTTGAAAAGACTGTATGATACACAGCAAAAGATTGAAATAATCTCTTATCACAGTGTACAAAGCAGGGATATGTCACAGATTACATTCAGTCAATGCAACACACCAACACAGAGTAAATTTGAGTAGTGATTTGTAATTCGTAAATCCTTTTCTTCCAGTAGAATAAAAATGGAAAAAAGCCAAAGATGGTCACCACTGACACAAAATAAGAAATGTGGGCTTTGATAATCAAGTCTAGCCTAGTATGACAGGGTGAAAAACCAAGACAAGCCGAAATGGCAGAAAAAGTGCACACACAAACGAGAACGGTAGGGTAGAAGTACGAAAGCCATGTTTAAAAAAAAAAAAAAAAAATTTTAAATCCTGTGAACTTCCTGTATATAAAAATACTATTAACTTTGCATACATGGGAGACAACTTCCCACAAAGCCAAAATTCTCAAGCATAGTATATGAACGACGCTAATTTTTTTTAAACTGCAAAAAACCCCAACAAAAAAAACTATAAAAAAGAAACCAACAACAAAAAACCCCGACAAATAAAAACAACAACTAAACATAACGTTTTAACCACCTTTTTTTTTTAACCAGCAAAACTGATGTAAGGTTTGCAATGAGTTCATCAAGCATCTAGATTATCTGGACGCTCTTACACTTTTGATCATGAATACTTCTAATGGAAATCATCATTTTCACAAAAGCAGTCTTATGCATGGGTAAAAACTGATGGCCTCTCTTAAATTGTCACAGTACAGAATCATAACTGTCTCTCTTATTAGTCAGTTCCCTGAAGCTGCAGACTCCAATACAGTGGATAAGTAAATAAACAAAATCATAAATAAAATATTTTCATCAAAAGCTGTTATAATATCTCAGGGCTGTCTGTTACATATTAGAGAAGTAAATACACACACTTTTCAAAAAAATAAGTCATCAAAAGCTGTTATATCTCTCAGGGCTGTCTTGCTCACGCCATCATTCCTGCACTTACAGATAGGCTACAGTAAGAGACATGGCATGCAAGAAAGACAAACTGAGCCTATACTGTCGAGATGTCACTCCCCCTCTGTAAAGTAAGGGGTACTCTGGGGCATTGAGATAGGTTTTACAGTAGAGAGAGGTTTTTACAGTAGAGATAGGTTTTTACAGCAGAGATAGGTTTTTACAGTAGAGATAGGTTTTACAGTAGAGAGAGGTTTTTACAGTAAGATAGGTTTTTACAGTATAGGTTTTTACAGTAGAGATAGGTTTTTACAGTATAGGTTTTTACAGTAGAGAGAGGTTTTACAGTAGAGGTTTTTACAGTAGAGAGAGGTTTTACAGTAGAGAGGTTTTTACAGTAGAGAGGTTTTACAGTAGAGAGGTTTTACAGTAGAGGGAGGTTTTACAGTAGAGAGAGGTTTTTACAGTAGAGAGGTTTTACAGTAGAGATAGGTTTTTACTGTATAGGTTTTTACAATAGAGATAGGTTTTACAGTATAGGTTTTTACAGTAGAGAGAGGTTTTACAGTAGAGAGAGGTTTTTACAGTAGAGATAGGTTTTTACAGTAGAGATAAGTTTTTACTGTAGAGAGGTTTTTACAGTAGAGATAGGTTTTTACAGTATAGGTTTTTACAATAGAGATAGGTTTTACAGTATAGGTTTTTACAGTAGAGATAGGTTTTTACAGTAGAGAGAGGTTTTACAGTAGAGAGAAGTTTTACAGTAGAGAGAGGTTTTTACAGGCACTGTCCTCAGCTTGTGGTGATCACCTCGTCATCATCCTCTTTCTCGTCATCCTCCTCTTTCTCGTCATCATCCTTTCTCGTCATCCTCCTCTTTCTCGTCATCATCCTTTCTCGTCATCATCTCTTTCTCGTCATCATCCTCTTTCTTGTCATCATCCTCTTTCTCGTCATCATATCATCCTCTTTCTTGTCATCATCCTCTTTCTCGTCATCATCCTCTTTCTCGTCATCATCCTTTCTCGTCATCATCCTCTTTCTCGTCATCATCCTCTTTCTTGTCATCATCCTCTTTCTCGTCATCATATCATCCTCTTTCTTGTCATCTTCTTTCTTGTCATCATCTCTTTTGTCATCATCCTCTTTCTTGTCATCATCCTCTTTCTCGTCATCATCCTCTTTCTCGTCATCATCCTCTTTCTCGTCGAAGGATGTAAATCACAAAATGAAAAAGATAAATACAAAAAAAACATGATCTCAGCAATACTATAAAAAAAAAACCTGACAAAGAGTTAATCGCACAAAGTTCGTTTTAGTTGTTTTTTTTATTATTTTTTTTAAAGCATGATATCGACAACACTGGAAAAATTGAGGAAGAGTGTTTGTTCACATAATGCTGATAACTTTTTAAAAAGATATAAACTCGGTAGCACTGACAAACTGATAAAAAGGGTTTCAGTCCTATTCTGCTGGTATCAAAGAAGCATGATTTCAACAACACTGACAAAGTAACGTTAATAATAATTATAAAAAAGCAATATCGAAACAATACTTAAGATGAAGAATATGCAACCACATAAAGTTGGTTACAAAGAAGCAAAATTTAAACAACCCTCCCAACGCAAGAAAGAGTGTCAACCACATGGAGCTGATGTCTAAAAAAAAAAATAATAATACCCAGCTTCAACAACAAAGAAAATGTAATCTCAAAAACAAAAACAAGGAATATAACTTACTTAGCGCTCACTCTTTAAAGGTACGATCTGAGTAATTGTAAATAAGTTTGAAATAATTATAGATAGTGGTAAAACAGTATCAACAAAAACGCCTAACAAAATCGGGCAGATAACAGTGTAACAATTATACAAAAAAATGGCATGTTCGATAAAAAAAAACAATAACAGCACCCTTTACCTCGCTTTACACTGAAACTGACAGGATAGCATGTAAACAGCACCAACGAAGAAAGAAAACAGACAATCTTATGGTGGGAACAAGTACAACTTGTTGCAAGCTTGTTCATGATAGCAATATATATATATATAACTAGTGGGCAGACACTGAGAAAAAGAAAAACTTCTTTTGAGAGTCAACAGAAGACTGGTTAAAGCGCGAACAATGAAAAAAGAAATTCAGAGATAATACATAATTATTGGATTTTAATCATCACATAATACTGATCACATTTTCTATCCCAGTTTGAGTATTTCACCCCCACCCCCTCCCTCCCTCCACTTCCCTCAACCCCCCCCCAACGACTACCATTTTTTGTAAACAATTTCCAAAGCAGCCTTCAGATTGTGATAACAAAAAATATTTCAGTTCTGTACAATTGTTTGAAAGATTTTTTTTCTCACGACTAAGGTGATTTCTTTAGTAAACATTATTTTCCGTTACATCTTCAGATACAAGTTTTACAAAGTATAGTTCTTTCTTGTTCAGTGAAGAAATATCATTATTATTATTGAAGTTTGTTTTTGTCTTTGTATTTTGACTCGAAACAAAGTACTTTGTTTTTTTTTTAATTTCAGACCTGTGTAATTACACCCACTACTTGGTTTAGCTGGAGTTTGAGAGGCATATAGATTTAATACTGTTCATGTAACACACTTTTCCGAAATTTACCCGTGTCAATTTTTTTCACCCGGGATCATTATTGCTATATTGAATTGAGGTATTGTCAGGAAACCTAATTTTCACACAAATAACTAAGTACAACAGCAAATGATTTACATAGAACAGAGATAGAAGGAAATGTATTTCTGATCTTCGCAGTAGATTTGATCGTCACACACTTACAAATGTTCTAGAGCCGATTTCAACAATTCAATGTTGTGGACGATCATTAATTAAACGCCAGTTCTGGAATGTTGAAACTTTGTTCGATTTTTGCAACATATTACTGATGCTCTCTCTCTCTCTCTCTCTCTCTCTCTCTCTCTCTCTCTCTCTCTCTCTCTCTCTCTCTCTCTCTCTTGTGACTGGGAAAAAAGCCAATAACGTCATAGCAGAAGCAAAGTTGTGAAGAAAAAAGTCCAGTAAATTAATTTGTTATTATGCAATTTTTTCAAGAGTGCTTTTTTTTTTCTCGAAAATCTCCACTAGTTTTTATCACTATGATCACAGGTTTGACGGGAATGGAGAGGAGGGAAAAAAATCAACATTTTGGGAACAGTTTTGTCATGGTGGGAATGATACAGGTATAAAAAACAAAACAAAACAAAAAACAGGGATATGGCGCGCGCGCGTTGTGTGTGTGTGTGTGGTGTGTGTGTGTGTGTGTGTGTGTGTGTGTGTGTGTGACAAGAGATCAAAACAATGAAACAGTACAATAATACACACATGCAAAATGTATGTGCAACCCTCCACCGCCCCCCCCCCCCCCCCCCCCCCCCAATGATAATTACAAGTGTGTGTTTGTTGTTGTTGTTGTTGTTGTTGTTCGGAACCAAACGTTAACCGTCTTCAACATTTTCTCCCCCGCTGAATCCCTCCATCAATACGGTTTCTTGTGGACGATGGCGGCACCAGACTCCTCGTACTGCTCCCTGGTGACCCACTTGTCCTGGAAGGTGTCCACAGTAGCCAGGATGGAGCCGCCGATCCAGGCCGAGTAGAGACGGGAAGGGGGGTCGACGATCGTGACCCTGTCCGCGGCGCCAGGGGCCAGCGCCACCATCTCCCTCCGCACCCTCTCCGCCATGCCAGGGAAGAGCGTGGACCCCCCAGCCAGCACGATGTGGCGGAAGAGGCCGTCGTGCGTGCCGGCGTCGCATTTGAGGATGGACTGGTGGATCATCTTGTGGACGCCGTCCGCCGAGTCCAGGCCCAGCACGGCGGGCTGGAAGAGCGCCTCGGGACACCGGAACCTCTCGGTGTCGTTCAGGGTGACGGTTCTGCCGTCAGGGAGGTCGTAGCTCTTCTTCGCGCCCGGGGAGGAGGGTGGAGCTGGCGCTTCCTGGCTCAACGGGTCTGGGGCCACGCAGCCCAGATTCTCCTTGACCTCCTGCGCGGCTTCCTGGTCTTTCCTGGTGAAGTGGTAACCGCGCTCGTTCAGGAGCTTCATCATGTAGTGGGTCAAGTCCCGCCCGCCCAGCTTGAGCTGCGTGATGCCTTCGCGTACGGCGTAGCCGTTGTGCACCGGCACAGCGTGACTCACCCCTTCCCCGCAGTCCAGAACCATGCCGGAAAGCTGACCCGACGCGAACATGGCCAAAACGGCCTGGTTGGCCAAGAAGACCGCGGGGGGGTTGAACTTCTCGAAGAGGATCTGGACCATCCGCTCGCGGTTGGGCCTGGGGTTGGTCGGGGACTCGGTCACCAGGACGGAGTGTTCTTCAGGAGCGACGCGCAGCTCGTTGTAGAAGGTGTGATGCCAGACCTTCTCCATCCCGTCCCAGTCCGTGATGATCCCGCGTTCGATGGGCACCGGGCTCTTGGGGTACAGGATGTCTCGTTTGACGTAGGCTTCGTCCCCTACGTAGGTGTCCTTCTGGTCGGCACCCACCACCGTGGCGCTCTGGGACAACAGAAAGAAGAATTATGGGGGGTGTATGTGTGTGTCTTTAGCGTGCAGGGTAGTTCTGAGGTTATGTTCACCTTGGAGAGATATGTGTTTAAGATTACGTTCACCTTAAAGAGGTATGTAAGAAGAGTACGTGCACCTTAAAGAGGTACGTCTGAAAATGACGTTCATATTAAAGAGGTACGTAATAACATTACGTACACCTTAAAGAGGTATGTATTAGGATTACGTTCATATTGAAGAGGTACGTATAAAGATTACATTCACCTTAAAGAGGTATGTAAGAAGATTACGTTCACCTTAAAGAAGTATGTAAGATAACCTTCATATTAAAGAGGTATGTAAGAAGATTACGTTCACCTTAAAGAGGTATGTAAGAAGATTACGTTCATATTAAAGATGTACGTTCGCCTTAAAGAGGTATGTAATTAATATTACGTTCACCTTAAAGAGGTATGTATGAAGATTACCTTCATATTTAACAGGTATGTAAAAAGGGTACATTCACCTTAAAGAGGTATGTAAGAAGGGTACGTTCACCTTAAAGAGGTATGTAAGAAGGGTACGTTCACCTTAAAGAGGTATGTAAGAAGGGTACGTTCACCTTAAAGAGGTATGTAAGATTACGTTCACCTTAAAGAGGTATGTAAGATTACGTTCACCTTAAAGAGGTATGTAAGAAGATTACCTTCATATTAAAGAGGTATGTAAGAAGATTACGTTCACCTTAAAGAGGTATGTAAGAAGGGTACGTTCACCTTAAAAAGAGTAATGTAAGATGGGTACTTCACCTTAAAGAGGTAAGTAAGATTACGTTCACCTTAAAGAGGTATGTAAGATTACGTTCACCTTAAAGAGGTATGTAAGAAGAGGACGTTCACCTTAAAGAGGTATGTAAGATTACGTTCACCTTAAAGAGGTATGTAAGAAGATTACGTTCACCTTAAAGAGGTATGTAAGAAGATTACGTTCACCTTAAAGAGGTATGTAATTAGATTACGTACACCTTAAATAGGTACGTATTTCAAATACGTTTATATCAAAGAGGTACGTAATATTACGTACACCTTAAAAGGTACATATTAGGAATACGTTCATATGAAAGAGGTATGTAAGAAGAGTAAGTTCACCTTAAAGAGGTTTGTAAGAAGATTACGTACATCTGGAAAGAGGTACTATATTAAGACTACATTCGTATTAAAGAGGTACGTATTAAGATTACGTTCGTATTAAAGAGGTACGTATTAAGACTAAGTTCATAATTAAAGAGGTACGTATGAAGATTACGCTCTTTTAAAGAGGTACGTATTAAGATTACGTTCGTATTAAAGAGGTACGTATTAAGACTACGTTCATATTAAAGAGGTACGTATAAGATTACGCTCCTTTTAAAGAGGTACTATTAAGATTACGTTCGTGTTAAAGAGGCACATATGAAGAGTACGTTCATATTAAAGAAGTACGTTTTAAGATTACATTCATATTAAAGAGGTACTATCAAGATTACTTTCATGAATACTAAAGAGGTACGTATCAAGATTACGTACATTTTAAAGACGTACGTCTTAAGATTAAGTTCATATTAAAGTGGTTCGTAGTAAGATAACGTTCGCATTAAAGAGGTACGTATGAAGATTATGTTCATCTGAAAGAGGTATGAAGATTACATTGTCTTTGTTCTTGAGTGTATCTAAGATAAATTGGGGGGGGGGGGGGGGGGGGGAGAAGGGTATGAGAGGGGGGGGGGGGTCTATCTCGGAAAGTTGTCGAGTTTTATTTTTCATTAATTTTTTTGTTCATTCAAATCAAACTTATTGCCATATTATATATACTTTTTTTTTTTTTTTTAGTTGTTCATTCATCTCTCTCTCTCTCTCTCTCTCTCTCTCTCTCTCTCTCTCTCTCTCTCTCTCTCTCTCTCTCTCTCTCTGTGTGCATGTGTGTGAGTGTACGTACGTGTGTGTGTGTAAGTGTGTGTGTGCGTGCTGTGCGTGTGCGTGTGTGCGTGCGTGCGTGCGTGGTGCGCGTGTGTGTGTGATGCATGGTAGCTATATCTTATTTATAACATTACATCAGTGCTTGATATGTTCGTGTCCTATCGTCACTGCTCATAGCCGTACCTCGCCTCCCCCCCCCCCTCCCCCCCGAAATAAACGAGTTGAATGTTAACGTGCGCGCACACAGTTGCAACATGCATGTTACGCACCAATATTTGCACATGTAGACCGGTAGAAAGACTATAGTCACATCTGAACAATTTGCGGGAAAACACAGAATGTAAACCCAAATCATGTAACCATGGCTTACACTATAATATCATCATTAGTTCAGCAAACCGCTGCAGTGTAGTCTGTGGAGACTGATACAGGCACATGTAAAAAAATAATATAATATATATTATATATATTTATATATATATTTATATATATATATATATATATATTTATATATATATAAAATAAAGGTACATGCGTACTCAGAGGGTGGAAAGAGTACTCGTGTACTTGGCTGTTAACTGGATACTTTCACATCGCAGGCCGAAAGGTCAAGGCCAGTCTACTGTTTTTGTTTCCATTTCAGTTTGTTGCCCTGTCTGGTTAATTATAGGTTCACACAGAGACATTCCGCGCTGGGTGGTTCTCTCTCTCTCTCTCTCTCTCTCTCTCTCTCTCTCTCTCTCTCTCTCTCTCCTCTCACACACACACACACACACACGACTGTGTGCTTATTCCATTATCCTCGAAATGAAAGAATAAATAAATTAATCACACACACAACACACACACACACACACACACACACACACACACACACACACACGTACTAATTTACAGAATTACTAGTATAAAAAATATAACATCCCTATAGCACTGAAAAAAAAAAGTGAAGTGTAAGACCATTCGCACCAACTCGTGCTGTGACGTCTCTTGCAAACGCTTTTAGACTGTCCTTTAAAGTTACTACTTTTAACACAATAATTGAAAACAAAAGAAAGCACACCACATTTTGAAATACTATTATGAGGCGAACTATCAACAAAACAACAACAACAAAAAACGACAACAAAAATCGCACGTTAGCATATGAGAAGAAAAAAAAAACCCAGAAAGAAAGCAACGAATCGTGCATATAATACAGTCAAACTTGGCACACACACACACACGGAAACATTCGTGCGAATGGTCACTGTGCTAGGCTAAAACTAACCACCAAAATAAAACGCGGTCCACTCCACTTATTACCTGTGGTCTGGGAGAACCTACGATGGGAGGAAAGCAGGCTCGTGGGGCATCGTCCCCGCCAAATCCAGCCTTGACCATACTAGCCCCGTTATCAATCACCACAGCCGATTTTTTGCTCGCCATGATGAAAACGTCTGAACTGGGTCGGGTTTGTTATGCTTCGAAGATCTCGAGGGCAGGCGTTCGTGTATCGAAGACTTGGTGTCACGAGTTGGTAGGTCGATTCGCTTCGCAAGCAAGGCTCGCAACTCTTCTTTATAGGCCTACCTGTCAGCAGGTAGGCTGGCTTATTGGCAGGTGGCCGCAGTGGTTGTCGCTGGAGGAGGGGTGGGGTTTTGTTTACTACCACGTGATCGTGCTGTATTCGTCAGATGTAATGACTGTATGATATATAAATAGATATGTGTGTTATTTATTTATTTATTTATCTATTTATTTATTTATTCTTTTATATCGAGGATAATGGAATAAGCACTCGTATTTATAATGTGCATTTGTACGTCCAGTCACTGTGTGTTTGCAGTTTTGTAAAATGTTGTCATCTGTTCCCACCGGCACACAATGGCCCTACTCTTACGAAAAGCGGAGCAGGATTTAACGTGTGCACAAGATGTTCTGCATGCGTTCGCACACGGGCCTCGGTTTATAGTCTCATCCTCGGTTTATAGTCTCGTGCGTGTGTGTCTGCGCGCGTGTGTAAGTGAGTGTGTGTGTGTGTGTGTGTGTGAGTGCGCGCGCGCGCGCGGTGCGTGCATGTGTGTGTGTGTGTGTGTGTGTGTGTGTGTGTGTGTTGTGTTCCCACTTGTGTGTGTGTGTGTGTGTTCCTACCTCTGTGTGTGTGTGTGTGTGTGTGTTGTGTGTGTGTGTGTGTGTGTGTGTGTGTGTGAAATCCGTCAGTCTATCTTGAGACTAAATTTACACCATGACCAAGCTTCTGCCATAAAAGGTTGTCAGAGCCAGCCAACGTTACGTATAGCCGTATATGGCAAGCCGTCGTGCACCCTAGGCCTATAATCTATGCTTAAAAAAAAAAAAAAAGAATCATGCAATACAATAAACAAGAAAAAAAACAAACAACAACACGAAACTCGCCAAGTTCCCAGCTGTCAAGCTACGAACTAGCTGTCTTTTTTATGAATGAATGGTGAAAGGAACGTTTGGATGCAGTGTGACTCAGTGCACGTAAGGCATGGAGAATAATAATAATGGCTAAATCCCTGGGACTTGGCTATAGTTGAAAGGCACCGTGCCATGTGTTCGTTTTGCTGTCCGTCAATAATTATATTATTATTGCCTTGCCACGCCCCTCCCCCTGTGTGTGGTGTGTGTGTGTGTGTGTGTGTGTGTGTGTGTGGTGGTGTGTGTGCGTCGTGCGTGTGTGTGCGTGCGTGTGTGTGTGCGTGCGTGTGTGCGTGTTTGTGAGGAGTGTGTGTGTGTGTGTGTGTGTGTGTGTGGAGTGTGTATGTGTGCGTGGTGTGTTGTGTGTGGTGTGTGTGTGTGTGTGTGTGTGTGTGTGTGTGTGTGTGTTTCCTGAGAGAATCGGGCTTTTTCCGTCTGATATGAGTGAAAGTGGTATGGTTGCTCTCTAAGGACAAGGTCGTTTTAAGGAATCTGGTTTTGGTTTTATCTCGTTTTATGTGTGATCGATGTGGGTTTTCCCACGGCGCGGTGGCCGTCCTGGGCTGACCCTTATGGTCAACCGGGGCGTCGATACAAGCAAGGACAGATGAGTTGGTTTTATACCTCGTTTTAAACTGTACATAGTCGCACACTTTTAATACGAGTTTTAAAATGTAACGAGGTGACAGCCCCGATATGGCCTATGTGGTCGGCATTGCTATAAGCAACATAATTGGATTGGATTGGATTGGATTGGTGTGTGTGTGTGCGCGCGCGTGTGTGTGTATGTGTGAGGTGTGTGTGTGCGCATGTGCGTGTATATGTGCGTGCATATGCGTGTATATGTGCGTGCGTGCGTGCGTGCGTGTGTGTATGTGCGTGCGTGTGTGTATGTGTGTGTAGAGAGTACTATGTGACATGAATCGCAATCAAAGACTACACGTCATACAAACAAAATAGCCTACACGTACACAACCTCTCACAATGTGTTTATAGCTTCTTTATTCATGAACATAATCATTACATTCTTTTGATAATGCATTATTTTATACATGTTACCATCAATAACTTCACGATGATATCAACAAAAATGAATAATCATAACAAGCTCAGTCAACAAGGCCAACAAAGAATGGCACTGGCAATGATCAAACATGTTATGTATCCAGCAGTGGACGCAGCACCAAGGATCCAGACCCACAAAATTTTTTCAGTTACAAGCCTGTTTGTCTGTCTGTCTGCCCCCCCTCCCCCCTCTCTCTCTCTTAGTCCCATTTCTCCTGTGTTCATTCTCGAAGAAAATAAACCAGAAAATAAAACAATAAACTGATATAGGCTCTCTCTCTCTCTCTCTCTCTCTCTCTCTCTCTCTCTCTCTCTTCCATTCTCCTTGTCTCATCTTTCATATAATATATATATATATAATAAATATCTATATCTATATCCCCAAACCAGAATCTCTCTCTCTCTCTCTCTCTCTCTCTCTCTCTCTCTCTCTCTCTCTCTCTCTCTCTCTCTCTCTCTCTCCTCTTTCTTTTATATCTATGTTCCCTAATCAGGGCAAGGGCCGTATGAAAATAAGTATGTAACATTTTTTTGTAACCCTCGAAAAAGAAAGATATTCTCTCTCTCTCTCTCTCTCTCTCTCTCTCTCTCTCTCTCCTCTCTCTCTCTCTCTCTCTCCCCTTCGTCTTCTTCTTTTGTGTAAAAGTTTTGTGGTTTTCTCTGTTCCATTTTTCAAGACATCAACGAGAAAAAACAACAACAAGCAAACAAACAACAAAACCCTAACAAAACACGCACACCCCTCTCTCTATCCCAACCCACTAGAAGCGAGATAAACTCAAAGAGGTTATCTTGTATCTGGGTGTTCGTTGTTAAGCATGAATATTGGTCTGAGTCTCAGGGTCAGTGGAAGTTGGAAGGCAAGAGAGGGGACCAGCTAGATCTTTAACGTGGGCTTCTATCTCATAAAACCCCCATCAATAACAACAACAACAAAATGAAACCACAGAACAACAACACACAACACACACACACACAACTTTTGTATAGTACACGATGTGGATAGTTTCACACACACGCACGCACGACACCACACACACACACACACACACACACACACACACACACACACACACACACACACACACACACACACTCTCTCTCTCTCTCTCTCTCTCTCTCTCTCTCACAAACACACTTCTTCTCTCTCTTCTCTTTCTCTCTTCCTATCTCTCTCTCATCTCATCTCATCTCTCTCCTCATCTACTCTCTCTCACACACACACACACACACACACACACACACACACACCACGCACTCCTTTTTTTTGCTGACTTATCTTCTGTGAGCCACAGAATCAGAGACTTTTTTTTTTTAATTGCATGATGATCAATGACGATGAGGATGACGTAATGTTGCTCGCTGTTGCTATGGAAGTGCGTATGCTCTTTAGACTTCTATCACAGGGCTGTACTCTACGCTTCCTATCATAGTAATAATTATATCCCTACATTATCCGGGCCCGAGAGATACAAACACCTGCGGTGTTGGTCAGATATAATCGAAGCAAATTTCTCAAAATACATCCGTAAAGTGTATGAAGCTCGACTGCGTGGTCCCAGTCTTCCCACTGAGCCCACAGCACATTCACTCTGGTTAGGAGCCAGCAGGAGTCTGAAAAGATCACTAGGACTCTTATGGGATTCAATCCGCAACCTTCCTGTCTATAACCCAAGGGGCTAACCACTGCGCCATGGCGGTTGGAAAGGTTTTAGAAAGTGTGCTGTGGCCACTGTCAAGGAGATTAAAACAAAAATTCACCTGGGGAAAAAAAAATAATGTCCTCACTACATAAAAGGAATTTGCTTTACTGGGTACCTAAAAACAAAAAGATGAGATAATGTCACACAGATGATCATTTTACACACACACACGCACGCACGCACGCACGCATGCACGCACACGCACACACACACATGAACACACACACACTATAGTATTAGCCTATAATATAAACAAAAGAAATTATATAATATAGAACTTATCTGAATGGATGTGGCCTCAGAAAGCACCCACCTCACCTATGTATGAAAATCCCATTTTGAATTCAGCAGTTTTTACACATGACATTGTGAACAATTTTGACCATACATGGACCATGGATATTAAACAGAACCTCTACCAATGTAGACACACCTATTGCTGAGTACTGTGTGCTTTTCTGTAAACTGTGTGTGTGTGTGTGTGTGTGTGTGTGTGTGTGTGTGTGTGCGCGCGCGCGCGCGCGGTGTGTGTGTGTGTGTGTGTGTGTGTGTGTGTGTGTGTGTGTGTGTGTGTGGTGTGTGTGTGTGTGTGAGTGACCACAATAATAAAGCCATCATGTATGAGGGAACTACGCAATGTTAAACAATGTTAATTGTGATTTTCCTAAAAATGTTGATACTAAATTGAACACGCTGTGATGTGAAAGACATTATATCAAATACCAGAAAGAAAAGAATATTTTTCCTCTCTCTCTCCTTGTTTCCTAAATCTTGCATTACACAACATTGTCATGTTTGAATAATTATACAATGCTGTTCTTCTGTTTAACTATGAAAAGGATTTATAAATACGTTGGTTTTGTTGTTTAATTTGGGGTTCTTTTTTTTAATCCACAGCTACAACGTGGAGGTTCACTGCTGGTGACATTTTGCATATGTGACTGATTTTGCCCGCTATGAGGTAGCCACATTCCAACTTTAGAGAGTTTTTTTTTAATTTAATAGGATTTAAAAATTCATACTGAATTTTAAAAGCAATGTCAGAACATATAACCTTTCATTCAGAAGGATATATAAACTGCAACACACACACACAGACACACAACACACAGACACACAGACACACACACACACACACACACACTCATCATCTGACAGTCTTTGGTACAGAAATACTCATCTCTGTAAGGCAGAGTTACACAGTTTTTGAATTTCCAATCTGAGTTTTCCTCTCAGAAAAACAAAACAAGACAAGCTAAGTATAATTATGAAGTAACAGGAAAACAGTTAAGTGGCAAATATAGTTTTTCATTGTAACTTTAAACTCCTCTCTTGATTGTCAGGATCAACATAAAATCGGTCAAGTAACAAATGGCCCCAGCAAGATGAATGACAAAAGTACTAAACTACCAAACCAGTAGTCCGTGGAGCAAGTAAAAAGAAAAAAAATGCACAAACAGAAAATAATGATTACATAAACAAACAGAACAGACTGAAAAACAAAAAGAAAAAAAGAAAAACGACTAGCTATTGTATTGTCTCAATCTCGTTTACTTTCCTCTTCAGAAAATAAAACAACAACATGAAATGCATAATTATAATATATATTTTCTTTGTGTTTATATATATATATATATATATCAATCAATACTGCTTGAGGAACTGAGTTCTTGGTGCCCTTGTCATAACCAGGATTTTGCTGGTTTCAAAGCAGAAGTACACTACAGCTAAAACTACAATATTAAAACATGTTCAGCAGCGCAGCTTGCTTATATTATCCAAAAGAAAAATAAAACAAAACAAACAACATCCCCATCCAACCCCCCCACCCCCACCCCCACGAAACCTCCAACAAAAAACAAGAATAACAACCACCCCCTCAAACAACCACCCCGAATCTAAAACATTATGACTATAACCGTTGCCCACATAATTTCATAAGCGACATTTAACACATAATTTTGTCAACATATTATGATATATAAAGTGTACCCGTTTGAAAATGAGCAAGTCTCATGACCATAATAGCAACAATGGTAATGCAATATAAAAGAAACTTTTTTTTTTTTAAATTGATGCCACAAGCATAGAATAATGCGACATAAAAATTGAGAATGAAAATACTTGTGATTTTTTGTGGTGTTGGTTGTTGGCAAGAGAAGACACTGAAAATTACTACAAACATTTAGACACCCCTTTACCTGACTAAGGGTGCAGTCCATGCCCTTGAGTGTGAAAAGAAAATGTGAAATTAGACATTGAATATTCACACCTGTATAAGTTTGTCATCATAGTCAGCTGACTAAATCACATACGACTCAACTCCCGTTCGAGGGGATTTTTCCCCTGGAGTTAACATCAATGTTGACTCCACTCTCCCCAAAAGTCTTTCGGATGAGACTGTAAACCAAGGCCCCGTGTGCGAATGCACGTAGAACATTTGCTTACACCTTACATCCTGTTCCGCCTTTCGTAAGAGTAGGCCATTGTGTGCTGGTGGCAATAGATGACAATATTTACAAAACTGCATACACACAGGGGACTGTACGAAAAAAAGCACATGAGTGCTTATTCCATTATCCTAGATATAAAAGAATAAATAAATAAATAAAACGTACTGAGCTGTAGTCTGCAGTCCTTCTGTGTGTCCATCAACTTAAAGAAAAGCCAGTCAGCCACTCATGAGAGATGAACTCAGACCACTTGTTTTCTGTCTGACTGCCTGTCTGTCTTCCCTATCTATTGTCTGTACAGTCCACCTGTGTACCTGTCTACTTGATAAAAGCCATGCACCCACCTATCAATCATGCACTCATCCCATTTATTAATCTGCCTGGTTCTGTGTGTGTGTGTGTGCGCGTGCGTGCATGCTGGTGCGTGCGTGCGTGCGTGTGTGTGTGTGTGTTCATATCTATTGTCTGCACACTCCACCTATGTACCTATCAACAAAAACACAAAACAAAAAATTAAAAAAACAACAACAAAATCCCCACCCCAAACCATGCATCTGCGTCCATCAGTCTAGCACTCAGCCCATATCAATCTGCCTGTCTGTCCTTCCCCCATCCATCCATCCATCCAATCCATCCAATCATCCAATCCTTTCCATCCATCCATCCATCCATCCATCCATCCATCCATCCATCCACATCCATCCATGCACCCACCCACGCATCCATCCATCCATCCATCCATCCATCCATCCATATTCATCAATTTAGAGCTGTGCAGACTTCTTTTTTTGATGAACAAGCGACCCTTACACCTCCTCTCTTCCCCCCCCCTACCCCCCCCCCCAGCCCTTTCTCCCATATAGAAATATGAAATAAGAAATTTTGTTTACAGAGGGTAGTAAATAGACAGACAGACAGACAGACAGACAGACAAATAGACAAATAAATAGATAGATAGATAGATAGATAGATAGATAGATAGATAGATAGATAGATAGATAGATGGATGGATGGATGGATGGATGGATGGATAGGTGGATAGACAGATAGGTAGACAAACACAAGATAGATAGATAGATAGATAGATAGATAGATAGATAGATAGATAGATAGATGATGGATGGATGATGGATGGATGGATGGATGGATGGATGGATGATAGTGGATGGACAGATAGATAGACAAACACATAGATAGATAGATAGACAGATAGATAGATAGATAGTTTGATAGATAGTAATTAGATAGATAGATAGATAGATAGATAGATAGATAGATAGATAGATAGACAGATAGATAGATAGATAGATAGATAGATAGATAGATAGATAGATAGATAGACAGACAGACAGATAGATAGATAGATAGATCGACAGATAGACAGATAGATGGACAGATAGACAGATAGATAGATAGACAGATAGATAGACAGATAGACAGATAGATAGATAGATAGATAGATAGATAGATAGATAGATAGATAGATAGACAGATAGATAGATAGATAGATAGATAGATAGATAGATAGATAGACAGATAGACAGATAGACAGACAGATAGACAGATAGATAGACAGACAGATAGATAGATAGATAGATAGATAGATAGATAGATAGGTAGATAGGTAGACAGGTAGACAGGTAGACAGATAGATAGACAGATAGACAGATAGACAGATAGACAGATAGATAGATAGATAGATAGATAGATAGATAGATAGACAGATAGACAGATAGATAGATAGATTGATTTGTCAACACAATAACAGACCAATAGAAGACAACATTACTGACTCAGAATGCATGAGTATTTTAGGGAGTTGATGAGAATATACAGTGACAAGTGTACAAATGGATCTAGCAATATTTGATAGCCAATGTTGTTGATCTTTTTCTTTTATCAAAAAAAAAAATTGGGGGTAGGGGGAGTATAATAAATCAGCAGGTCAACAGATCAGAATATAAAACATGAGTATCAAACTATTCTGTCATGCAATATGAAAAGTGTTCCTGAGATGATCCAGTGTTTAAACTATGACTAGAAGTAAAAGCCCTTTTTTTTTAATTCATACTTGGTACCCATTAGCCACAACTATACCTTTCCAGTGATCTGAAAATAGTGGCACTCTTCAAGAAACTAAACACTGCTAAAGAAATTGAGTGAACAATAATTGCGCAGCATTATGAGTATTACGTATTATATAAAACATGTTTTATAATATGTCACCTTCCACCACATAATTATTGAGTCACATAGCAATGGAGGTCAATTTTTTACAGTTGTTACATGTTATCAATTTGCAAAAAAAAAAAAAAATCCAAACAAAAACAACAAAAACACAACTGTTTATTGCAAAAAAAGAGAAAATCAGACAACCCTATGAAAAATTCTTACAAATCGAAATGCTAGAACTCAAGAAGTGACAAAAAATTAATGAGGAACTGACCAATTTTGCATATAATGGGTGGTCAGTAAGAGATGTTCGGTTATTTTCAAAAGCCTTTTTAAAAACAAAAGGAAATAAAACTGACACCTCAATACTTCAGTACAAGGTAAAAAGTAAAGTCTGTCCGAGCCTAAGGTCATCAGGCCGGAGCTTATCCCGGTTTCTGTGGCGTTAAGCGACTAAGAGTCACAGGACTCCCCCTGGTAGGACTCCAGTCTATCGCAGGGTTAACCCAACACAAGGCTGGTACCCACAATTAACATACACTGGGTGGGGTGAGAAAATAGCCGTAAAGTGCCTTTTCCAAGGGCACAACGCCATAGCCGAAAGCTGGGATCGAACCCGCAACCTTTAGATTACGAGTCCAACGCCCTGACCACTAGACTACAGCGGCGGCTCAGTACAAGGTAAAAGAAAGCTAAAACTTTCATCATAATCTTTCATCATCATCATAATCTTTCATCATAATCTTTCATCATAATCAATCAAAATCTGAAAATTGACCACCTGACCCCCATTTTCCTAAAATGGCTCCTATAGTGAAAAAGTGGGACAGGAGCAATAGGACTCATTTCATGGTGGAGGGTGACATATCTTTATAATTATTGTACTTTTTGTCAGTGATCAGTTAAAATCAGGCTGTCTGCTTAGCACAAATTAGAACCATACATGTCATTGTGAGAGTGATTATATACAAAAAAAAATGCCTTCTGTTGTGGTTTTTTTTCCAGAAACAACAATAATAAATGGAAGAACTCAGCACTACGCCTCGGGAGAACACATAAAAAAAAAATACTGCTTGTACATTAGCCCATATGTATTGATACATCAAAGTTAAATTTTGGGGGAGTAAACATACAGCATATATTGTCCCATTTTGGGTATAAAGTATATCAAATCAAAAAAGTTCTAAATAAAATGCATTGCTGGACACTATTGTTTTAACTTATCTTTTATTTCATGTGTTGCAACATGAAAAACTTTAAGTGACAGGTGATGTCTTGTGGTGTCAGAATCTGCAGACATTATTGTTAAACAAAACCAAAAAAATCAAGGTATTTCCTGACCATTATGGAGGACCACATAGTGTTGAATACACTTGTGAGGGGTTTCAAATCTAATTCTGCTTTAAAAGAAAAAAAACCCAAAAAAACACCTTCCACTGATATCAAAATCATCTATAAATTGCATTGGCAAAAAAAAATCTGTATCAGTTTTAGTGTTAGTGTGTATACAAGCATATATATTTGTGCATAAACACCTGCTCACATTTTAGCCTCTCTCTCTCTCTCTCTCTCTCTCTCTCTCTCTCTCTCTCTCCTCTCTCTCTCTCTCTCTCTCTCTCTCTCTCTCTCTAATGTTCAAATTTATGTTTGCATTCACAATACTAGTGTTTTATGGTTTTAACAAGAAAAGAAGCCAATATTTGGGTATTCATAGAAAACTGACCATAAAGAGCATAAACATATAAACAAAGATAAACAGACTATGTTCCTTGTAGCAAAGACTCAACATCACCAAGGCAGCCCTCATAATTATTTGTTTTTAAAATGCAAAACAAAATGAATTAAAAGTAAAACAATGTCATGAAAACAGTTGGTGAGATTGTTGAAAGATGCAGGCTTTAAAAAAGTAGTCTGTGAACACCTTCTCTGATTACATAGACATTTCTGTTTAAAATCCCCCATCCAACCCCAAAA
>CM060329.1:4465091-4475091 GCA_030674155.1 Stramonita haemastoma
CTACTACTGCTACTTCTCCTACTCCTGCTACTACAACAACATCAACAACTACTACTACTTCTTTAACTACAACTACGACTATGGCTGCTACTTCTGCTGTTAGTACTACTTTTTAATGACAATTATGTAGAGTATCTTAGGTTAAACATAATGCTTGCACAAGAAATTTCTCTCCTGTAATAAGCATTTTCGAAACTTGCTTTCCATCCACACATCTACAGAGCCCCTTCCCCTCTGTCTGTCTGTCTGTCTGTCTGTCTGTCTGTCTCATACAGGCAGTGACTATATCAAATAAAAAAACCCCACACATGTGCTTAGTCATTATCCTTGAAAGAAAAGAATTTGATTCTCTCTCTCTCTCTCTCTCTCTTCTCCTCTCTCTCTCTCTCTCTCTCTCTCTCTCTCTCTCTCTCTCTCTCTCTCTCCCTCCCTCCCTCCCTCCCAACTCCCACCCCTGCCCCTCCCTTACCAACACTCCCCAAGGAACCTAAGGAAGGGAAGAGTGCAGATGTACTCACTCTGTGGAAGTGACAGGTGCACCTGCCCTGCAAGAAGTGGGAGTAGCGTGCCATGGTCATGTTGAAAGTGTCCACAACGTCCATGCCATGTTGTCTGGCGTAGGACAGCATGTGCTGATTGTGCCACAGCAGCTTCTCCTGTTCTCTCTGTCGTCATGATGATAATGATGAGAGGATGAATGAATGAATGAATGAATGAATGAATGAATGAATGAATGAATGAATGAATGAATGAATGAATAATCTTTATTTTTCAAGGGTAACAGAGTAAGCATGCACATACTTTTTTTTCATCTGGCCCTTGCCTTGATTAGGGAAAAGAGGAGAAGGAGAAAAAACACCCCCAAAACCCACATAAAAACACCCTACCAAGACAGGAGAAAGTCAAAACGCAAAAACAAGAAGGAAAAACATCACCATCACCAGGATTGTAAAAAGGAGATAAATATACATTCAACAAATACATAATTCCCCTTAGGTACATTAATACTTGTTTAAGAGACAGACAGACAGACAGACAGACAGACAGACAGACAGACAGTCAGACAGAGAGAGAGAGAGAGAGAGAGAGAGAGAGAGAGAGAGAGAGAGAGAGAGAGAGAGAGAGAGAGAGAGAGAGGAATAACATCAAGATAAAAAAACCTCTAACTAAACAGCAATAATATTTATTTATTTATTTATTTATTTATTTATTTATTCTTTTATATCGAGGATAACAGAATAAGCAACCACGTGCTTTTTTTCATCCGGTCCCCGTGTGTATGCAGTTTTGTAAATATTGTCATCTGTTCCCACCGGCACACAATGGCCTACTCTTATGAAAAGCGGAATAGGATTTAACGTGTGCGCAAGATGTTCTGCGTGCGTTCGCACACGGGGCCTCGGTTTAAAGTCTCATCCGAAGGACTTTTGGGGAGAGTGGAGTCAGTACTGATGTTAACTCCAGGAGAAAAATCTCCTCGACCGGACTCGAACCCGGGTCGTCAAATTGCCAGCGCAATGTTCTGACCACTAGGCTATCCGAAGAAAGAAGTTTAATTCCCTTACCTGTGATAACTGATGGACTCCACTCACGGGCTGGTGGAAGCCAGACCCCAGACCTTTGACTATCACCCTCACTCCTGTCAGCTCTTCCCTGCAACATGCACACGCAACTTCGTTTCATGCCATTGTCACTTATAGCCCCCCTGCCAACCTACCTACTTACCTGCCAAACCCTGCCACCCATGTGAAAATGAATACCAAACAGGTATCAAAATAGACAGCCATCCCCAAAGCTGGCATGTGGCTACCTAAATGGTGTGTGGGTGAGAGGGGGAAGGTCCCATAGTAAAAAAATTAAAATCTCACCATTGGTGAACCAAGAAGCTTTAGCAGAGAAACGAAAATAAATAAGATAAAACAGATAAACAACCATATAAATAAATGAATAAATAAATGAAAAAATAATAAACAAACAACCAAAACTGACAAATAACAAATAAATGAAAAAAAAAAATTACCCCCCCCCCCAGCTGTTGCTAACGGCTACAGCCTCCTCGGCTTTCAAAATTCAAGGGAAGCTACCACTCACTTTCTTTTACAACACAGTTTTTCCCCTTAGACCACTATTTGCACATGCACCTTGTATGCTGTCTTCTGCAGCCTTGTCAGAAGAAACAAAAATCGTTACAAACGCTGAACTAAAAAGGATGGGACCGAAACACAGGTTGTACTACACTGAATAACATGGGGTTAGCCCAAAACACAGGAACAGGGCTAGGTCTTGTCTGACTGAGTGGCCTCAGCATGATTAGTATTCTTGTGATGGTGAGTACACAAGACTAGACTGGGAGAGCATCAGGGATTCCATCCACTTGTCTCATCGAGTTCCATGCCATAATCAACGCTTATGTTCACTTTTCCTGTCAACATCATCATCATCATCATTATCATCCATCATCATCATCATCAATCATCATCATCATCTTCATCATCATCATCCATCATCATCATCATCATGAATCATCAATCATGAATCATCATCATCATCATCATCAATCATCATCATCACCATAGTCATCATCACCATAGTCATCATCACCACCCACCACACCCATCATCATCATCATCATCATCATCATCATCATCATCATCATCATCATCATCATCATCATCAACCAACAGCAACATCAGCTGCAGGAGCAGAGCAGCAAGTTTTCAGGTTACACTCCTGTATCAGCTTGCCAGTCATGTAGTATCTTGTATTAAAGTGCATGCCAGCTAGAAAGAAACTTTGTTGATTTTCACAGATTTTTTTTAAAGTATGAAAAAAATGCACTGAACACTTGTTTCAGGGGGATTGAGGACAAACAGCAAATACCAGGTAGTCACGAGACAGTTGGAAATGATCATCAAATGAGGATTGCTTGTGTTCCTACAGCGCTGATCCTGCACATGCAGCTGATCCTGCACATGCATAGTACCGTTAGGAAGCTCGCAGACGACAAAGGACTGAAGGGGTACAGTGTTTGCTAAAATTTTTTTTAATTCAAACCTAACAAATATGTGCAAAAATCACATTAGTTTTGGAGTAAAACGCAAGTCTTTCACACAAAAAAGTGGTTTTTATTTCTGTGGGTGCCTTAGTACATACGTAAAATATATATATATATATATATAATATATATATATATATATATATATATATATAGAAGGAAAAGTGCCTTTAAATAAAACAGGTTTGTGGCCTAACATGACTAAACTTACCTGGCCAGAGCAGACAGCACCACCTTGAGGTGGTGTGTGGCCAACCAGTGCACCCCCCCTACCACCACCACCGTGTCACTGCTGTTGTCCAGAGGGAGGGTCCTGCAATGAACACAAAGTGTGAAGGATTAAATATAGCATCTTTCTCTTCTCTGCATTGCCTAACTGGTCTGGGTGCTAGTCTCTCGGATCAGACGGTAAACAGAGGTTGTGTTACACATGGTCTGGTCAGGGTGCTAGTCTCTTGGACGAGACGATAAACCGATGCCCCGTGTGTAACACATCATTATTTCGCACACGTAAAATAACCCGCGGCAAGAGGGTTGTCCCTGATAAAATTCTCTAGAAAAAAAGCCAGAGAGAAACAAATACAGTTGCAGAGATGAAAAAGAAAAAAAAATGGGTGGTGCTGCCCTTATGGCGACGTGCTCTCCCCAGGGAGAACAGCCCGAATTTCACGCAGAGAAATCTGGTGTGACATAAAGTGATATAAATAAAAGAAGATAAAATAAACTGAACTTGTGCTCCTAAGTCTGCTAGAGACCTGCCTGGTCGCTTCAACCCACACATTTCCACTTCTAAGCAGTTCATTTTCTTGTAGGATGCATACTAGGTATGTTCGTGTTAATTAATGTAACCCAATGAAAGCTGACGTAGACTACGAGATCTTTAACGTGCATATTTGATGTACGTGTGAAAATACTCGATGGGAATCAAGGAAGGCGCTGGCAAGTCTGCACTTTCAAGTGAACCTTGGAGATCATAAATACTTCCCAACCCTTGATCAATTCACCACACACCCCTGCTGAGATTGGAACCCACGGGACTCAAGTCAGATGGTTTCAGCCACTCGGCTACAGCGTTCCCTAATATAAATGTGGATGTCAAATAAGACCTGACCCATCAACCATGAAAGAAGCCACGTGGCTACGTCACCAAAAGTTGGGGTGTAGGTCCACGTGTTCTTTTGAATATGACGTATGGATGATTGTCTATGACGTCATTTGAAATCCTAACGTAGTATGCCATCTTAGTTTAGCCAACATTTCTGCGTCAGAATGAAAACCAGAACGGCATGCAATAAGGCAGAGAGAGAGAGAGAGAGAGCCGGACACGCACGCACACGCACGCACGCACACACACACACAGAGTTATTTATGGCAATTGAGTTTTATTATTGCGATTCTCACATACACACATGCACGCAAGCAAGCAAGCAAGCGCGCACACACACACACACACACACACACACACACACACACACACACACACAGAGCTAAACCCCCCCCCCCACTCCTACACACACACACACACACATTCCATAACCCCCCCCCCAGCTACCCCCCCCCCCCACACACACACATTCCATAACCCCCCCCAAAAAAAACAAAACCCAACAACCCCCAGCCAAAACCCCCAACAAACCAACAAACAACAACAACAACAACAACAAAAACCAACCCCAACCCACCTGCGAATCAGCTGATAGAGCGCCTTATCGAAGACAGGCCTGTGCATGGCAGGCAGCCAGAACTGCGGGTAGTAGGCGAAGCTGAAGACGGTGGTATTGTTGTTGAGGGCCGGGTACACCTTCAGGTGATGCGTCTTGTCCGGGGGCTCCCACAGCGACCCGTTCACCCGCTGAGACAGGTAGTGCAGCACACCCCGGTTTGTGGAGTCTCCGATGAACAGCACCTGCAGAATTTGAAAAAAAAAACAAAAAAAAACCCAATCCAGGCATGTTGTTTATATAATATACATATAAATATTTTTTTTACTTATACTACTTTATGTCACAGCAGATTCCTCCACATGAAATTCGGGCTGCTCTCCCCGGGGAGAGCATGTCACCACGAGTGCAGCGCCTACCCATTATTTTTGTTCTTTTTCCTGTCTGCAACTGTATGTTTTCCTGTCAGAGTGGCTTTTTTCTACAGAATTTTGCCAGGGACAACCCCCTTGTTGCCGTGGGTTCTTTAAAGTGCGCTAAATAATGATGTGTAACACACGGGACCTCGGTTTATCGTCTCATCCGAAAGACTAGCGCCCAGACCACAACTCATGGTCTAATGGATGGGGGAAAAGTTTGGGCCCAAACGCCGACCACACAGGCCATATCGGGGCTTGTCACCTCGTTAAATTTAAAACTCAGATTAAAACTGTGCAATAATTATAATTATACAGATTGAAACGGGGCTAAAAAAAGAAAAGAAAAAGAAAAGAAAGCTGGTTTCAAATTTGGGGTGGATGTTCAAGGTGGATTCTAGACCCCATAATCATGATTCTCTGCAATGTGTATTATATAGCCTATAGCATCAATATCGCTGAAATTGCTCAAAGTCGGGTGTGGTTTACCTTTATAAGGGGGCAAAAGGTCGTATGCGTTGTTCACGCAAAACATCTTACACACACGATAAAACCTGTTCCGCTTTTCAGAAGAGTAGGCCGTTGTGTGCAGGTTGGAAACCGATGACAAAAATTCACAAAACTGCATCATACACATGGGACTAGATGTAAAAATAAAAGCATATGAGTGCCTATAATTCCATTATCCTCGATATAAAAAAATAAATAAATAAGTAGTAACCAAATAAATAAATAAATAAAAGGTAAAAGTTAAAGGTGTCCCATAACCTGCGTGGTCCTAAGGGAGCGAGGCGTCAGAGACCTCAGCTTCTCTAGGGGCCAGCTTATTGAGGGCGGTGCCCATCTCTCTCCCTCGCTGCTTTACCTTCCCTGACCCTAAAGAGGGCAGGTACCCATTTACAGCTGGTGAACTGAGGGAACTGTACTGAAACCAAGGCACGGCAAACGGTCACCCATCCCATTAGTAACCACGCTCGACACTGCGTAACCTGGTGGGGGGAAAGCAAGCGCTCTGACCACTGAGCTATCCCGTCCCCTAAATAAATAAATAAATAAATAAATACCTTCTTCCCGCGGAAGCACTGCTGCAGATTGTCGTGGGACAGTTTCGGTTCCCGGCAGGTAAAGGGCGCCCACACCGCTTCTTTCCAGTAACACTTGCCGTCCGCTTCCCGACAACTGCTGCACGGCACATACCACTGGCCTGCAGCACATTGCAGCAACAACAGTGAGTGAGTGAGTTGGACGGTACTGTAGGTTTCAATCTTCCGGGTTTTCATGTTTAGGGATGATGATGGTGGTGGTGGTGGTGGTGGTGGTGGTAGTGTGGTGGTGGTGGTGGTGGTGGTGATGATGATGATGATGAATGATGATGATGATGATGATGATGATGATTAATGTGGCTTCCCGACAACTGCTGCACGGCACATACCACTGGCCTGCAGCACATTGCAGCAACAGCAGTGAGTGGGTTGGATGATAGTGTAGGTTTCAATTTTGTTTTTTTGATGTTTAAGGATGAGGGGAATAATGATGATGATGATGATGATGATGATGATGATGATGATGATGATGAGGAGGAGGAGGAGGAGGAGGAGGAGGAGGAGGAGGAGGAGGAGGATGTCGCTTTCCGACAACTGCTGCACGGCACATACCACTGGCCTGCAGCACATTGCAGCAACGGCAGTGAGTGGGTGCGTTGGATGACAGTGTAGGGTTCAAACTTTGGGTTTTTCATGTTTAGGGATGAGGGGGATGATGATGATGATGATGATGATGATGATGATGATGATGATGATGATGATGTTGTGGTGGAGGAGGAGGCGGAGGAGGATAATGATGATGATGATGATGATGATGATGATGATGATGATGATGATGATGATGATGATGATGATTTATAACAGTTAAGTGGTTCTGACAGGTAAGGAAATGAAAATGTTATGGGTGTATTTATAGTGATACGGTTATGATCGGTGTGTGTGTGTGTGTGTGGGGTGTGTGTGTGTGTGTGTGTGTGTGTGTGTGTGTGTGGTGTGGTGTGTGTGTGTGTGTGTGTGTGTGTGTAATATGTTTGTGTGTAAAATGTGTGTGTTGCACAAAAAAAACATGATTATATATGCATTTTACACATGAAATACACAAGCATACATGCACGCACACGCGTATACACGTACACCACTCAGAACACACACACACACACACACACACACACACACACACACACACACACACACAGAACACACAACACACACACACACACACACACAACACACACACACACACACACGCCACTCAGAAACACACACACACACACACACACACACACACACACACACACACACACACACACACACACACACACACACACACACACACCATAATCATACTGACCAGGAGCATCTCCAGACGTACAAGAAGGCAGATGGTCTCGCCCCCCCAAGAATTGAACCCAGGACTTCACAGAGTGCACAGGCTGCAGACCACACGGCTCTCTAGGGGTGTAAGGCAGGGAGCAGTCCTGATGTTAGGAAGATACCACAACCAAGTTTTAACTGGTGCCTTTGCAAATTTTCTCCTTTTTATCACAATTTTAACCCTTAACAAATGTTTACAGTCAAAATGAATATACCTATAGCATGTGCAGGAAGACGTAATGTGCATGTCGTAAAATCAAAATGAATATACCTATAACATGTGCAGGACGACATAATGTGCATGTAAGCTTTTGTGTGTCTCACCTGTCCCCATCACCACGTTTGGTGTTGGCTGCCTGGGCCCAATGATAATGACATGATCCCCCCCTCCATTTGTTTTTTTTTGTGTGTATCTCTACAAGGAAGGAGACCAAGAGAATTAGTATCAAAGGCACACTTTCTTTTTGTTCCTGTACGTTCTTTCAGTATGCTATAAATATTTTCCGCGAAGGACCTCACCTTATCATAATTATTAGTTAGTTGTTTTTTTTTAAAATATAGAACACAGAGCATCACTGATAGTCTAGTAAGCTAATTCAGGTAAAAAGCCCAGCTTCAGAAAAGAATCAAACTTGTGTGATGACCTATCCCTTTCCTAGTTGGTCACACTGCAGCTAGACCCCATAATCTTCTTCACTCACTCAGTCACTCACCTTCGGATGAGACTATAAACCTAGGCCCCGTGTGGGAACGCACGCAGAACATCTTGCGCACATGTTAAATCCTGTTCCGTCTGTAAAGAGTAGGCTATCGTGTGCCGGTGGGAACAGATGACAACATTTACAAAACTGCATACACACAGGGACTGAATGTAAAAAAAAGCACAAGAGTGCTTATTCCATTTTCCTCGTTATAAAAAAAATAAAATAAATAAATAAATAAAACAGCTAAATCATTCACAGGTCCACACGTCGACTGTGTTCCTAACCACATAATCTTCGTTACTCACTCACTCACTCACTCACTCACTCACTCACTCACTCACTCACTCACTCACTCACTCACTCACTCACCTGTTTGAGGCTGCAGACCACATGAGGCAGGGCGGGGCGGAAGGGGCCCAGTCCGTGGTCAGCCTCCAGACGAGTGACCACTAGGGTGTAGGTGTTGACCACCCAGGGCTCCTCATGTGACCTGTCCACCACCAGAATCCGCAGAAGGTTGGCTCCCAGACCCAGCGTGAAATTGGCTGACCTGTACAGTTTAAAAAGTTATAAAAAAAAAAGGTAAAGGTGTCCCATAACCTAGGTGGACGTAGGGGAAGCAAGGCGTCAAAGACCTCAGCTTCTCTAGGGGCCAGCATATTGAGGGCAGCGCCCATCTTCTCTCTCCCTCGCTGCTTTACCTTCCCTGACCCTAAAGAGGGCAGGTACCCATTAATTTTACAGCTGGGTGGAGTAGGGGGACTGTACTTGAAGCCAAGGCGCACACACGGTCACCCATCCAACTGGTAACCACGCTCAACACTGCATAACTTGACTGGGGGCAAGCGAGTGCTCTGACCCCTTTAGCTATACCGCCCTGCAGAGTATTTACCATTTTCAATTCAATTCAGTTTAAACACTTTATTATCTCAAAGACAGGGAGTGATTCACTATTCGGCCTATTGTTACTTAGGAAATTGGCGGCATAATTCTGCAACGGGGGATTCATTTGTGACTGTACCTTAACAAACCTAATTTCATGTCTTTTAACCCAGGTTGCATGATTGGGTGAAATTTTTCTATCCCTTACCGACGCACCCCACTACTGATGCTATCGAGATACTGTCAGATATTGCCAAGTATTAAAATTCCCCAAATGGGATGGGTGAGTCAAAGTGCAAGATAGTGGGCGACTCCCCAGAGTGTTTACCTGAGTAATATGCAACAATAACAGAAACAACAAGTATCAAGTATTGTGGAGAACGGCCAGAATAGTTTTGTGAAATAATTATGTATGCATGCGTGCGAGCACATGCAGACACAGACACAGACAGACAGACACAGACACAGACACAGAGAGACAGACAGACAGACAGACACACACACACACACACACACAACTTCATTATCAATTTATGTTCTTTATTCTATTTGATTTTTAAGCACCCCCCCCCCCCCTTTAAAAAAAATCCAAACAAACAAACAAACAAAAAAACCCATCCCAAACCAAGAGTTAAACCATCACAACACCCCAGTATATTGTCAACATAAAAGAAAAAATAGAGATCAAAATCTCACTTGTCAGTGTTATGTTTATCCTCGAGACGGGCCTGTGATTGACAGCTCTGGGACCACGCCCACACTGTCACCAACTGCACGTGATGCTCCACTTCCACCTCATATTCCGTGGTGAAGGGAGAGAACTCTGGACGCAGGGTCAGTGCAGGACGAGTGACTATACTTGACA
>CM060329.1:4480091-4482591 GCA_030674155.1 Stramonita haemastoma
TGAAAATGAGAGATACCCACACACTCACTGCTCACCTGCTGTGTTCAGCTCTGTAGATGAATCCAGGATAGCCTGGTGGTTAGAGTGATGCACACCTGATCTGCTAAACTGGGTTCCAATCCCGTTCAAAAGGATTTTTCCTCTGAAGTCAACATCAGTGCCCACTTTACTCCCCGTAAAGTCCTTCGGATGAGACTATAAACCGAGGCCCAGAACATCTTGCGCACAAGTTTAAACCTGTTCCGCTTTTCGGAAGAGTAGGCCATTGTGTGCAGGTGAGAGCGGACGATAAAATTTACACAACTGCATTCACACAGGGACTGGATATAAAAAAAGCTCATGAGTGCTTATCCCATTATTTTTTGAATAAAAGAATAGATAGATAGATAGATAGATAGATAGATAGATAGATAGATAGATAGATAGATAGAGATAGACAGATAGATAGATAGATAGATAGATAGATAGATAGATAGATAGATAGATAGATAGACGGACGGACGGACGGACGGACGGACGGACGGACGGACGGACGGACGGACGGACGGACGGACGGACGGACGGACAGACAGACAGACAGACAGACAGACAGACAGACAGATAGATAGATAGATAGATAGATAGATAGATAGATAGATAGATAGATAGATAGATAGATAGGCGTCTGTCTGTCTGTCTGTCTGTCTGTCCGTCCTCTCTCTCTCTCTCTCTCTCTCTCTCTCTCTCTCTCTCTCTCTCTCTCTCTCTCTCTCTCTCTCTCTCTCTCTCTCTCTCTCCCCCCCCCCCTCTCTCTCTCTCTCTCTCTCCCCCCCCCTCTCTCTCTCTCCCTCTCTCCCCCCTCTCTCTCTCTCCCCTCTCTCCCCCTCTCTCTCTCTCTCTCCCCTCTCTCCCCCCCCCCTCTCTCTCTCTCCCCCCTCTCTCTCCCCCCCCCCCTCTCTCTCTCTCCCCTCTCTCCCCCCCCCTCTCTCTCTCTCCCCTCTCTTCCCCCCCTCTCTCTCTCTCTCACCTCTCTCCCCCCTCTCCTCTCCCCTCTCTTCCCCCTCTCTCTCTCTCTCTCTCCCCTCTCTCCCCCCCCTCTCTCTCTCTCCCCTCTCTTCCCCCCCCTCTCTCTCTCTCTTCTCAAAATCTTTTTTTTCTCCTATAACGTACCCTTTTCCATCCAGACTTGACCAGTCGTTCTCTAAGGTTGTCCAAGAGGTAGACCAGTTCTCGTGGTCCCAGGCAAAATCTTCTGTCCGCGTTACAAACAGTGTCCTGAAAACCAAACCCGAACATTCTTCCACGTCTGTGTATAAACTTGTTCTCACATCAAGGGCTTATAAGAGGCCATGAGCTAAAAAGACAATAATGTGGAACTGTAGGCATCTTTGTTGCGATGAAATCCCATTTATTTCCAAAGTTGGAATGCAGCTACCTTCATGGTGGGGTAAAATAGGGTCGATACGCAACAATCCCACCTTTGGTGAATCTTGGATCTGTAGCCAAGGAACAAGAAAATGTGAAGGAAAAAAAAAAACCCACTTTCTGAGTGTAAAATAACAAGTGCTTTTTCTGATGTGTTTTACTATATATCATCATGATAATCTCCATAATCTATGTCAAACACATTTATGTATATTTTATTTGCGTTTTTGAGTTGATTTAGTGGATTAAAAACTGGTTTCCTGTAGAACACTTGACACTATAATGATTTGGGGTATTACTACCTGTTCACAGAATTTGCCTTTTGAAAAACTGCAGTGGTCATTCATTCATTCATTCATTCATTCATTCATTCATTCATTCATTCATTCATTCATTCATTCATTCATTCATTCATTCATCCACCGAACGGATTAAAAGTACTAGAATTAAACATTCTTTTCACATTTGTATAATCTCAGTTAAAAAAAAAAAGGTAATTCAAATGTGCACCCCAATAATATCACCAAAACAAATGTATTAAAAACCACATACAAACAAAAGGAAAACCATATCTACAGTTTTTAGCTAGGAAATTCAATGGATACACATTTACCCAACTTGATTTCTTTTCTATAACCTACATCACAATTAAAGTAGATGTTTCTGAGACTTCAACATTAAAAAAACAACTACAGTTACAAGTTGCCACGACAAATGTGTGTGTGTGTGTGTGCGTGTGCGCACGCGCGCGCGTGTGCATTGTGGTGTGTGTGTGTGGGGGGTGGGGGGTGGGGGGGGGTGTGGTAGGCTGGGTTGGGTTGGGATGGGTTGGGATGGGTTGGATTGTGTTCTGTGTGTGTGTATGTGTCTGTGTGCGTGCGTGCGTGCGTGTGTGTGTGCGTGTGTGTACGTGCGCGCGCGCGTGTGTATGCATGATTCTATACTACTTCACTTTCTCTTCATGAAAAGGTACCCACTGTTTGTTTTTTGTTTAAAAAGACTTTCTCATACCAAAAAAAAAAGAAGAAATGTCATGATAAAACGCAAAAGACAAAAAAAAAGAAAGAAAATGGAATGATCAGTCAAGGACAAGGAA
>CM060329.1:4497591-4500091 GCA_030674155.1 Stramonita haemastoma
AAATCATTTATTGTACTTTGGACTATGGCCACAAGACAATTCAAAGGGAAGAAAAAATGGAAAAAAGGGAAATATAACTTCACGTAATCATTATTAAGAACTAGCCAGAAATTTATACACCTTGGCATGTAACTAAAACTGTGCTCCTCAAAATGCATATTCCAAAATTATACAAAAAAGTGTTAACTTCGACCAACGATTCAAACAAATCTTAGCTCAAAGTTACAGAACAAAACACAACTCAAAATCCTACTGAGACCAAACTCGATAATAGAGTTATACCTGACAATGTCAACACAAGCATTCAAACACTAAGTGTAGTGTGCATCTAATAGCTGGAAACCTTTATAACCTATTATATTTTTAGAACAGTTACCATTATAAAAAACAGAAAACCTAAGGTGACCATGAGACCAGAGCAACCTGAGCCACAGAATCAGAGCCAGATAGTTGTCTTTTATTGCATGATGATCAATAATGATAATGATGCAGCTATGGAAGTGTATGTGCTTTGAGACTGCGTCACAGGACTCTACACTTAATATCGATATGTATCCAGGCGTCAACCGGGCCCGAGACATACAGACAGACACCTACAATGTTAGTCAGGTAATTTGAGCAACACTCTCAAACTCGCATCTGTAAAGTGGATGAAGCTCGGCTGTGTGGTCCCAGTTTTCCCACTGAGCCCACATTACACTCACTCTAGGTAGGAGCCGGCCGGAGTCCAAAAAATCCCTATGATTCTTGTGGGATTCGAACCTCTGACCTTCCAGCCCGTAATCCAAAGTACTTACCGCTGCAAGCAGACAGACAGACATGTAGACAGACAGAAAGACTGACTAACCGACGCCCAGACAGACAAACAGACAGAACAAAACAGAAAAAAGGAATACAAGATCTCAGATTTACCAGAGATCTAACACTAGCAGTACCAATTCACACAGCAAGCAAGGCCCAGGCATCTATCTAGAGGTCTCAGCCAAAGCTATGAACGAAACAAGACCCCGAAGAAAAAAAAAAGACTTAAAAGTTTGACATTGCGAAAGCCCCACACAGCAGGCAAAGCCACTAACAGCTTTAGGTATTGTTAATTCAGCACATAAACACTGTTTTCTGATACTGTCTTTGAATGTTTCACTGTTGGCAGGCTGACTGGCAGGGTGTATGACACTGTTAAAGTGTTGTGGCTATCGAATGTCATTCTCTACAACTGTTTCATTTTAATGTACATTTTCAGAAAAGTCATTGGCCTCCAGAGATGTATGGTATATCTTGGATGACAGAAGGTTTGTTTTGTTGGTGGTGTTGATTTTCTTCTTTTTTTACCTCTATTTTTTTTCTTTTTTTTGTGGGGGGGGGGAATTATTTGGTGTGTGCGTGTGTGTGTGAGTGCACGCGCGCGTGCGTGCGTTTGTGTAGGTGTGTGTATGTGTATTATATATGTGTGTGTATATGTGTGTGTGTGTGTGTGTGTGAGAGAGAGAGAGAGAGAGAGAGAGAGAGAGAGAGAGAGAGAGAGAGAGAGAGAGAGAGAGAGAGAGAGAGAGACAGACAGACAGACAGACAGACAGACAGACAGACAGACAGACAGACAGACAGACAGACAGACAGACAGACAGACAGACAGAGACAGAGAGACAGAGAGACAGAGAGACAGAGAGAGACAGAGAGAGACAGAGAGGGACAGAGACAGAGACAGACAGACAGACAGACAGACGGACGGACGGACGACAGACGGACAGACAGAAGGACAGACGGACGGACGGACAGACAGACAGACAGAGTCAGAGACAGAGAGACAGAGAAAGAAAGACAAAAACAGAGACAGAGAGAGTAAAGACAATATAAGAGATCTAGAAACAGAGAGGTACAGGCAGGATCTCAGATCTTCCACTGAGACACAGGCACTATCATTTAACAGAGCACAGGCCCCCCATGCATTGCTCCAGGAGACAAACCAGGCATATCCCCCCCCCCAAAAAAAAAAAAAAAAAAATCCCCCCAAAAGAGGCGAGATAGGAAGATTGTTTTACATTTTGATGCGATACACCCACGGCTCACTAACAGCTAAAGCACATAAACACACTGTCTTCTGCTATTTTCTTTGGGCCATCAGATGTTTTCGAATGCTGGGTGACATTCTTAACTGGTTTAGCTATCAGAATGTTGTTTGTTTTATGCTCTTTTTTTTTTTTTTGCACGTTTCCGGTGAGAAGTCAATGGCCTCTGGATTTGTATGGTGTTTTCGTGAAGGGCAAAAGATTAATTTTTTGAGAAGGACGGAACAAAAACAGTCTATGATTCATTTTGTCTTGTTGTTGTTGTTGTTGTCTTTGAGAGAGAGAGAGAGAGAGAGAGAGAGAGAGAGAGAGAGAGAGAGAGAGAGAGAGAGAGAGAGAGAGAGAGAGAGAGAGAGAGAGAGAGAGAGAGAGAGAGAGAGAGAGAGAGAAGAGAGAGAGAGAGAGAGAGAGAGAGAGAGAGAGAGAGAGAGAGAGAG
>CM060329.1:4512591-4517711 GCA_030674155.1 Stramonita haemastoma
AGCACATACACACAATACCCGGGACGGGGTTAGCCTAGTGGTCAGAACATTGTGCTGGCAATTTGACGACCCGGGTTCGATTCCCGTTGGAGGGGGATTTTTCCCTGGAGTTAACATCAGTGCTGACTCTACTCTCCCCAAAAGACTTTCAGATGAGACTTTAAACCGAGGCCCCGTGTGCGAACGCATGCAGAACATCTTGCGCACACGTTAAATCCATGATCCGCTTTTCGTAAGAGTAGGCCATTGTGTGCCGGGTGAGAACAGATGACATGATTTACGAAACTGCATACACACGGGGACTGGATGAAAAAAAAGCACATGAGTGCTTATTCCATTATCTTCGATATAAAAGAATAAAAATAAATTAATAAATAAAAAGAACTGCGACACAGAAAAACTCTTTCTTTCCGTCAGTAGAAAAAAAATGGGGGGGGGGGGGGGGGGGGCAACACGTACGCAGTCTACCTCCTCTTACGTCAGAGAAAGCTTTTTTTTTTAATGAAAGGCAAACATATAGAAAGAGTTTGAACTGAGTGAAGAAGGAATTAGAAATATTAAAAAAAAGCCAGTTTTGGTTTCTGCTGTGGTGAGATATTGTTGTTGTTGTTGTTGTTGATTATATATATACATACTTCTGAAAATCAGGAAAGGCAAAAATGATTCATGATTACATGGGCAAGGTTAGAACAAAACATTCTAGAAAACAGCTGAAAAATGTTTTTTATGGCACAGTACATAAATTCTTGTCTTCATTAATTTTTTGATGATTTACTTTTTCCAGTTCATAGAGAATTGCAGACGATAGACAAAAAATATTCAGTGGTGTGCTTGCGACACAAAGTTTAGAAGGAAGACTGACTGGTTGACAGAAAGATAGTTTAGTATGCTTACAAAACGACAACATAACGAGAGATTACTTAGTAATCCTGTATTCTTTTCAAAGGGACACTAGTTGAACTAACGATGACCGCATAATTACATTTCACTAATTAAAAAAAGCAACACCATTCTTACAGTTCCTTTTAACAAGTTAGAACACTGATGATTGAATCAAGAAATTATTTCATAACCATGCATAAACCACACACACACACACACACACACACACACACACACACACACACACACACACACACACACACACACACACACGCGCGCGCGCGCGCACAGAGAGAGAGAGAGAGAGAGAGAGGAGAGAGAGAGAGAGAGAGAGAGAGAGAGAGAGAGAGAGAGAGAGAGAGAGAGAGAGAAGACAGACAGACAGACAGACAGACAGACAGACAGACAGACAGACAGACAGACAGAGACAGAGACACAGAGAGACATAGAGAGATAGACAGACAGACAGACAGAGACAGGCAGACAGACAGACAGACAGGGCAGACACACACACACACACACACACACACACACCACGCACACGCACACACACACACCACACACACACACACACACACACACACACACCACACACACACACACAGAACAAACAGACAGACAGACATAACTATTAAAAACAATTCTGCAAAAGAACTCTCTAACCCCCCCCCCCCCTCCAGAAAAGTGCAGACGTAGGTTACTCTCAATCCACTTCTCCCAGCTAGCTTCCACCAACTAAAAGGTATCCTATTACTGGTCAATCAGAACCAGCCCAGATGTACAGAGTGTTCTGTTACGAACAGAAAAAAAGAAGAAAAATAGAGCCATCAGAGAGTTCAGCTCGCCAGACAAATGTCACGACTTTCAATCAGCAAGCTGTCTATCATAATCAGAGCATAGTCACAACATTGGAATTTGACGACCCTGGGTTCGATTCCCGTTCGAGGAGATTTTTCCTGTGGAGTTAATTAACATCAGTGCTGACTCCACTCTACCCTTAAAAAGTCTTTCGGTTAAGACTATAAACCGAGGCCCCCTGTGCGAATGCACGCAGAACACCTTGCACATACGTTAAATCATGTTCCGCTTTTCGTAAGAGTAGGCTATTGTGTGCCGATGGGAACAGATGACAAAACTGGTGGGGACTGGATGTAAAAAAGCACATGAGCGCTTATTCCATTATCCTCGATATAAAAGAATAAATAAATAAATAAATAAATAAATAAATAAATAATCTTGAATTTGAATCGTCTAGAGTAAAGACGTACACCTTACCATAACATCAGATGGACATGAAATAGATAAGTCTGGAACTGTAGAAAGATGTCTTATGCTGGGATATTTATTATTTATTTCATATGCCATCTTTATCACTACATGTTATTGTTATTACTGGTCTGTTTTGTACTGTATTACGTTATACTGTGACGTGTATTGTATCGTTGCAGGTTGCATGGTATTGTATTGCACTGTATTGCATTGCATGCTATTACATTGTATTGTACCGTATTGCATTGCATGGTATTATATTGTATGACATTGCATTACATTTTACCATATATTGTATTGCATGGTATTGCATTGTAATGTATTGTATCATATTGTATTGAATTGTACTGTGTTGTTACTACATCGTATCATCTTTTTCACATCTTCTCACAACAGTTGTCAGCCTAAGCAACAAAACAAACAAAAAAGGTAATAAAAAAGGTAAAGGTGTCCTATAACCTATATGGTCGTAGGGGAGCGAGAAATCAGAGACCTCAGCTTCTCTATGGCCAAGTATATTGAGGGTGGCGCTCATTTCCTCTCCCTCGCTGCTTTACTTTCCCTGACCCTAAAGAGGGCAGGTACCCATTTACAGCTGGGTGAACTGGCGGACCGTATTGAAGCCAAGGCGCGCAAACAGTCACCCATCCAACTGATAACCACGCTCGATGCTGCTTAACATTGGCTGGGGAAAAGCCAGTGCTATGACCACTGAGCTAACCCGTCCCCCAACAAACAAACAAACAAACAAATAAAAAATCCAGAAAGAACAGACAGCAAACACGGAAGATCTGAAGCAAAAAAGATCTATTGGCTTTTCAATTTGTGTGTTGTGTTGCTTTTTTAGCTTTGTCATTTTCCCCCACAAGCCCGTAAGTGATCTCTTAGAATACGTCTGAGTAGGCGAGATTGCGAGATGATTTATGAAAAACAAGTGCCATATTTCACTGGAAAACTTGATTAATTAAAAAAAACACAAACAAACCCTTCCTCCAATTTTTTTTTTTTTTTTTTTTTTTACAGACTTTCTTCTCTCATTTCTTTTCTCTTCTTCTTCTTCTTCTTCTTCTCTTCTTCTTTTTTTCTTCTTCTTCTTCTTCTTTTTTATATCTAACCAACAGTCATTTATTTCTTAAAACTGATTTATATGATTACTCTCACTACCGAAACAAAGTCACGTAATATTAAAACAGCTTGTGAAGGCTTCATGAAATGATGAAATTGTGGCACAGATGGTCGAAAAATGATTGGATCCACCCCCCCCCCTCCCTTTTCTATCTCTCTGTGTGTTGCTGTCTCTGTCTGTCTCTGTCTCTCCCTGTCTCTGTCTCTCTCTCTCGCTCCCCTCTCCTCTCTCTCTGTCCCTCTCTCTCTTCTTCTCTCTGTCCCTCTCTCTCTCTCTGTCCCTCTCTCTCTCTCTCCCTTTCTCCCCGTCCCTCCCCATCTTTCACTGTTCTCTGTCTCTGTCTTTATGTCTCTTTCTCTATCCCCCTCTCTCTCCTTCTATCTCTGTTCTCTGTCTCTGTGTCTCTGTCTGTCTGTCTGTCTGTCTGTCTGTTTCTCTGTCTGTCTGTCTTCGCTGTGTGTGACCACGAACGTTTGTTATTCCACACCACACACACACACACACACACACACACACACACACACACACACACATACACCACACACACACACACACACACACAACACACCACAGACACACACACACTCACTCACTCACTCACTCACTCACTGACACACATACCAAATCTTTAAAAAAAAAAAAAAAAAAAAAAAAAAAAAACCCAACCCACTGTAACAGAGAATCATTGACAAAATAGGCAAAATAACCAAGCTAACCAAACAGCATCCAAAACGTTAACGAGCATACAAACAAACAAACAAACAAACAAACAAGCATAGAAACGAACACACAAAACATAAATCCCTTCACGACGCTACAAGAAACCGCTCGCAAAACCCTGCAGATGCAAAAGAGGAGACGACAGCAAGAACCACACACACACACAGGAAATGACATCAGCGATAATGCAAAATGGCGTGCAAAGCAGGTCGGGACAGGCGGATCCAATGTCCAATCAGAATGTCAGGAATTCGATAAGGCCATCTTGGTTTACCTGCAATCACTTGCAAGTTGTCATGACCAACTGCAAATGGATTTCCGCTCATGGAGAGGACTGATTGTTGGGAGTTATAGGTTTTTGTTGGTTTTTTTTTTGTCTTATCAGGTTTCCTTGCTGATGTTTCAAGAAATATGATCTTGTTTTTGAATTTAATGTTCATTCTGTGTCTGTTTGTCTTGTCTGTCTTGTTGTCTATCTTTCTGACTGTCTGTTTCTCTCTGTATCTGTTTCTCACTGTTTTTATTAATTTTATGTTTTTTTTTCTGTCTGTGTTTCTATCTGTCTGTCTGTCTGCCTCTCCCCTAACCCCGACCCCATCTCTCTCTCTATCCCAGGTGTGTGTGTGTGTGTGTGTGTGTGTGTGTGTGTGTGTGTGTGCGTGTGCGTGTGCGTGTGTGTCCGTGTGTGTGAAAAAGAGAGGGAGAGAGAGACACAGATACACAGACAGACAGAGAGACAGACAGACAGATATACAGATAATGAGAGAGAGGGAGAGAGGGAGGGAGGGAGGGAGACAGACAGAAAGACAGAGAGAGAGACAGACAGACCGCCAGACAGAGAGACAGACAGACAGATAGAGATAGAGATAGAGGGCAGAGAGACAGAGACAGAGACAGAGACAGAGAGAGAGAGAGGGGGAGGAGAGAGAGAGAGGGAGAGAGAGAGAGAGAGAGAGAGAGAGAGAGAGGAGAGAGAGAGAGAGAGATGAGAGAGAGAGAGAGAAAAGGAGAGAGAGAGAGGAGAGAGAGAGATTGATTGATTGATTTATTCTTTTATATCGAGGATAATGGGATAAGCACTCTTGCGCTTTTTTACATCCAGTCCCCGTGTGTATGCAGTTTT
>CM060329.1:4520311-4525311 GCA_030674155.1 Stramonita haemastoma
ACTTTTCGCCTAACATTTACGCCACAGACATTCCAAGAGTTTATTTATTTATTCTTGTATATCGAGAATAATGGAAAAAAGCACTAATGTGCTTTTTTTCTCATCCAGTCCCCATGTGTATGAAGTTTTGTAAATCTTGTCATCTGTTCTCACCAGCACACAATGGCCTACTCTTACGAAAAGCGGAACAGGATTTAACGTGTGCGCAAGATATTCAGCGCGCGTTCGCACACGGGGCCTCGGTTTATAGTCTCATCCGAAAGACTTTTGGGAGGAAGTGAAGTCAGCACTGATGTTAACTCCAGGGAAAAAAATCCCCTCGAATGGGTGGGAATCGAACCCGGGTCGTCAAATTGCGAGCCGAATGTTCTGACCACTAGGCTATCCCGTGCGTCCCCCAGACGGAGTTTACAGAGGGATTCCCCTATACACTTGTGGAGAAATCAGAGGTTAGGACAGGGCGGAGCACATAAACACACTACCCGAGACGGGGTAGCCTAGTGGTCAGAACATTGCGCTGGCAATTTGACGACCCGAGTTCGATTCCCGTTCGAGGGGATTTTTCCCCTGGAGTTAACATCAGTGCTGACTCTACTCTCCTCAAAAGACTTTCAGATGAGACTTTAAACCGAGGCCCCGTGTGCGAGCGCGTGCTGAATATCTTGCGCACTCGTTAAATCCTGTTCCGCTTTTCGTAAGAGTAGGCCATTGTGTGCCGGGTGAGAACAGATGACATGATTTACAAAACTGCATACACACGGGGACTGAATGAAAAAAAAGCACATGAGTGCTTATTCCATTATCCTCGATATAAAAGAATAAAATAAATTAATAAATAAAAAAAAACTGCGATATAGAAAAACTCTTTCTTTATGTCAGTAGAAACAAAATGGGGGGCAACACGTACGCAGTCTACCTCCTCTTACGTCAGAGAAAGTTGTTTTTTTTTTTTTAATGAAAGGCAAACATATAGAAAGATTTTGAACTGAGTGAAGAAGGAATTAGAAATAAAAAAAAAGTCAGTTTTCGTTTCTGCTGTGGTGAGATATTGTTGTTGTTGTTGTTGATTATATACATACTTCTGAAAATCAGGAGAGGCAAAAAATGATTCATGTTTAATGGGCAAGGTTATAACAAAACATTCTAGAAAACAGTTGAAAAATGTTTTTTATGGCACAGTACATAAATTCTTGTCTTAATTAATTTTTTGATGATTTATTTTTTCCAGTTCATAGAGAATTGCAGACGATAGACAACAAATATTCAGTGGTGTGCTTGCAACATAAAGTTTAGAAGGAATACTGACTGATTGACAGAAAGATAGTTTAGTATGCTTACAAATAACACAATAACGATATATTTCTTAATAATCATGTTTTCTTTTGAATGGGATATTAGTTGAAATAACGATGACCACATAATTACATTTCACTAATTTAAAAAAAGGCAACAATTCTTACAGTTCCTTTTAACAAGTTATACAACACTGATGATTGAATCAAGAAATTATTTCATAAACATGCATAAAACACACACACACACACACACACACACACACACACACACACACACACACACACACACACACACACACACACACACACACAGAGACAGAGACAGAGAGAGAGGAGAGAGAGAGAGAGAGAGAGAGAGAGAGAGAGAGAGAGAGACAGAGACAGAGACAGAGACAGAGAGATAGACAGACAGACAGACAGAGAGACAGAGAGACAGAGAGACAGAGAGACAGAGAGAGACAGAGAGAGACAGACAGACAGAGACAGGCAGACAGAGAGACAGACAGAGATAGACAAACAGACAGACAGACAGACACACACACACACGCACACACACACACACACACACACACACACACACACACACACACACACACACACACACACACACACACACACACACACACACCACATATGCACACACACACAGAGAACAAACAGACAGACAGATATAACTATTAAAAAAAAAATTTCGGCAAAAGAACTCTCTAACACCCCCCCCCCTCCCCCCGAAAAGTCTCCCAGCTAGCTTCCACCAACTAAAAGGTCTCCTATTACTGGTCAATCAGAACCAGCCCAGATGTACAGAGTGTTCTGTTACGAACAGAAAAAAAGAAGAAAAATAGAGCCATCAGAGAGTTCAGCTCGGCAGACAAATGTCACGACTATCAATCAGCAAGCTGTCTATCATAATCAGAGCATAGTCACAACATTGGAATTTGACGACCCTGGGTTCGATTCCCGTTCGAGGAGATTTTTCCTGTGGAGTTAATTAACATCAGTGCTGACTCCACTCTACCCTTAAAAAGTCTTTCGGGTAAGACTATAAACCGAGGCCCCCTGTGCGAATGCACGCAGAACACTTTGCACATACGTTAAATCCTGTTCCGCTTTTCGTAAGAGTAGGCTATTGTGTGCCGATGGGAACAGATGACAAAACTGGTGGGAACTGGATGTAAAAAAGCACTTGAGCGCTTATTCCATTATCCTCGATATAAAAGAATAAATAAATAAATAAATAAATAAATAAATAAATAAATAAATAAATAAATAATCTTGAATTTGCATTGTCTGGAGTAAAGGCGTACACCTTACCATAACATCAGATGGACATGAAATAGATAAGTCTGGAACTGTAGAAAGATGTCTGATGCTTGTATATTTATTATTTATTTCATGTGCCATCTATATCAATACATGTTATTGTTATTACTGGTCTGTTTTGTACTGTATTACGTTATACTGTATCGTGTATTGTATTGTATTATATCGTATTGCGTTGCGTGGTATTATACTGTATGAATGTTGTATTGTATTATATTATATTTTATTACATTGTATTGTATTGCACTGCATGGTATTGTATTGTACGGTATTGTATTGCAAGGCATTAATTCTATGACATTGCATTATATCGTACCACATCATTTTGTATTGCAGGGTATTGCATTGTAAGGTATTGTATTATATTGTATTGAATTGTATTGTATTGTATTGTATTGTGTTGTACTACATCGTATCATCTTTTTCACATCTTCTCACAACAGTTTTCAGCCTCAGTAACAAAACATACAAAAAGGTAAAAAAAAAAAATTAAAAAAAGGTAAAGGTGTCCCATAACCTATATGGTCGTAGGGGAGCGAGGCATCAGAGACCTCAGCTTCTCTAAGGGGCAATATATTGAGGGCGGCGCCCATCTCCTCTCCCTCGCTGCTTTACCTTCACTGACCCTAAAGAGGGCAGGTACCCATTTACAGCTGGCTGAACTGGGGGACTGTACTGAAACCAAGGCGCGCAAACGGTCACCCATCCAACTGATAACCACGCTCGATGCTGCTTAACATTGGCTGGGGCAAAGCCAGTGCTATGACCACTGAGCTAACCCGTCCCCCAAACAAACAAATAAAAAATCCAGAAAGAACAGACAGCAACACGGAAGATCTGAAGCGAAAAAAGATCTATTGGTTTTTCAATTTGTGCGTTGTTTTGCTTTTTTAGCTTTGTCATTTTCCCCCACAAGCCCGTAAGTGATCTCCTAGAATACGTCTGAGTAGGCGAGATTGCGAGATGATTTATGAAAAACAAGTGCCATATTTCACTGAAAACCTTGATTAAATTTAAAAAAAAAAAAGAAGAAAGCTTCCTCCACATTTTTCCTGTTTTTACTAACTTTCTTCTCTCATTTCTTTTCTCTTCTTCTTCTTCTTCTCTTTATTTTTAAACAGTCATTCATTTCTTAAAATTGATTTATATTATTACTCTCACTACCGAAACAAAGTCACGTAATATTAAAACAGCTTGTGAAGGCTTCATGAAATGATGAAATTGTGGCACAGATGGTCGAAAAATGATTGGATCCACCCCCACCCCCCTTTCTATCTCTCTGTTTCTGTCTGTCTGTTTGTCTGTCTCTGTCTCTCTCTCTCTGTGTCCCTCTCTGTCTGTCTCTCTCCCTTTCTCTCCATCCCTCCCCATCTCTCACTGTTCTCTGTCCCTGTCTCTATGTCTCTTTCTCTATCCCCCTCTCTCTCCTTCTATCTCTGTTCTCTGTCTCTGTGTCTCTGTCTGTCTGTCTGTCTGTCTGTCTGTGTCTCTGTCTGTCTGTCTCGCTGTGTGTGACCACGAACGTTTGTTATTTCACACACACACACACACACACACACACACACACACACACACACACACACACACACATACACACACACACACACACACACACACACACACACACACACTCACTCACTCACTCACTCACTCACTGACACACATACCAAATCTTTAAAAAAAAAACCCACAAAAAACCCCTACCCACTGTAACATAAAATCATTGACAAAATAGGCAAAATAACCAAGCAAACCAAACAGCATCCAATACGTTAACGAGCAGACAAACAAACAAACAAAGCAAACAAACAAACAAACAAGCATAGAAACGAACACACAAAACATAAATCCCTTCACGACGCTACAGGAAACCGCTCGCCAAACCCTACAGATGCAAAAGAGGAGACGAGAGCAAGAACCACACACACACACAGGAAATGACATCAGCGATAATGCAAAATGGCGTGCAAAGCAGGTCGGGACAGGCGGATCCAATGTCCAATCAGAATGTCAGGAATTCGATAAGGCCATCTTGGTTTACCTGCAATCACTTGCAAGTTGTCATGACCAACTGCAAATGGATTTCCGCTCATGGAGAGAATTGATTGTTGGGAGTTATAGGTTGTTGGTTTTTTTTTTTTGTCTTATCAGGTTTCCTTGCTGATGTTTCAAGAAATATGATCTTCTTTTTGAATTTAATGTTCATTCTGTGTCTGTTTGTCTTGTCTGTCTTGTTGTCTATCTTTCTGACTGTCTGTTTCTCTCTGTATCTGTTTTTTACTGTCTCTGTTTCTCACTGTTTCTATTAATTTTATGTTTTTTTCTGTCTGTGTTTCTATCTGTCTGTCTGCCTCTCCCCTAACCCCGACCCCATCTCTCTCT
>CM060329.1:4530311-4532811 GCA_030674155.1 Stramonita haemastoma
CTGTTTTATGGCAAACATCCTGCCAGACCTTCTTCCCCTGCCTGCCTGCCTGCCTGCCCTGCCTGTCCTGTTAATCTGGCCCGTTAGGCTTACCCAAGATACAGTCAGATAAATCACACAGGTGTATGTATAGGTCTGGTAGCAGTTACAGTATTTGCACAGGAAACACTGTATCCACGAAAGAGCGTAAAAAAGATTTCTGCAGCAGTGTGGTTTTGGATTTTGTTTTTTTTTTTTTTTGCGTGTGTATACAATGTACAAATTGTTCCCCCCCCCCCCCCCCCCTCCCTCTCTCTCTCTCTCCTCTCTCTCTCTCTCTCTCTCTTCTCTCTCTCTCTCTCTCTCTCTCTCTCTCTCTCTCTCTCTCCTTCTCTCTCTCTCTCCCATTCACGCGTCCATATTTCCCTAGGCTCCTGTGTATCACTGGCACTGATGTCACTCATCTATTCCTCAATAAAAATTTCTGCCTGCTGCCTCTTCTGCTCCTTGTTGCTTCCTCTCTCTCTCTCTCTCTCTCTCTCTCTCTCTCTTTCTCTCTTCTCTCTCTCTCTCTCCTCTCTTCTCTCTCTCTCTCTCTCTCTCTCTCTCTTCTTCTTCTCTTCTCTCCTTCTTCCCCTCCTGGTTCTACATACATACTGCACACAAATTACAATCCTGACCTCTTCGTGCATCCCAACCACTTCCTGTCTGAGTTTTTCGAGTTTTGTTGTTGATGTTTTTTTTCTTCAGACTGTTTATCTGTATGTCGATCTATTTAGCTGGCTGGCTGTTTCTCTGTCTGATGTCCATATTATATGTTTTATTTTTCGTTCTGTTTTTTCTGTACCACATCATGCCTGTTACACAGGATGTGGAAGCGCGTATTTTGGGCCTATTCGCAAATCTCTAAATAGGTGGAAACATGCGTCCTTGAGTTCAAACACACCGTGGTGTGTGTGTGTTGTGTGTGTGTGGGGTGTGTGTGTTGTGTGTGTGTGTGTGTGTGTGTGTTTGTGCTGCTTTGCTGTGTGCGTCGTGCGTGCGTGCGTGTGTGTGTGTTTGTGTGTGTTGTGTTGTGCTGTTTGTGTGTGTGTGTGATGTGAATATTAATGTGGTGTATAAATACATATTGTGTTCTTGGTGCACAACATTTTTGTATGAACTTATGAATACCTATATATTCATGATTTTGTATGTTATACCACTTATGTCACAGCCCATATTTCTCTCACACAACAACACCAACTAACCACCATACACACACACCAGACCCACACCAACACTCAACACTCACCATAACATACACACAACACACACGCGTTAGACACACAGCCAGTACTCACAGACACCCTACAACAAAAACACACACACAACACACACATACAACCCTTTACATGGGTGCCAGCAGATAGTACTTGAGTGAAAGCTGGTAAGAAAACCTGCGAGCATTTTCGTGAAGAATAAAACTGAAAGAAATCAGTAGAAACGTTTTGGACACCTAACGTCCTATACTTACGGTGGTACATACCAGCCAGATAAACTCCTCTATCCCAATCAATGCGATCTGTACCTGAATAGCTCCAGCCTTTGTTTATGACACAACCTCTGCCAGACCTGTTTCACCTGCATACCTGTCTGCTAACCTGGCTCATAGATATATATATACATACAGGTACACCACACCGCTGTTTAGATAGACAGGTCTGGTAGCATGCAGGTACTTGCACAGGTACATCCTGTAGTTTACATGCAATAAAAAAAAAACACACAGTGTCCAAAGTTTCGTAGTGTGCAGTCTCCTTTGTTGTGTTTTTGATGTTTGTACACAACTAGCAAATTGCTCCTCTCATTTTTACAGTCTTCTCCTCCCCCACCACACACCTTCTCTATCAACCTACCCACACCCCACCCCACACCCTCCCCATACCTGTCTGTCTCTGTCTCTGTCTCTCTCTGTCTTCATCTATGTCTGTCTTTCTCTGTTTTGTAGTAGTATGTTCAATTTTTATTTTCAGCCTTTGTAGATTCTTTTGCAAGTAGTGCTGTTTTCCAACGAATTTGTTGTTTGAAGAAAGTGGGCTTTAAAAGATGTGTGTGTGTGTGTGTGTGTGTGTGTGTGTGTGTGTGTGTGTGTGTGTGTGTGTGTGTGTGTGTGTGTGTGTGTGTGTGTGTGTGTGTGTGTGTGTGTGTGTGTGTGTGTGGGGTCGTGTGTGTGTGTGGTGTGTGCATGTGATATCATTTTTTGTGAAGAGACGTAAAATTGAAGACACACCACCCACACACACAGCACGCACCACCCCCCCCCCACCCCCACACACACACACACACACACACATTACCATCCTTACATTTACATCCTCAGTACTTTCCTTTTTCTACAATCCGCAAAACATGCTGGATTTTACGATTTATGGTTATTTTATATTTTTATTTTTTTTATCACTGGTTATCCTTATCAAACATGTGGTGAGTGCCGAGAATCCCTTAGCAAAGCCAGACCCTGATAGTCAAATACCAGACA
>CM060329.1:4559388-4561888 GCA_030674155.1 Stramonita haemastoma
ATATATATATATATTATATATATATATATATATATATATATATATATATATATAATATAATATATATATATATATCAAGAGGGCTGTGCGTTTACAGAAACATCCTCCATCCAGCTTCTTCGAAAGTTGCAAGCATGCAGATACGCACGATGTGACAGAAATAAGTGGCGTTAGACTATGGCACACACAAACACAATGGCCCAAGACAGCACAGCATACAGTAATGTTGTTCTTTGAAGAAATCTGTTTTGGGCTATAGTACGATACAATACAATACAATACAATACAATACCATATAATGCAATACAATACAACACACGCATAATATATACATATATATATATATATATATACATATATATATATATATATATATATATATATATATATATATATGCATATGCGTGTGTGTATGTATGTGTGTGTGCGCGCGCGTGTTAAACGTGTTAAACGAGTAAATTAGCCGCATCTTTTGCGATCAAAACGCAGCATAGCTCCCCTACCCCTCCCCTCCTCCCCCCCCCCCCCCACACACACACACATACACACAGTAAAATGAACAGATACTTGGGGAAAAAAACAAAAAAACAAATGAAACAAACGTTGCTTCTATTCAGATTGAAGTTGACGCCCTCTTGATGCAATTTTGTCGACAAAGGTAATAAACTTTCAAAATCTTCCCACGAGAAAAGAAGAAAGAGGGGGGGGGGGGGGGGGGGGGCTGAAAGAAGAGGGATAGGGGAACTCTTTATAAATAAACTGATGGCTCTAGAGATGTGTCCGATTCAGTCTGGCTAAACTATGTGACTGTACTATGTGATGCGACACTGGACTAGAATAGAATAGAATGAGCGGCGTGGGAGATGTTAGTACCAACAAAATCAGACAAGGCAGCCTTGTATGTGCGTGCGTGCGTGCGTGCGTGCGTGCGTGCGTGCGTGTGTGTGTGTGTGTGTGGTGAGTGTGTGTGCGCGTGTATGTATGCATGCATGGATGGATGCATGGATGGATAGATGGATGGATGCATGCATGCATGCATGCATGGATGCATGGATGCATGGATGCATGGATGCATGGATGGATGGATGGATAGATGGATGAATGGATGGATAGATGGATGAATGGATGGATAGATGGATGGATGGATAGATGGATGGATGGATAGATGGATGGATGGATAGATGGATGGATGGATGCATGCATGGAATAGTTTCTTTTCATCCTATTTCCCACCCCCCATCACCTCCCTTCATTTCTTTCACCTCTCCTTCCTCATTCCTCATTCCTTCTGATCATTTCCAATTCATTTTGTGGGACATACAAACAAGTATCAACAGTCTGTCTGTCAGGAGACAGGAGGACGGAGGACGGACAAGGGACAGACAGACACCAAGAGGCAGAATGCATTCACTACACTGGCTGCAGACACAAGAGGAATGGAGGAGGCTGTAGTGACACTTTTAATAGGCTATAGCCCACAACCTGTCCAGTTGCTTGTTTGGTCCCTCCATCTCAGCAACACAAACCCCCCCCCCTCCCCCACCCCCTTCCACACACATACATACGTACACAAGCACGCAACCAAACACACACACACGCTACACACGCACGCCGCCACACACAATAGCAAAGCCACACAACCTCACACATGCGTACCATTCACACACATACCCAATATCAACACATACAACGTACGCACACACACACACGCACACAGACACTCCCCGCAAACACACAACACACCCCCCTACAAACACACAACACACACACACACACAGCACACATACACCACAACAAACAAACACAACACACACGACACACACACACCACACACACGACACACTCACACACACAGAAACACACATCACACACACTACCACACAACACACACACACACACACCCACCAGCACACACACACACACACCAGCACACACACCACACACACACACACACAACAAACACACACACAACACTACAACACACACACCACAAACCAACACACAACCACACACACACACACCACCACACTACAACACACAACACCACACACACACACACACACCCCACACAACACACACACACACACCACACATGCCCCAACCTCTCTACTTCACTTCGTGTCTGCCTGCTTGAAATTTATGGAGTTAAAAGCCTTGACCTTTGTGTCTATCTAAGTACCTCCATGTCTGTGTGTGTGAATGTGTGTGTTAATGTGAGTGTGTGTGTGTGTGTGTGAGTTATTGTTTATTTGTGTGTGTATATGTGTGTGTATGTGAGTGTGTGTGTGTGTGTGAATGAGTGTGTGAATGTGTGTGTGAGTATTTGTGTGGATGTGTGTGTGTGTGAATGAGTGTGTGAATGTGTGTGTGAGAGTTTGTGTGAATGTGTGTGTATGTGTGTGTGAATGTGTGTGCGTATCTGAATGTGTGTTTGTGTGTTTGTGTGTGTGTTTGTTTGTTTTGTGTGTTGTGTGTGTGTGTGTGTGTGTGCGCGCGCGCG
>CM060329.1:4576888-4579388 GCA_030674155.1 Stramonita haemastoma
ACACACACACACACACAGACACAAAATAAACACACACACACACACGTACACATACACACACATACACACACACCTGCATGCTCTATTTTCCTTCTATTCAACAAAGTAGTAGCTACAGATTTGTGGGGTCTGTTTAGATGAACGTGACTGGTATGGGACAAAGACAGATCCTGGTTTTCCTAGCATTACTCTAATACCTACAAGATGCCATTTTGTGTGTGTATTGAGGCCGTTCTGTGCACAGCTGGCTTGTTACCTACTAACAGTGGTATCACATTGCCCTATTATTCACTACAGCCCCCAAAACTAAGAAGCCTCTCAACAGAGTGAGAAACAGTTTAAGCCATTTCTTCAAAAATGGCGGTGGTTTTGTTGTTGTTGTTGTTGTTGTTTTGTTTTGTTTCTTGATTGTTTTGTGTTTTGATGATGACGTTAGAATGAAAGAAGGCACAAACAAGACCAAACAAAAACCCTCCACGAAACCCACAACCCAACACAAAAACCCATCAAATCCCCCCCCAAAGTAAAAACAGTCTTCTCCCTTCCGTCACCACAATCCAATCCCCCCTCCCCCCCCTGTACACAAACACACACACACACATATATACATACAATACACACATGCGTGCGTGCGTGCGTGCTGTCCACACAAGCACCGACACACACACACACCCCACACACTCAAACACACACACACATACTCAGAGTATAATGTAATGATTATATGGAAAATCTCTCACACACACACGCACACGCACACGCACACACACACGACGCACACACACACACACACACACACACACACACACACACACACACACACACACGCACGCACACACACACACACACACACATTCACACACTTAGAGTATAATGTATGTTTATATGGAAAATCTCGCTTGCAACTGGGCCTATTCCGCAAAAGAGAAACTGGAACTAGAAATTGAAATTCTTCCTAAACTACACTATTATTTATTTATTTATTTATTTATTATTTATTTATTTATTTATTTATTTATTTATTTATTTATTCATTTATTTATTCTTTTATATCAAGGGTAATGGAATAAGCAATCATGTGCTTTTTACATCCAGTCCTCGTGTGTATGCAGTTTTGTAATCTTGACATCTGTTCCCACTGCCACACGATGGCCTATTCTTACGAAAAGCGAAACAGGATTTAACGTGAGCGCAAGATATTCTGCGTGTGTTCGCACACGGGGCCTCGGTTTATAGTCTCATTCCAAGGACTTTTGGGGAGAGTGGAGTCAGCACAAATGTTAACTCCAGGGGAAAATCCCCTCGACCGGACTCGAACCCGGGTCGTCAAATTTCGAGCGCAGTGTTCTGACCACTAGGCTATCCCGTCCCTCACTAATGTCTACGAGTAGTTTTGCTGGAGAAGTCAGCCACATAGTAAGTAGGGTTGTTTTTGTTTTTTCTCAGAGACATTGCAACACTTGTTTACATGCTCCTCTGATAAACTTTCCTCTTACTACTGACACGGAAAGAAAGAAAAGAAATGAGAGAGAGAGAGAGAGAGAGAGAGAGAGAGAGAGAGAAGAGAGAGAGAGAGAGAGAGAGAGAGAGAGAGAGAGAGAGAGAGAGAGAGACAGAGACAGAGACAGAGACAGAGAGACAGAGAGACAGAGAGACAGAGCAGACAGACAGACAGACAGAGACAGACAGAGACAGACAGACAACAGACAGACAGACAGACAGACAGACAGAGACAGACTGACAGAGACAGAGACGACAACAGACAACAGAGACAGAGACAGCAGAGACAGACAGACAGACAGAGACAGCAGACAAGACACAGACAGACAGAACAGAGACACAGACAGAGACACAGACACAGAGACAAGACACAGAGAACAGACCAGAACACAGAATCACAGAAGAGAGAGTTGGTTACCCCCATTCGCACTTCATTCACATGAGACTGGGAGTATTCCTTTTACGAGCCTTTGCTTCAGTCTGTCCTCTTTGATGGGGGCGTTAGGTATCGCTCTTGTGGTGTTTTAACTACGTAAACATACATCAAAGGGACCCTATGTACACGATCTGTGGAGCTTTCCCCGGGGCCCGTACTTTTTTGACACTGTTATTTGTGTAAGTATACTCTGTCTAGTTTAGGAATCTGGAAATTGATTTTTTTGTGTGTGTTTTTTGGTGTTTTTTTTTTTTTTGGGGGGGGGGTTGGTTTTGGCGCGTTTACAGAGACAGAAAGAGAGAAAGAGAGACAGAGAGACAGAGAGACAGACAGACAGACAGACAGATAGACAGGCAAGCATACATACATGCATGCATGCATGCATACATACATACATACATACATACATACATACATACATACATACATACATACATACATACATACATACATACATACATACATACATACATACATACATACATACATACATACATACATACATACATACATATACACACACACACTCACACACACACACATACACCACACACACACACACAC
>CM060329.1:4594698-4597198 GCA_030674155.1 Stramonita haemastoma
CCTTGGTAACCCGGGCGACGACCGATCCGGTATGGAGATTCTGATAGCTGTCTTTATGAGTGTATCTTGGGCAAATCGAACCTGGCGGAGCCCATCCCTCTCCAAGTCGGATTTTTGGGGTGGGTTTACTCCCCACACGTGGCAGGTAGTACTGGGTTTCATGGTTACCAGTAGCAGAGGAAGCCCTGACCTAACTACCAAGCCATCCATCTAAGAAAAAAAAATCATATAATATGCATATTTGAGAAAGAAAACCTAAAAAAAAATAATAAGTCGAATGTTTATTGATTTATTTATTTTTTTATTTATTATTCTTTTATATCGAGGATAACAGAATAAGCAACATGTGCTTTTTTATCGGTCCGTGTGTATGCAGTTTTGTAAATTTGTCATCTGTTCCACCGGCACACGATGGCTACTTTACGAAAAGGGAACAGGATTTAACGTGTGCGCAAGATGTTCTGCGTGCGTTCGCACACGGGGCTCGGTTTAAAGTCTCATCCGAAGGAATGTGTATGTGTGTGAGTGTTGTTACGTTGTTGTTATAGTTGTTGTTGCTTCGATTTCAGTGGGCACTTAAACGTGAGTGAGTGGTGAGTGTGTGTGTGTGTGTGTGTGTGTGTGTGTGTGTGTGTGGTGTGCGTGTGTTTGTGGGTGTGGTGTGTGTGTGTGCGTGCGTGCGTGCGTGCATGCGTGCGTGCGTGCGTGCAGGGTGTGTGTGTGTGTGTCGCATGCGTGTGGGTGTAGGTGTGTGTGTGTGTGTTTCTTTTTTATCCTTTTAAATGTATCAAAGGTTAATCAATAAGGTTGACAACCTCTTTCTTTTTCTTTGTCTCTGCAATGCCTCTGGGCGTATGGTGAGCTCTGAGAGGAACCAAATCAATTTAAAGCGCTTAGCCTAACAAAAGCTAAGTGCAAACAGAAGCGATACTTTGTTAAAGATTGTTTTTTTCTTCAGTTTTGTTTTACACAGACAGACAAAAAAAGAAATAAAGTGGTAAAATAAAAGGAGAATTTTTCAGCTGCTGTCAGAATCTTAAAAAAAGATTTTTTAACAGGCAGGAAGGGTAAAAAATGTGTTCTTTCTGTATTCTGGCTCTTTCACTCTGTCTGTCTGTCCTCTGTCTTTGTCTCTCTCTGTCGCTCTGTCTTCGTCTTTCTGTCTTGCTCTGTCTCTGTCTCTGTCTCTGTCTTCTGTCTCACACACACACTTACTCTCTCTCTTCTCACACACACACTCACTCTCTGTCTCTGTCTCTCTCTCTCTTCTGTCTCTCTCTGTCTTCTGCTCTCTGTCTGTCTGTCTGTCTGTCTGTCTGTCTGTCTGTCTCTGTCTGTCTTCTGTCTGTCTGTCTCTCTCTCTCCTCTCTCTCTCTCTCTCTCTCTCTCTCTCTCTCTCTCTCTCTTCTTCTTCTCTCTTCTTCTTCTCTCTTCTTCTTCTTCTTCTTTTTCTTCTTCTTCTTCTTCTCTCTCTGTCTTGTGTTTTTTGTGTTTTGTTCTTCTTTTCTTCTTCTCTTCTTCTTCTTCTTCTTCTCTCTTCTTCTTCTTCTTCTTCTTCTTCTTCTTCTTCTTCTTCTTCTCTTCTTTCTTCCTCTCCTCCTCCTCCTCCTCCTCCTCTCCTCCTCCTCCTTTTTTTTTCTTCTTCTTAATTCCTTTGTTTTCTATGCGTTTTTTCCCATTCTCTTGTTTTTTCCCCCGGGACACCCCTCCCTTTCTTTCTTTACAAAACTTTTGTCTCCATTTTCTTGTTTTCTCCTTTCTTTTCTTTTTTTTTCTATTGTCTACATTATTTTTTGTCCTTTATCTATTTTAAAAAAATCTTTCCTTGCTTGTTAGGGTAGAATTTTTTTTTGTTTGTTTGTTTTCTTTTTCTATGAATTTCTGTTTTACTTTCATCTTATTCCACCTCTTTCTTCATTTCTTTTATTTCTTTCTCTCTTTTTTTGTCTTTTTTTTTTTTTCTTTTTTTTTTTTGCTTTTTTTTTTTTTTTTTGCTTACTTGCTTGCTTTCTGTTCCTCCTGACTTTTTTTTCTGACAATATCTCCTTTGTTTTCTTTTTCTTTCTATCTTGAATAAAAAATAAAAATTCTCCATATTACCCGGGGAGAAGACCCCGCTTAAGTCTAGTGGTTAGGGCGTTGGACTCGTAATCTAAAGGTTGCGGGTTCGATCCCAGCTTTCGGCTATGGCGTTGTGCCCTTGGAAAAGGCACTTTACGGCTATTTTCTCTCCCCACCCAGGTGTAAAACGGGGTACCACCTTGTGTTGGGGGTTAACCCTGCCATGGACTAGCTCCTGTCCAGGGGGGAGTCTATGGCTCTCAGTCGTTAACGCCACAGAAACCGGGATAAGCACCGGCCTGATGAGCCTTAGGCTCGGGACAGACTTTAATTTTTAATCCCGTGGGTGATGACGAGGGGATACTGTCATATGAATAGCGTTGCTACTTCTTGCAAATTCTGTGACTAGAATTTACTCTTTTCTATTCTTCTTGAATAT
>CM060329.1:4617198-4622198 GCA_030674155.1 Stramonita haemastoma
GAGAGAGAAAGAGTGAGTGAGAGAGGGAAAGAGATTAAGAGGGGGAGAGAGAGAGAGAGAGAGAGAGAGGAGAGAGAGAGAGAGAGAGAGAGAGAGAGAGAGAGAGAGAGAGAGAGAGAGAGAGAGAGAGAGAGAGAAGGGGGAAAGAGAGAGAGAGAGAGAAGAGAGGGGGGGGGGGGGAGGGGGGGGACGGAAACAGAGAGAGAGAGAGAGAGAGAGAGTGTGTGTGTGTGTGTGTGTGTGTGTGTGTGTGTGTGTGTGTGTGTGTGTGTGTGTGTGTGTGTGTGTGTGTGTGTGTGTGTGTGTGTGTGTGTGAGTGAGTGTGTCGTGGAAGAGAGAGACAGAGAAAAACACAGAGAAAAAACACAGAGAAACACACACACACACACACACACACACACACACACACACCACACACACACACACACACACACACACACACACACACAACACACACACACACACACAGATAGAATGATTGAATGAAATCACGAATAAACAAACGAATGAATAAAAGTAACTTTAGTACTCATCAAGGATGAAAAGTTTAGGCCAAGCCTAGTCTTACAATAATTATGTCCTTGTAAAAACATATTTACATCTCAGCACTCAGTGAGAGAGAGAGACAGAGAGAGAGAGAGAGAGAGAGAGAGAGAGAGAGAGAGAGAGGAGAGAGAGAGAGAGAGAGAGAGAGAGAGAGAGGGAGGGAGGGGAGCGAGGAGAAAGGGGGGGGGGGGGGGGGTTTAAAACAAGTTCAGAGTAACTTAGCACCAATACATAAAATGATTACAACAAGCAATGCTTATACGAGTACTCTTGCAGTTAGTTATATGCACACAAGAAATGGCCTGCAGCTGAACAAAATGGTGTCAAACAGATGACTGATAATAAATATAACTGTAAGTAAGCCAGAGTTAAAAGCTTTGGCTTGTATTAATTCCAAACACTTCGGAGAAAACAAAAGCAAAAACACAACAAAACAGTGTTAACACAAGAAACGCAGTTATCCCTGATAACATTCCGTTAAGAAAAAAAAGAGAAAAATAAATGAAAACAAACAAACAAACAAACAAGAACAACAACAAACCCTCGAAAGAAATCCTATGATCCTGCTACCTTTTAGAGGTAAACGAATATGAATTGATAAAAGAAAACGAGGGGGGAAATTATGATAAGATAGGTGGCGCTGTATTAGGAAAAAATAAATGGAAATAAACAAACAAACAACAATAACAACAACAACATACGAAAGAAATACTAGAAAGCCTGCTACGCTTAGAGGGAAACGAATATGAATGCATAAAAGAAAACTGGGGAGATAAAATGGGTGGCGCTGTCTGGTATTTATATAAACGATTTCTTTGATCCCCCAGGGAGAGCACTCTGCCCAAATTTTACACAAGAGTTCTGCTGCATGTTGACTGTAAAATATTGTGTGCTATACAAAACGATACAATGCAATACAATGGAATATGATACAATATAATTCCATACAATGCAACACGATACAGTGTAATACAGTACAGTACAAATACCTTTTTATGCAATACACTGCAATGAAATGCAATGCTCGACAATATAATACCAGAATATAGAATATAATTATTACCAGGTAATGCAATACAGTGTAGTACAACGACACATTACATTACAATGCAGTCCAGTGCAGTACATTACATTACATTACATTATATCACAATCCAATGCAGTGCAGTGTAATTCATTACATTTCAATAGAATGCAAAATAGTGCTATCCAACACTTATACGGTATAATTCAGTACAATGCAAGACTGTGCAGTACAATACAATACAATACAATACAACTACAACACAATGCAATACAACACAATACAATGCAATACAAAATAATACAATACAATACAATACAATACAATACAATCTAGTGTATTGCATTACAATGGTGAATCGGTGGTCTAGACGTAACGCCTCTGCTGAAAACGCGAAAAGCCCGGTTTAAAACAACTATGTGGTGGTTTGATCCCCGTTTGTGACCAAATCTTTTCCCGCATCCACTAGACCATGGCTGGTGGTCTGGATGCTAGTATTTCGAATAAGGCGATACATCTCGACCCCGTGTGCAACACACTTTTAGTTTACGTAAAAGAACCCACGGCAACAAGTGCATGTAAAAGAACCTACGGCAACAAAGAGAATTGTCCCTGGCAAAACTCTGTTTTAAAAAAAAGCCACTTAATGGTACATGTCACAAGATCAACAGGACTTGCAAAAACAATACTGCAAGGCACTGTCCAAGGAAGAAGAAAAAGAGGCAGACCAAGGAAGAGATGGGAGGACAACATCAGCGAATGGACAGGCCTAGAACTCAACAAAACCCTGAGAAAGGCAGAACAGAGAGAGGAATGGAGGGAACTGGTTGTCAAGTCTTCAGGGGTGCCCCCACGGTCGCCAGACTAAGGGATAGATAGATAGATAGATAGATAGATAGATAGATAGATAGATAGATAGATAGATAGATAGATAGATAGACCGACCGTTAGACAGACAGACAGACAGACAGATAGATAGAATGAAAGATAGACAGACAGACAGACAGACAGACAGACAGACAGACAGACAGATAGATAGATAGATAGATAGATAGATAGATAGATAGATAGATAGATAGATAGATAGATAGATCGACCGACCGACCGACCGACCGACCGACCGACCGAAGATAGATAGATAGATAGATAGATAGATAGATAGATAGATAGATAGATAGATAGATAGATAGATAGATAGATAGATAGATAGATAGATAGATGGATAGATAGATAGATAGATAGATAGACGGATAGATAGATAGACAGATAGATAGATAGATAGATAGATAGATAGATACATAGATAGATAGATAGATAGATAGATAGATAGATAGATAGATAGATAGATAGACAGATAGACAGATAGATAGATAGATAGATAGATAGATAGATAGATAGATAGACAAGGAAATAAATACACATGCAGACAGTCGATAGCATCCAGATGCCCTGATCTTCTGCGACCTGGTTGCATCCGTCGTGTTGCCTCCCTGGCTGAGGTGAGGTCAGTCATTCTCTAATGACTCAGCGTCTTTTGGGAGAGCTTGTTCTAATGTCAAGGACAAGCATCTTCCCCTTTTGTCTTTAATATCGGTCTCTGTTTCTGTGACTGTGTATATTATATATAATATATAGAGAGAGAGAGAGAGAGAGAGGAGGAGAGAGAGAGAGAGAGAGAGAGAGAGAGAGAGAGAGAGAGAGAGAGAGAGAGAGAGAGAGAGAGAGAGGAGTGACACACAGACACACGGACAGACAGACAGACAGACAGACAGACAGACAGACAGACAGACAGACAGACAGACAGACAGACAGACAGACAGACGCATTGTGTTGCATGTATTGGATTTCTCTTTCAGTGACGGCAAATTGCATATAATTATTCAGTTTCTTCTTCCCAGATCGAAAAGAGCATGTGATCACAAGACCAGCGCCACCCTTTTAAAAAATAAACAAACAAACAAACAAACAAACAACAAATCCTGTCTGCATGTATATTTTGGTTCCTTATGTGAGTGTCTTTTCTTTTTTAACTGAATTGTGCCAGGAACATTCTCCATACGGTGGGTTCTTTTACGTGTGTTAAAATGTTTGTTTCACATGGTATCTTGGATTATCATCTCATCCAAAAGACTAGCACTCCTGCCACCCACCACAACTCATGGTCTAGTGGATAGGAGGGAAATACGGCTCATGTGAGAATCGAACCTGCTACAGGTTCATTAATAACCGTTTGACCACGATCCATTGATCCACTGATCCATCCATTTATACACACACCTGCACACAAGTACAGCACAATAATTATGTTATGTGATATCATGACTTGTTTCTTCATCTTCTGTTGTTTTGTTGTTTTTTGTTTGGTCAAGAAATGTATCTGGGTGGGTTTTTTTGTTTTGGTAAAGAAAGGTCTATGATTTTTCATAGCAAGACAATAGATAATCAAAAATTCTTTTTGTTCTACTATTGTTGAAAACAAAAACAAAAACAAAAATAAAACAAGAATTAAAAAGGGGGGAGGAGGCGGAAGGTATGTTATTTCACTCAGTGACTAACTACTGCTAGAAAGTCAAGTTCAAGTCAAGTCAAAATTTTATTTCAGATGGTCACATTGAGTAAGCAATGAAACTGCTTTTTTTCATCAAGCCATCTATACAGCAAAAACAATTACCAACAAAAACAAAACAAAAATTTAAAAAACCTAAAAAAAAGACCACTTAACAAAATGACTATCTCTAAAGAATAAGAGAAGTGTGTTATTTTACTCAGTAACTTTTCTCTACTATAAAAGGAACTTTTCCAAAATGCGGATCCATTTTTTTTTTAAGCTATGAAAACTTATATGCTGGCATCAATGTAGATAATAATTCAACAAGTAAGCTCATTCCGCAACAACTAAAAAACCCAAACCCAAACCTGCCAGCTTCACTAAAAAAGAGCACAGCCCCCTTCACATTATACCGTGTCACTTAAAGCAAACATTTACCAGTACCTTGGAATTTCAAGCGTACTTCATAGACCCCTTTTTCTCGGATTCTAAAATCACTACATCTACATATGAATAGACATTAAACTGAAAAATACTACTTACCAACACATTCCCCCACCATTTTCTAACACACACACACACACAAAATAGCCCACGTTGCAGCCTTGAAATATTCACACAGGTGTTAGTTAAGCTAACTACATCTGCAGCAGCAGCAGCAGCAGGGATGGATGGAAATTACATTTCCTTTCCCACACCCCATTAGCCACAGCCCAAACAGCGTAACCAGTGTCTTCCTCTGGGCACCAATAATAATGATGCTCCAGTCTTCAGTATGTCTGGCACTGTGCTACCTGACTTCAGAATTAAAAATAATAATGATAATAAATAATAATAACATCATCATCAATCATCATCATCATCTATATAGCGCTATATCTT
>CM060329.1:4629698-4632198 GCA_030674155.1 Stramonita haemastoma
CAACAACAAATACAATAAGAAGATGAAGGAAGGACAGGGGGTAGGGGAGAAAGCTGGAATGCTGCGTAAGTTAAGTACTCCTACAGGTTTGAAAAGAGGAGGGGATATGGCGTGCGGAGAAGGAGGGTGGAGAAGTCTCTCTCTCTCTCTCTCTCTCTCTCTCTCTCTCTCTCTCTCTCTCTCTCTCTCTCTCTCTCCTCTCTCTCTCTCTCTCTCTCTCCTCTCTCTCTCTCTCTCTCTCTCTCTCTCTCTAATTCATTCTCTCATTCTTCTATAATATATATATATATAATATATATATACATATATATATTATAAATATATTGTTATATAAAATATAATATATATCTTTTGCATAACACGTTTTTTTGCTGGTTGAAGGTGAGAAGAACTATGGAATGCGTATACCTGCGGTGTGTTTGGCTATGGTAAGGTGCAGTAAAGCGCTGTTCCGCAGTCGAAGCTGTCAGAGCTATATTTCTGTATACTTGTATACTGAGGAGAGAGAGAGAGAGAGAGAGAGAGAGAGAGAGAGAAGAGAGAGAGAGAGAGAGAGAGAGAGAGAGAGAGAGGAGAGAGAGGAGAGGAGAGAGAGAGAGAGAGGAGAGAGGAGGAGGAGAGAGAGAGAGAGAGAGAGAGAGAGAGAGAGAGAGAGAGAGAGAGAGAGAGCAGACGAGAGGAGAGATCAGACAGACAGACAGACAGCAGACAGACAGACAGACAGACAGACAGACAGAAGGACAGACAGAACAGACAGACAGACAGACAGACAGACAGACAGACAGACAGACAGGCAGACAGACAGACAGACAGACAGACAGACAGACAGAACAGGCAGAGAGAATATATTTTAGTGTTGGTGACATAATACTCATCCATGACTGTGCCACAGAGTGGGTAAACGTAATGAACACGTGCGCGCGTGCGTGCGTGCGTACGTGCACACACGCACACACACGCATGCACGCAGGCATGCACGCACACACATACGCATATATATATGCATATAATATATTATCATATATATATATATATATACATATATATATACATATATATAATTATATATAATATATCATATTACTATATACATACATACATACATATGTATATATGTATATATATATATGATATATATATATATCATATTGACTATTTTCAAAGTTGAAATGAAAAGTAAACAGCTGTCCTTACCATTCATATTATATTCTATCCTGAGTGTACGCTTGTACACATTGTTACTTTGACAGACCTTACAGTAAACTTGAAAAAAGAAATAGAAGGAAAGAAGAGAGAAAAAAAGAAGGAAAAGAAAGTAAGGAAAAGAAACGAGAATAAAATTGGAATTCGGTCTTTGCAAACTTGCTTTCAGAAAAACATGTCTTTCGCCCTTTTACGCTTTTGTTCGTGTTTGTCTCTCTCTCTCTCCTCTCTCTCTCTCTCTTCTCTCTCTCTCTCTCTCTCTCTCTCTCTCTCTCTCTCTCTCTCTCTCTCTCTCTCTCTCTCTCTCTCTCTCTCTCTCTCTCTCTCTCTCTCTCTCTCTCTCTCTCTCTCTCGGCCGGATGAAAAAAGTATGTAATGCTTACTTACTGTGTTACCCTTGAAAAATAAAGATTATTAATTAATTAATTAATTAATTAATTCATTCTCTCTCTCTCTCTCTCTCTCTCTCTCTCTCTCTCTCCTCTCTCTCTCTCTCTCTCTCTCTCTCTCTCTCTCTCTCTCTCTCTCTCTCTCTCTCTCTCTCTCTCTCTTTCATATCAACAGCAACGGAAAGACAAAAAGAACAACACAAACAGCCAGTCAGCATGCCGGACAGAACGACAGACAGACAGACAGACTTAAACTCAAAGGTAATAGAACAGGTAGAACCAATCGATAGCTTAACGAGTTTCTCTCTCCATTCAATCCCTGAAATAAACTAAACGCTAAAAAGCTAGCTAAGCTACAATGTACACACAAAAAATCAAGACAAAAGCGACACAACTTCACAGGAATTCATAAACCAAAATAACTGCAACATTACAAAACAAGAAAACAACATTAAATCTAAGATTTATTTAACAAAAAAAAAACAGAAAAAGCTAGGGTAAGAGTTACCTAAGATACAGTGTACACACACAAAAAAACCCCACAGAAATTCACAAACCAAATTAACTGCAACATTACAAAACAAGAAAAACAACATTAAATCTAAAATTTATTTCACAAAAAAACAACTAAAAAGCTAAGCAGACAAGATAAAAAAACAAACAAAACAAAAATCAAAACCTTACATTTTTTAATGCAAAAAAGAATGAGCTAACAGAAAAGTGATGATAAAACTCAAGATTTTCACATTAGCATGATAACAGTTTCGTGGTCGTAACTCTCTCCATTTGCTGTAAAACTTCTAAGATATTGCTCATAGACTTCTAAAAAACTTTAGGAGAAAGGGGGAAAAAAGATAGAGAAACAACCAAAATGTGAAAGAAATCGATGGGTTGCAAGCCTGTATAGA
>CM060329.1:4654698-4657198 GCA_030674155.1 Stramonita haemastoma
GTGTATGTATGTTGATGTGTGATGGTGATGATATGATGATATGTGATGTATGTGTATGTATGTATGTGTATGTATGTATGTTATGTATGTATGTATATGTATGTATGTATGTAGTATGTATGTATGATGATGTATGTTGTATGTATGTCTGTTGTATGTGTATGTGTGGTGTTGTGTGTGTGTGTGTGTGTGTGTGTGTGTCTGGTGGTGAATTCAGTCAGTGCTGTGGTGTGTGTTACCTGTAAACAAACAGTGCAGGTGTCGTTATCAGTGACAGTCTAAAATGCTTTGTCTGGTGGTCTGAGAAATCAAAGGCCCTGTCTCTGTGTGTTTGTTTCTTGTCAATTGCAGGTAGAAAGAAGAGTGTGCCAAGGGAGAGAGAGAGAGGGGGGGGGGGAGGAAGGAGAGGGAGAGAGAGAGAGAGAGAGAGGAGGGAGGGAGGGAGAGAGAGAGAGAGGAGGGAGGGAGAGAGGAGAGAGAGAGAGAGAGAGTATGTGATTGTGTTTGTGTGTGTAGTGTTTATTGTATTGTTTATATATATATAATAGAATATGTTACATATATATATAGATAGTAAAATATATATGTATATTTCATAGATATTTAAATAGTGTATTTAGTATTAATTGTTTGTAGTGTGTGTGATGTGTGTTGTGGTAACCCACAGAAAAGCACCAGTGTTCACAGACGATCAGAAGAGGCTAAAAAATCAGATCATCTCTCTCCAAGAACAGCTTAAAATAGACCCATGGCAGAAATCTGCCTGTACAAGTAATGGCAATCAAATCTCTCTCTCTCTCTCTCTCTCTCTCTCTCTCCTCTCTCTCTCTCTCTCTCTCTTCTCTCTCTCCCCTCCTCCTCTCTCTCTCTCTCTCTCTCTCACTCTCTCTCTCTCTCTCTCCTCTTCTCACACACACACACACACAACACACACACACACACTTAAAGTGAGAAATAGAAAGAGAAAGAGAGAAAGATAGAGAGAGACAGAGATAGAGACAGACAGACAAACATACAGACAGGCAGACAGACAGACAGACAGACAAACAGACAGAGACAGATAGATACAGAGACAGAGGGATTAGAATTCATCTAAATAGGAAAAAGTGTAAAAACAGCAAACTGCTAACAAGTTCTACACCAAACCTGTAACTTTAAATCCAGCCATTTTTACAAATTAATGTCCTTTATTACGTACCTACCTTCGGTGTGTGTGTGTGTGTGTGTGTGTGTGTGTGTGGTGTGTGTGTGTGTGTGTGTGTGTGTGTGGTGTGTGTGTTTTGTGTGTGTATGTGTATGTGTATGTGTATGTGTATGTGTGTGCGTATGCGTGTGCGTGCGTGTGCGTGTGCGTGTGTGTGTGCCTGCGCGCGCGCGTGCGCGTGCGTGCGTGCGTGCGCGAGGGCGCGCGCGTGTGTGTGTGTGTGTGTGGGGGAGGTGTGCCTCTGTGTGTTTGTGTGGGGGTTGGGGGTATGTGTGTGTATGTGTGTGTGCGCGCACATGCGCTCGTGTGTGCAATCCTGCGGATCACAGTAGGTGCCAGATTCTTGCCTTTGGCAAACGTTTCCATTGCATTGCACTGTGCTCTCTCTCTCTCTCTCTCTCTCCTCTCTCTCTTCCTCTCCTCTCTCTCCTCTCTCTCTCTCTCTCCTCTTCTCTTCTCCTCTCTCTCTCCTCTCCTCTCTCTCTCCCCCTCTCTCTCTCTCCTCTCTCTCTCTCTCTCTCTCTCTCCTCTCCTCTCCTCTCTCTCTCTCTCTCTCTCTCTCTCTTCTTCCTCTTCTCTCTCTCTCTCTCTCTTCCCCCCTCTCTCTCTCTCCTCTCTCTCTCTCTCTCTCTCTCTCTCTCTCTCCTCTCTCTCTCTCCTCTCCCTCTCTCTCTCTCTCTCTCTCTCTCTCTCTCATCTTGTAATCTGATTCTACGAAAGAGATCGCCTGATTTCTCACCTTTCGTCTCGTCTGCCCCGAATTTAAAAAAAAAAAGACAGACAGTATTTTGTCTTTATAAACAAAAACAAGAACAAAAAAACTATAACAAGAGAAGAAAAGAAGAAGAAGAAGAGAAAAAAGAAGAAGAAGAAGAGAAAAGAAGAAGAAGAAGAAGAAGAAGAGAAAACAACTTGCAAGGTGAGAAAGTGTGTGTGAAACAGGCCAGTGAGCAGATAGATAGCCCCTCTACAGTGCACTGACGTGATGTTAAAGGGAACTTTAAAATGACCTGGGTGATTTTGTGACGAAATCACTTTGCCCTTTCTGGCACTGTTAGGGAGATACAGATGCTTCTACTAGTGTACGCACACGCGCGCGCGCGCGCATATAAACACATACAACACGCAAGTACGCACGGCACACGCAGGAGTATGCATGAAGCACGAAGCATATACACACATGCACGCGCATAGACACGCACGCGCACGCACGCACACACACGCACACACACAACACACACACTCCAACCATTAAGGTCACATACGGTCACATAGGCTTACGCAAAATCTCACTTT
>CM060329.1:4682112-4684612 GCA_030674155.1 Stramonita haemastoma
AAAAAGTAACGCTCTTTATGTATTGTTGTACATAAGTTTTTAAAAACTAAGCTTTCTGGTTAGTTGACATCGGCATAGACAATTCCTATGGATGACCATCTCTTAATTAACAGGTCACTTAACTGTGCAAAAATCTTGTTGTCATGCATTTTTTCTCTGCCCCAAAGAAAATACCATGACTTCGTATTGTTGTTGCTGATATTTTGTTGTTCATATGTATGAATTGGGGGTGGGGTAGCTCAGTTGTCAGAGCACTCGCATTCATTCCCCAAGCTAAGGTTAAGCAGCATCGAGCGTGGTTACCAAGTGGATGGGTGACCATTTGCGCGCCTTGGCTTCAGTAGAGTTCCCCAGGTCACCCAGCTGTAAATTGGTACTTTGTCCTTTTTTAGGGTCAGGGAAGGTAAATCAGCGAGGGAGAGAAGATGGGCGCCTGCTCTCAGTATGCTGGCCCCTAGAGAAGCTGAGGTCTCTGATGCCTCGCTCGCCTGCGACATTTTTTAAGGTCATGTATTATGCTCTATTCAATAACATAAGGTTAAGCCATTAAAAACTTGATGCTTGCATTTCATAGTTTAAATTAACCAGGTGTTATTGAACAAAGCGCAGTGCATACATATGAAAAAACAACCATCATAGCAACAACAATTTTACAGCGTACATCATGTTTCAAAAGCCATCATTAGTATGGTTGAAAATATTGTCGTCTTCATGACGATTGTCAGTGTAGTTATCATTTAAAATTATTTTTAGATGAAAAAAAACAAAGCGGAGTTACGAACAAAAATATCAAAATAAGTAACAAAACAAAAATATCAAAACAAATCATACAAGCAACAAAATAATCAAACAATCACGACACAAATGCACTCCAACAAACAAAACAAACATCCAAGCCAACACCCAAACAAAATTAAAAAGAAGCAAGCAAATGACAACAGATGAACACACATACAAACCCTTATCGACAGAAACCTAGCACCGTATAATACATTAAAATCATGATGCCATTTATTCCAAACATGCCAGTTTTGGTAACAATTACAAGCATGAACATTAACTTACGTAGGATTATAAATCCACAGTTTAAAATTGCATTCTACTCACAATTATTTCTCAATATTATTCTTTAGAAGCAAGAACACACGAATAAACACCATTTCTTTTAATCATCGGAAATTTAGTTTTAAAAAAACAGTGTAACAATTTTCTTTGCATCAAAAGGGCACGGGCACTGTATAACCTTTCACGTTGGAGCCATAAGGGGAGTAAACTCGCCTTGAAACAATGGAGTTGTCTGTCCTGGCGTAATGGAGGAGATTATTCAGATGCACAGGGGGAGCTGTTCTTTTTCAATAAACAGTAGGGTGTGACGTTTTTTCCTTAAGATCTTTGGTGTGGCTGCACAGTGTAAATTTGTTGCCAAGGACAGAATGCAGGGTTGTGCCAGTGGATTGGTAGTCTACCAATATTTCACACCATACAGAATGCGAAAGAGAGGTCTAGGGTTCGAACCCACCCCCCCCCCCCCCCACACACCACACACACGCACTCACACACAAGCTGGACCCCCCCCCCCCCTCCCATCCTCTAGAATTGTCTGAGTATTCATTTTTGGGACAGAAAAGAATTGGAGTTTTACGTTCACATGCATTGAGCACGTGTAACAGAGCCCACGACAACAAGAGATTTGTTCCTAGCAAAATTTTGTTTGCAAGAGTCAGTTCCATAGGGATGTAAAGATGGATGTTGATTCCCAAGAATTAGTTGAGCTGTTGCTGTGGCTACGGTACTCCTTGGAGAGAGCATTGCGAATTCAATGCAACAGTGTCTACTGTTATTATAACTGCTATATTTACTTTGTTTGCCTAAAGAATATTTGCAATGTATGCACAAATGTACACACACGCATCCTCGCACGCATATGCGCACACTCACATACACACATGCACACACATACACACACACCACATGCACGCACACGCCGCCCCACAACACCTTTGCATGATCTTGAGCGTACGCGAGCGTACTTCTGTGCACAGTTTCCGAAATTGATTTTTTATATTTTAGCTTCTCTCTCAGAGACCTCTCTCTCTCTCTCTCTCCTCTCTCTCTCTCTCCTCTCTCTCTTCTCCTCTCTCTCCCTCTCTCATCTCTCTCTCTCTCCTCTCTCCTCTCCTCCCCTCCCTCCCCCCTCTCCTCACCTCCCTCCCCTCTCCTCCTTCCCTGACCCCCCTACCCCACCCCCACCCCTCACACCCCCACCCTCACACCCATTCCCATTCTCGCTTCTACCTGCATGCTGGCAAGGGCATACATAATAATTATGTTTCTAATTCTGACACCGATATTTTACCAGAACTTCAGATTTTTGCTACAATCTGTTGTTGAATATGATCCGATGGCCAGGGAAAATGCACCATTGTTTTCCCTCACTGGAGCACTGTTGTGTTCCCCCCTGTTCAGCAGTACAGAGAAGACACTATCTATCTGCACACTG
>CM060329.1:4707112-4724612 GCA_030674155.1 Stramonita haemastoma
GAAGATATGAAACTTCTGATTGATAAAAATAGTGGCAGATCAATATACCAGCTATTGGCCAGCAGAAACAACACAAAAAACAAACACAGCACAGCACAGCACAAAAACAACACAGCACAGCACAGCACAGCACAACACAACACAACACAACACAACACAACACAACACAACACAACACAACACAACACAACACAACACACACACACACACACACACACACACACACACACACTTTCACTCACCTAAATACCCTCTTTTAGAAGGAAAAAATGTCCCTCCTCTCTAGCCCGTTATAAACTTTTTAAAAAAATACCATTTTTATGGTTTAAACAAAAACAAAAAAAAGATTCAAGAAGTCATACATTATACAAAGAGCATCAACCTACCACCCAAAAGCTTATAATTTGCTAAGCGGTAGATTGTTTAATCCTTTACATTAGGCGGCTGGTGGACATGAATAAGGACACTTAGCTGAAACGCTTCTGACAGCTGGTGAATTCAAAACGATCTCTTCAACTGTCACCGCATTTGGAGACACTTGTCAAACTAAAATTGGAAAGAATGAAATGTAGCTCCCTCCAAGAGCAGTGTGGAGTCTGCTGTTTTAGCCTTTCCGCGTGGCTAAGAGACTGAAAGGGATATAGTTGCTTTTTTTTTAAACAATACTGCCTCTAAATCGGAAATTTACGATGGGATTTTAACACGATTTACAACGAATTTAATTTCAGTTGGAAGTTTTGACATATCGTCCACATGCCCTTGTATCCCACCTGCAACTGTAATTTCATGCAGGCTGACAGGTCATGCAAGAGTTAAAGTGTTAAGAGTCAGTGTTAGGATTAGTGTTAAAAAGTAGTTAAAAACAAAATGGGCTTGTAGTGTAACACAAGGGCATGTGGACGCCATGGTAGTTTTTTTTTTTTTTTTTTTTTTATCTCGTACTTCTTTTCCCACAGAAGCATAACCTTTTTCTTCGACTTTTTGTTTTAACACGAAAACTTCACGGAAGGCCTCAAGTATTTTGAAGTCCCGAAATAAAGCGTTTTAGTAGCTCTCCTGTAGTTTTTCCTCACCCGATATGATGTAAATATGCGTCCTATCCCCTCTTCCCAAATTAATCTTTTACCTTAAGTCACTCTGCTGTTAAAACCATAACTATGATCACCCACCCTCATCCCCACACACACACACACACACACAATCTTATGACTTCAATTCATTACTCATTACTACTTTGTTACACCATTAGTACATCTTTAGCACTCTAGTTTTCTTTTTAGCATTCAGACATCCTCAACAAATAAACTCAAAATTCTTTACCACTAAAAACAAAACCAAACAAAAAAATAAAACAAAAACAAAACACCCTCAGGTACAACACTAGAAGACAAAAAAATCAGCTAACTACTAACACATGTTTATACTAAACTTTTTTTTTTTTAATCCAAATAATAAGTGGAACTTATTCTTTTAACCTATATTTACACGACAATTTCTCATCAAGGATATCTCCCCAAACTCAAACTCGTGCACACTCTATGCTTTTATCTTGTGCACACGTGAAATCATGTTCCGCTTTTCGCAAGAGTAGCGCATTGTGTGCCGGTGGGAGCAGATGACAAGATTTACAAAACTGCATACACTCGGGGACGGGATGTAAAAAAAAGCACGAGTGATTATTCTATTATCCTCGAGATAAAAAAAAACAAAAATCAATCAACAACAAAAAAATTACATGTTTTTTCATTCTTACAGTGACAAGCAGTAGAATATTTTCTTTTGTCTTGGTGACAATGATCCAAGAAATTACCGCGACAAAGACTTCCAGGCAATGGTGACGTCTTAGTGATGATGAAGTCAGTGTTGATGAAGTCTTGGTGATGATGATGTGATGATGAAGTCTTGGTGATGATGAAGTGATGATGAAGTCTTGGTGATGATGATGTGATGATGAAGTCTTGGTGATGATGAAGTGATGATGAAGGCTTGATGATGATGAAGCTTTTGTGATGATGAAGTCTTGGTGATGATGAAGTCTTGGTGATGATGATGTGATGATTAAGTCTTGGTGATGATGGTGTGTTGATGAAGTCTTGGTGATGATGGTGTGTTGATGAAGTTTTTGTGATGATGATGTGGTGATGATGATGTGATGATGAAGTCTTGGTGATGATGATGTGATGTCTTGGTGATGATGATGTGATGATAAGTCTTGGTGATGATGATGTGATGATGAAGTCTTGGTGATAATGATGTGATGATGGATAAAGTCTTGGTGATGATAAAGACTTGGTGATGATAAGTCTTGGTGATGATGTGATTATGAAGTCTTGGTGATGATGAAGTCTTGGTGATGATGAAGTCTTGGTGATGATGATGATGTGATGATGAAGTCTTGGTGATGATGATGTGATGATGAAGTCTTGGTGATGATGTGATGATGAAGTCTTGGTGATGATGATGTGATGATGAAGTCTTGGTGATGATGTGATGATGATGTCTTGGTGATGATGATGTGATGATGAAGTCTTAGTGAGGATGAAGTCTTGGTGATGATGAAGGGATGATGAAGCCTGGTGATATGAAGTGATGATGATGATGATGAAGTCTTGGTGATGATGTGATGATGAAGTGATGATGAAGTCTTGGTGATGTGATGATGAAGTGATGATGAAGTCTTGGTGATGATGTGATGATGAAGTGATGATGAAATCTTGGTGATGTGATGATGAAGTCTTGGTGATGTGATGATGAAGTGATGATGAAGTCTTGGTGATGATGTGATGATGAAGTCTTGGTGATGATGTGATGATGAAGTCTTGGTGATGATGATGATATGAAGTCGTAGTGATGATGATGATGCGATGATTATGTGGTGATGAATTCTTGGCGATGATAACGTGATGATGAAGTCTTCGTGATGATATGATGATGAAGTCTGGGTGACGATGATGATATGAAGTTTTTGTGATGATGAAGTCTTGGCGGTGATGAAGTGATGATGAAATCTTGGTGATGATGTGATGAAGAAGTCTTGGTGATAATGATATGAAGTCCTGGTGATGGTGAAGTGATAATGAAGTGATGATGAAGTCTTGGTGATGATGATGAAGTCTTAGTGGTGATGAAGTGATGATAAGTCTTGGTGGTGATGAAGTGATGGAGTCTTGGTGATGATAAAGTCTTGGTGATGATGATATGATAAAGTCTTGATGATGGTGAAGTGATGATGAAGTCATGGAGTCTTGGTGATGATAAAGTGATGATGAAGTCTTGGTGATGATAAAGTGATGATGAAGTCTTGGTGATGGTAAAATGATGAAGTCTTGGTGATGATAAAGTGATGATGAAGTCTTTGTGATGATAAAATGATGATGAAGTCTTGGTGATAATGATGTGATGATAAAGTCTTGGTGATGATGAAGGTTTGGTGATGAAAAAGTGATGATGAAGTCCTTGTGATGATAAAGTGATTATGAGGTCTTGGTGACAATGATATGATGAAGTCCTTGTGATGATAAAGTGATGATAAGTCTTGGTGATGATGAAGTGATGATAAGTCTTGGTGATGATAAAGTGATGAAGTGATGATAAAGTGATGATGAAGTTTTCGTGATGGTGATGTGATGATGAAGTCTGGGGTGACGATGTGATGATGATGTCTTGATGATGAAGTGACAATGAAGTGATGATGAAGTCTTGGTGATGACGAAGTGATCATGAAGTCTTGGTGATGATGTGATGTTGGAAGTCTTGGGAATGATGATGTGATGATGAAGTCGTAGTGATGATGATGTGATGATGAAGTCTTGGCGATGATAACGTGATGATGAAGTCTTGGTTATGATGATGACACGATGAAGTTTTTCTGATGATGAAGTCATCGTGATGACGAAGTCTTGGCGATGATAAAGTGATGATGAAGTCTTGGTGGTGATGATGTGATGATGAAATCTTGGCGATGATGTGATGAAGAAGTCTTGGTAATAATCATATGATGAAGTCCTGGTGATGGTGATGTGGTGATGATGTCTTGGTGATGATGAAGTCTTGGTGATGATGATGAAGTCTTGGTGATGATGATGAAGTCTTGGTGATGAAAAACTGATGATGAAGTTTTTGTGGTGATAAAATGATGATGAAGTCTTGGTGATAATGATGTGATGATGAAGTATTTGTGATGATGAAGTGATTATGAGGTCTTGGTGACAATGATATTATGAAGTCTTGGTGATGATAAAGTGATGATGAAGTCCTTGTGATGATAAAGTGATGATAAGTCTTGGTGATGATGAAGTGATGATAAAGTCTTGGTGATAATGATATGATAAAGTCTTGATGGTGATAAAGGGATGATGAAGTCATGGATTCTTGGTGATGATAAAGTCTTGGTGATAATGATATGATAAAGTCTTGATGATGGTGAAGTGATGATGAAGTCTTGGTGGTGACGAAGTGATGATGAACTCATGGAGTCTTGGTGATGATAAAGCGATGTTGAAATCTTGGTGATGATAAAGTGATGATTAAGTCTTTGTGGTAATGATATGATGAAGTCTTGGTGATGGTGATGTGATTATGAAGTCTTGGTGATGATGAAGTGATGATGAAGTCTTGGTGATAATGAAGTGATTATGAAATCTTGGTGATGGTGAAGTGATGATGAAGTCTTGGTGATGATGAAGTGATGATGAAGTCATGGAGTCTTAGTGATCATGAAGTGATGATGAAGTGTTTTTGGTGATGAAGTAATGATTGTGTTGGTGGTGATGAAGTGATGATGAAGTGATGATGAAGCCTTGGTGATGATGGAAGTGATGATGAAGCCTTGGTGATGATGGAAGTGATGATGAAGTCTTGGTGGTGATGAAGTCTTGGTGATGATGAAATCTTGGTGTCTTGGTGATGATGAAGTCTTGATGATGGAAGTGACGATGAAGTCCTGGTGATGATGAAAGTCTTGGTGATGTTGAAGTTTTGTCGATGATGATGAAATCTTGGCGATGATTAAGTCCTGGCAATGATGAAGTCCTGGCGATGATCATGAAGTCCTGGTGATAATGATGAAGTCATGGTGATGATGATGAAGTCCTGGCAATGATGAAGTCTTGGGGATAAGTAGGGCAGATTAAATTGCTCTGGTGAAGACGAAGCCCTGCAAATCACAGATACATTACAATATCTGAAAGCAGACAAATTTTGATAATTACGATAAAACCATTTAAAAACCATTTTAGCAGAAAAAATAAAGATCACCACAGAACGAGAAAGCCTCTCTCTCTATTAACAAATTTATCATGACTTGTTCACCATTAGTTTGCTATATTTGTCATACCAATAAATTAACTTGAAAGCAATTACCACTTTTAAAAATAAGTGATGCAAATTAAGCTTGTCGCTTGCTAAATCATTTCAAAACAAAAAACATTCCCCCCAAAACAAACAAAATCAACTGATATCGACACTATGGCTTTTTTGTAACTACATTTGTAATACATTTCACTTGAAGAATGCTTTGTAAAAAAGTTTTATTCATGTTCATACAAACACACTACTTTTATCTATCAATGAAAAACATCCGAGATTGTTTCTGTATTTTTAATGTAATGTAAAAGCAGTAAAGATATATTTTGAAATATTGGTGAATCTGAGCCAAGCACTACAGCTTTCGGTTTTGGTGCGAGATCTGCCCCCCTCCCCCTCCCCCAATACTAGCACATTTCCAGACTAAACTTGAAAACAAGGCACCCCCCACCTTCTGAGAAACAACACTAATACTTATACGATCATTTACAAAAGCATTAATTTTTTCAAAAAAGATGCTTTCAAAAAATAAAAAGCCTATTATGCACACACTCTTTTCAGTGAAAATAGAGTTCATTCTATAGTGATGAGCAGTAAAGTTACCTTTTAAAGTCTTGGTGACTAGCCCAGAAATCAGGCTGATGAAGAATTTCAGACATACATGAAGTTGTGGTTGTGACGAAGTCCTAGGAATGATGAAGTTCTGGTGGTGATGCAGTTCTGAAGTCTTGGCGATAATGAAGTCCTCAAGATGGAGTGTTGGCGATGAAGTCTGGTAGTTTAGGAAGCTCCATTAAAGATGAAGTCCTGCCATCATACAGAGAAAATATATATCATCTGAAAGCAGGCAAATTTCAATAAATAATAATAATTCATTTCAAAAGTGATCAATACAGAGCCATCAAGCCTTAAGAAAAATACATTGTATAAAATTTTTTTTATAACGATCAATTTTATATTCTTTGTTCCTTTGCTATATTCAGAACTCGTGTTCAGAGATTATTTCAATAAAAACCGGGAAATCAAGAACCACAATACAACTGGCACAAAACTGGAAGGATATCTGCCATATTACTAGCATATTTTCATTTAAGTTGATAAAAATGTGATACTGCGAATTCATAAAATTTAGAGTGATCTGAATATTCTTTTTATCAAGGAACCTTTTAATAACTTACAAATTCCTACATTGCACGTTTAGCCATAATTTTTCTTTTTTTTTATATTGAGATAATGGAGTAAGCACTCGTGTGCTTTTCACATCCAGTCCCCTTGTGTATGCAGTTAAGTTTTTGTAATTATCTGTTCCCACCGGCACACAATGGCCTACTCTTACGAAAAGCGGAACAGTATTAACGTGTGCGCAAGATGTTCTCGTGTGTTTCGCACACGGGGCCTCGGTTTATGGTTTCAATCCGAAAGACTTTGGGGAGAGTGGAGTCGGCACTGATGTTAACTCCAGGAGAAAAATCTCCTCGACCAGGAATCGAACCCGGGTGGTCAAATTGCGAGAGCAATGTTCTGACCACTAGGCTATCCCGTCCCCATTAAATGAAAACACCAGAACTAGTTTCTGGGTTCTTACCTTGAAAGCAGTGGAAGGTACCTTTTGAAGTCTTGGTGATGATGGGCCAGATGTCAGCATGTAGAAATCAAGGCAATGATGACTTTATGGCGACGATGTCGTCCTGGTGAAAATGTCCTGGAGGCGAGGCGGTTCTGAAGTTCTGGTAATGAAGAAGTCTTGGCGATGGAAATCTTGGCGATGAAGTCTTGGCGATGGAAGTCTTGGCGATGGAAGTCTTGGCGATGAAGTTTTTATGATGAAGTCTTGGCGATGGAAGTCTTGGCGATGGAAGTCTCGACGATGGAAGTCTCGGCGATGGAAGTCTCGGCGATGGAAGTCCAGTCAAATTACTGCAGATGGAAGTGCTGGAGAAAAGTCCTGCCAATCATACAGGTGCATCACATTATCATCTCAAAGAAGACAGGTTCTAATAAATGGCAAACAAGTCACTTCAAAAGAAAATCTGCACGAAAATATCAAGCAATAAAAAAGACATCATCACAGACATAGTATTGCATAACAAATTCATTATTACAACTCCTGTTCTGAGCTACTACTTTGCTACATTCAGGACTACAACTTTATGTTTAACAGTCAGAGATTCATTTCAACAACTATTATAAAGTGGAAATCAATTACTGCTCAATAAAATACTTTAAATCAGGAAGACCCTGTCAGTTTACTAGCATCATTTTCCAAAGCAACCTAAAAAAAATCCCCAAGGGACTGACACTGCAGTTTATCTATTGGAGTCTACTTTCAAAGTAAAAATTAACTTTTCATCAAAGATACCCCATGGTGTAGACTTCCAGGCACTGATGAGTTTCTGGTGATGAAACTGTCTTGGCGATGATGAAGTCTTGGTGATGACGAAGCCTTGGTGATGACGATGTCTTGGTGATGAATGTCTTGGTGATGAAGTCTTGGTGATGAAGTCTTGGTGATGACGAAGTCTTGGTTATGACGAAGTCTGGCGATGACGAAGTCTTGGTGATGACGAAGCTTGGTGATGACGATGTCTTAGTGATGAAGTCTTGGTGATGAGTCTTGGTGATGAAGTCTTGGTGATGACGAAGTCTTGGGTTATGACGAAGTCTTGGCGATGACAGAGTCTTGGTGAAGTGTTTATGATGAAGTCCAGCAGATGAAAAACCTCTGGTGAAGACAGAGTCCTGATAGATACAGTTAATATCTTAAAGCATACAATTTCAATGAATAGCAAACAAGTCATTTTCCAAAAAAATCAATGCAAATGCATCAAGCAATAAGATCAGAACAGAAAATAGTATTGATAAAACAAATTTGTAGTGACTGTATTTTGTGTTCTCAATTGCTTTGCTATATTCAGAAGTTCAGTGTCCTGTTCAACATTTAAATATGTATTCCAACAAAAACTGGAAATTAAAAATATCTCAATAAAACTGGCACAAAACTGAAAGGATCGCCATCAGATTACTAGCAAATTTTCAAGCTTAACTTAAGAATGATACTATGATTTTTCTATAAAATTTACTGTGAGAGGATTTTTTTTTAATCAAGGAAACCTTTTAAAAGCTTACATTTATTTCCACGTCGCACGTTTATCTATAAATAAAAGCACAAAACAGTCTCTGCATTCTTACATTGACAGCAGTGGAGAGGCATTTTGAAGTCTTGGTGTTGAGCCCAGATGTCAGGGTGAAGGTGAAGTCTTGGTGATGATGTCTAAGTGACGATGAAGTCTTGGCGATGAAGTCTTGGCGATGATGAAGTCTTGGCGATGAAGTCTTGGCGATGAAGAAGTGCTGGAGAAGATAAAGTCCTGCCAATCATACAGATGCACCAAATTATCTCAAAGAGTTTTAATAAATAAAAAAAGTCATTTCAAAAGAAAAATACAAAACCAAGCAATAAGATACATCATCACAGAACCAGTATTGTATAGCAAATTTATTAGACTGTAATCCCTGTTCTTAATTACTTTGCTGAGTCAGTACTACAGTTTTCTGTTTAATAAACATTCAGAGATCCATTTCAACAAATATACTGGAAATCGATTACCGCTTAAAAAAAAAATTTAAAAAGTCCAAATCAGGACGACTATGTCAGCTTATTCTTTTTTTTCTCAAGCAACTTGAAAAAAAGAAAGACACTACCTTTCTGAACTACTATTGGTGGGCTATACTTTCAAAGTAAAAAGAAATTCAAACATACCTCCAGATGTAGACTTACAGGTATTGATGAGTCTGTCGTAATGGAAGCTGTCTTGGTGATGATAGTCTTGGCGGTGATGAAGTTCTGAAGTCCTGGCGATGATGAATCTTGGCGATGATGAAGTCCGGGAATGAATCTTGCGATAAGTCTGGCGATGAAATCTTGGCGATGAAATCTTGCGATGAAGTCTTGGCGATAAAGTCTTGGCGATGAAGTTTGGCGATGAAGAAGTGCTGGAGAAGATGAAGTCCTGCCAATCAAAACAGATGCACCAAATTATCTCAAAGAAATATTTCAATAAATAAAAAAATAAAGTCATTTCAAAAGAAAAATACAAAAACAAGCAATAAGAGACATCACCGCAGAATACAGATTGTATAGCAAATTTATTTTGACTGTAATACCCGTTTTAATTACTTCGCTATAGTCAGTACTATAGTTTTCTGTTTAACATTCAGAGATCCATTTCAAAAACATACTGGAAATCATTACTGCTAAAAAAAAATTTAGTCCAAATCAGGAAATCATGTCAGCTTTTTCATAGCAACTTAAAAAACTGAAAAACACCAAAAAGAAAGACGCTACTTTTCTAAACTATTGAGTCGACTAAAGTAAAACCTTTTTTTTTATATCAAATATACCACCAGATGTAGACTTTCAGGCATTGAGAAGTCGTGGTGATGATGAAGTCTTGGCATTGATGAAGTCTTTTCAATGATGAACTCTTGGTGGTGATGAAGTTTTGAAGTCTTGGCATTTAAGTCTCGATGGTGGAACATTCTTCGCGATGATGAAGTCTTGGCGATGAAGTCTTTGGCAATGAAGTCTTGCAGATGAGGTGCGGCAGAAGATGAAGTCCTGCCAATCACACAGGTGTGTCACATTCTTAGCTACAAAGACATTTCAATTTTTATAAATCATTTTAAGAGAAATTCCATGAAAAAAGCATCAAGCAATATGAAGAGATTACCTAAACACAGCGATGCATTTGAAAATCATGCCCAATTCCCGCTTTCAATTACTTTGGTATATTCAGCACTACAGTTTCCTGTTAGCATCAGAGACCCATTCCAACAAATATACTGCAAATCAATTACTGCTCAATAGAATACTAATTGAAATCAGAAGATCCTGTCAGCTTGTTCCATTATTTACCAAAACTTGAAAAAAAAGAGAGAGAAAATAAAGAACATACTACCATGTCTTAACAACAGAGAAACATTAACTATAGAGTCTGCATTTCTTAACTATATAGTATATTTTCAAAGTAAACATTTACATTTACTGTAAAGGGAAAATTTTATTCTAAGACACCTTTAAAAATATCACATTGACACAGTGAAAGCATCAGCGAAAGTTTATTCTTACAGTATTTTTAAAAATTATTTATTCTTTTATATCGAGGATAATGGAATAAGCACTGTGATTTTTTATATAATCCAGTCCCCGTGTAATGCCGTTTTGTAAATATCTGTTCCCACCGGCACACAATGGCCTACTCTTACGAAAAGCGGAACAGGATTTAACTTGTGCACAACATTTTCTGCGTGCTTCGCACACGGGGCTCAGTTTATAGTTTCATCAAAGACTTTTGAGGAGAGTGAAGTCAGCACTGATGTTGATTCCAGGAGAAAAATCCCCAAACGGGTAATGAGCAAAAAGTTACCTTTTGAAGTGTGGTCAGGGTCCCAGAAGTCACGGTGATGAATTCCAGGCATGGATGATGATGGGGTGGTGCAGAAGTCCTGGGAATAATGAATTCTTGGCAGTGGTGAATTCTTCCATTTTTTTTTCTGGTTTTCATTATTTTTATTTTTTTAAAGTTTGTTTTTTTTCCAAGTCTTGGTGAAGTCTTGGTGATGAAGTCCAGTGATGGAGATGCAGTGAGTTGACATCCTGCCAATCAATCAGATATATTACTATCTCAAAGCAGAAAATATTTCACTACAGTATAAATGTTTCAAACGACAATGTAATAGGTATAAGCGATAGAAAAATTCCCACAGAGGAGAGTACTGAACAACAGAAATTCACGATTTTCAATTTTTCTGTATTTAGCATTTGTCGTTTGCCCTCGTGAGATGATTCCAGTACTTCTGACTTGATTTGACTGTCAGTTTTCTTGTTAGCCATAATCCTTACTTAAAACTGACTCAATTGCCATCATTGTAAAATAAATTTTTCTACGTTCTTTTTGTCATTGAAACTTTTTTTTATTATTAATTTGAATCTTGATAAATGATTTTCAAAATGATAGAAAAGTTGTTTTCTCGTACAAATACCTTTCCTAAATAGCTTACTATCTGATAAAGTTGGAAATTGTATCTTTACTGGTATCCTGCGCTTTTTTCTGTACAACTACCATTTTCTAAATAGCTTACTATCTGATTAAGTTGGAAATTGCATCTTTTCCTGATCTCAGTGCAGGCCAATTTATGCTTTTCCCTTTCACTTCTCTTGCCTATGCTATCAGTGAATGGCAAGTTTGTGGTATTGTCCAATAGTTTAACAAATAAACTAGTCATCAATACTTCTCAATAAAAACACTTGCACAGTCTTGAGTACCTATCAGTTTACTGACATTTCTAGAAAAAAAAAAATTAATTTTAAAAACTTTAAATAACATTACCACCTGTTCATGAAATCTTCATCCACAGTAACTTTTCATCAAGAATATTTTAGAAAAAAAAACTTACTTTTTGCACAGTTTACCTTTATCTATCAACGAAAGCATCAGAAACAGTTTCTTTGTTTCCTAAAGTGACAAGCGGTAGAAGTTACCTGTTGTAGGCTGGTGATTTGGTGATGAGCCCAGAAGTCATGGCAATGCAGAATTCTAGGCAGAGATGTGAAGTTCTGGAGATGTCCTGGGGATGATGAATTCTTGGCTGTGATGCAGTTGTGAAGCCCTGCAATGATAAGCTTGGCGATGCTGAAGTCTCGCGATGCTGAGCTTGATGCTGAAGGCTTGATGCTGAAGTCTTGTGGTGAAGTCTTGGTGGTGAACCCAGAAGTTTTGGTGATGAAGAAAGAACTCCAGAAAGATGAGTTGCAGTGATGAAGTCATCCTGGGGTTGATGGAAGTCTTGGTGGTGATGCAGCTCTGAAGTGCAGGGGATGAAGTCTTGGTGGTGATGTTCAGCAGATTAGGAAACTTGGGTCAAAACGAAGTCCTGCGAAATCATACAGATACAATGCATTATAATCTCGACGCAGACAAAATTTCATTTAAGTACAAAGGCCTTCAAGCTTCTTCAAAAACACCAAAAAAATTAAAACACCATTGAGCAAAGAGTAAAATGACCACAGAACAGAGTTATGTACAACTGATTTATCATGGAGTTAATCCATCCCCACTATCTTTTGCTGTGTACAACTGATTTATCATGGAGTTAATCCATCCCCATGTCTTGCTCTATCTAGCACTACAGTTTTTTTTGTAGTATTCAGACATCCGTAAAAAAAAAAAAAAACCACTGAAAAATCAATTACCACTTAATAAAACAAGTACAAATCTTGAGAAACCTGCCAGCTTACTAACACAGTCTCCAACTAAAAAACAGAACCCCATAGGACATTATCACTTTTTAAACCAGATATGAACTTGCAATAACATTTAATTTTACAATAAAAATTTAAAAAATCCCCGCCTCAACTAAACCTTGTCACAAAAAAAGTGCAGCTGAAAGTTACTTGCAATTTTAAGTATACTTACGTTTATGACGTTCTGCAGGGGCGATTTCTCCAGGTTGCAGCTATAGCACTGAAGAGACTGGGCTTCCATATGGTCCACAGCATGACTTAACACCTCGCCAAGACTTCTGTGGGATGAAGGAGAGGGGAAAAGGGACCAAGACGGTCCAAGGAAACATTCATGAAGTACGCGAGAGAGACAGACCGAGTCACCATCCTTGAAGACACCAAGACCACCACCTGTCACCAAGACTGCATAACCCCCACCCCTTTGACCGATCACCATCCTTGAAAACACCAAGACCACCACCTGTCACCAAGACTGCATAACCCACCCCCTTGATTTCCTATCTTTTTTTTCCTATCAGTTTAGTTTCTACCGTTTTATTTTGGTTTAGGTTTATTCTGTTTAGTCGGTTTACATCTATTTTCTATTCTATTTTATGCTTTGGATAGTTTTTACTTATTTTTTTATGTTATCTAATTTTTGTTTTGTTTTTCATATTTATTTTAACTTTTATATTTTATCTTTTATTTTTCTAGTTATTAGGGGCATTATGCAGTCAGACTGGTGACCGACAATCAAAGGCAACTGAAGGAAACTCCACTCAATCAAAAAACTCCAAATATTTCATCAGTTCTCACGCTGGATCCCACAGGCTCTGGAAACGTGTACGGATGTACATGAAGAATGCATGCCTAGGAGAAGACTGGGAAAGACCCATAAGCATGCATGTTCCAGATCCCCAAACAACAAGGCCATCCTCAGGATCGGCTTCACACCCTGCAGGGATTAGAAGAAGTGTTTCCATCGAAGCCCTCACTTCATACCCACAGCAGTCTGGCAAGGAAGTTAGAGACATACTGACCACAGGCAGCCCAAAGTTCTTGACAACCAGACCCACAACCTGGCCCTCTCCAGCCTCCCAGATGAATAGCTCCACTAATTGCTGGCAGGTTCCTGTAAACAAAGACAGGAACATTGGTTATGTAATTGAAATAGGACTGCATGACTATGTAGTATGTCTAGGTAGGGGTAGTGCTACGTTTGAAATTTTGATGCATGTTTTGAGTGCACATTGTGTAATTATGTGTGTGTGTGTGTGTGTGTGTGTGTGTGTGTGTGTGTGTGTGTGTGTGTGTGTGTGTGTGTGTCCGTGTATGCGTGAGCACGCGCACGATTGTGTGTGTGTGTGTGTGTGTGTGTGTGTGTGTGTGTGTGTGTGTGTGTGTGTGTGTGTGTGTGTGTGTGTGTGTGTGTGAGAGAGAGAGAGAGAGAGAGAGAGAGAGAGAGAGAGAGAGAGAGAGAGAGAGAGAGAGAGAGAGAGAGAGAGAGAGAGAGATTCTTTTATAGCGATGACAATGGAATAAGCAATCATGTACATTTTTACATCTAGTCGACGTGTGTATGCAGCTTTTGTAAATCTTGTCATTTGTTCCCACAGGCACGCAATGGCCTACTCTTACGAAAAACAAACAGGATTTAACGTGTGCGAAAGATGTTCTGCGTGCGTTCACACACGAGGCTCGGTTTATGTCTCATCCGAAAGACTTTTGGAGAGAGTGGAGTCAGCACCGATGTTAACTCCAGGGGGAAAATCCCCTCGAACGGGAATCGAACTCGAGTCGTCAAACTGAGCGCAATGTTGTGACCACTAGGCTATCCCGTACCCCAGAGAGAGAGAGAGAGAGAGAGAGAGAGAGAGAGAGAGAGAGAGAGAGAGAGAGAGAGAGAGAGAGAGAGAGACAGAGAGACAGACAGACAGACAGACAGACAGACAGACAGACAGACAGACAGACAGACAAGACACACACACACACAACACAACACACACACACACACACACACACCCCACACACACACGAAAGAGAGACACACAGAGACACAGAGACACAGAGACACACATTAGAGGAGGAGGGAGGGAGGGAGGGAGGAGAGAGAGAGAGAGAGAGAGAGAGAGAGAGAGAGAAGAGAGAGAGAGAGAAGAGAGAGAGAGAGAGACAGACAGACAGACAGACAGACAGACAGACAGACAGACAGACAGACAGACACAGAGAGAGACAGAGACAGAGAGAGACAGAGACAGAGAGAGACAGAGACAGAGAGAGACAGAGACAGAGAAGTCCAAGTATTTAATCATTAGCAAGCCCAGGCAATTGCTGTGATTTTTCATCTCGTGACTTTCGATTCCGCGATAATTGTAGGCTCCGCTGATTTGGTATAACGTAGTCTACTAGAATCCAGCCTTCGACTTATCTATTCGAGTTTCGCAACGTTTACTCAAATATATTTTTGCTCCTTCCAGTTTTTTCAAATTATCCTAATTCCAAAAAGCTACTTAGGTCTATACCTGCTTTTTAAAAAAAAATTCGTTCCTAGGCTAGAACTCGGTGGTTCAATAGTGAGATGTTTGCGTATGCGACCATGAAGTAACGATTCAGCAATATTTTTGTTCTTTTCTTCTTACATATCCCAGACACAGCAGGAAAAAAGTGAAAGCGCGGATGAGGGGAGGGGGGCAGGAGGGACGGCCATAGCTGAATAATTTTAATCCATAACGATAGTCAATGTTTACTGAACAAGTATGGCGGCCGGGGGGGGGGGGGGGGGGGGGGGGCGAGATCCACATAGAAATCTTGCCCTACCGTGATATTTTCAGCTACTTAAAAAAAAGAAATTTAATCCAATAGTAATCCAGCATGTAAGAACACAGCAAAACGTGGTTGCTCTATGACCAACGTATTTTATAACAAGCACCTTCTGTTCGTTCCGAGGACCTCGAGGCTCAACAATGGTGAGAGTTTTGTGTAGGCTATGCCACCGGTTTTCTTCCCACCATTCAGGTAATAGGCATTCTGACTTTGGGGATGGTGTCTAAACACAACACCTGTGTGTATGCAGGTTTGGTATTTTTGTCATCCGTTCCAACTAGTACACAATGGCCTATTTTTCCTAAAGGCGGAACAGATTTTTAACGTGTGCGCAAGATAATCTGCATGCGTTCATAGTCTCGTCCGAGAGAGACATTCAGTCCGACTTTTTTTTTTTTTTTTTTTTTTTGGGGGGGGGATGTCAAACTAGAAAGAAAAAGTCGCGGCTGGAAATCAACCCCGAACCCGACGGCAAAGGCCTACTTGTAGGCAGGAAATGTCTTAACCATCCTGCCACCTTCCTCCTTGTACCAAGTATCTCACAATACTAATATCATAATCACATGATGGTCGTAAACATAATTATGCAGGAACAACAGCACCAGTACGGTGTATCACTAGGCCTACCTATCATCCGAGTCGGTGAAATCCAACAGAATTTTCATTCCTCCAAAAAGCTTCCATTTTTATTTTTAAGCACACGATGATAAAGTTGCTCTATCAATGCAAAAATTTTTAAAAGCTTACTCACCGCCAACACCACCAAACAACAACATCAACAGAACAATAGCAGGAGAGCTAGCGGTAAGTTGCAACTTACCCAGTCAATGGCCTCAGGTCAAAATGGCAGTTCAAAGCTTGTGAAACCAGAAAGCAAAATGGCAGTTCAAACAAGGCGGACTGCGATTTTAAAAGCTCCTTGAGTGAAGTGTCATCACTCACAGCAAAGTAACAGCGACCTCTAGTGGGGAATATTCTTTTCCCCGTTTATCAGCACGTGATACTCTGTCACCCCTCCACTTTGTGCACGGTGCATGTTTCCTTCCTTCCCCTCTCCACCTCACCCCACCCCTCCCTCAAATTTCCTCTCCCCCCACTTTTGTTTTTCCAGTTGTCTTATTTTTTTTCTCAATTTGTACCGATTTCCTGCAATGTCATTTTACTGAAAATGATGTACAAACATTGTGTAAATAGTTTACCATAACTGAATGCAGTGTGTAGTTATTATGCCTCGGTTTATAGTCTCATCAGAAGGACGTGTGTGTGTGTGTGTGTGTGTGTGTGTGTGTGTGTGTGTGTGTGGTGTGTGTGTGTGTGTGTTTTCCGTACATGCGTGTGTGTGCATGGATGCACAAAATTAATATCAGCTTCTCAGCTAAATATATCATCTCGGAATGGTGGCATTTGACGAAAATGCACGGCATTGATGATAATCATTGAATAGTATTTTGTTCGGCATTGTGACTGACACCTGAGTATAGTTGTTTAAGGATGAGGATGATGATGATGGTGATGATGAGGAGGAGGAGGACGACGACGACGAGAACGAAGAAGAAGAGGAGAAGGAGGAGGATAACCATAAGAACATCAGCATTAACAACAACAACAACAACAACAACAACAACAACAATAATAATAATAATAATAATAATAATAATAATAATAATAATAATAATAATAATAATAATAATAATAATAATAATAATATATTGAATTTGTATAGCGCTAAATTTTGTTTAGGATTCCTTTCAGTCAGAAGCCAAAACAGTAGAAGGCTTATGTGTGCCAGAGGACACGAATGACAAAAGTTACAAAACTGCATACACACCGGGACCAGGCTTATAATTATGTAAAAAAAAAAAAAAAAAAATTTAAAAGTGAATGAATTTTAAAAAGCCATGAGCCCTTATTCCATTATCCTTGATATAAAATAAAAGTAAAAAAAAAAACGGGGAAAAAACGAAGTAGAACGCCTTTCAAGGATTTCTGCTTACTGTTCTCTCTTTCTTCCTAAAAGCGCCACCTGCCGTCGCTTCCTGGGGAGACAATCTTCATAGTATAAAAGCCTGATTATTATGCGTTGAGCCTGTT
>CM060329.1:4749612-4762112 GCA_030674155.1 Stramonita haemastoma
TATTTTATTCTTTTATATGAGGATAATGGAACAAGCACTCCTGTGTTGTTGTTTTTTTACATCCAGTTCCTGTGTCTTGTGTTCTTTACCTGTCTTTTTTATATAGTTTCCAGCCCTAACCTATCTACATCATCTCGTTTCCTTGAAACCTTTGAAAAGATTTTGTCAATAAAATTATATTATTGTTCAATCAATAATATATTATACTCTTATGTAAACTAGGAGCTGTATATATAAGCTTGGATCAGGTGCTAAATCTTAGGCCTACATTTTTTTTTCGTTGGGTTTTGTTGTTGTTTTTGCTGTTATAAATTCTAAAGATTGTAAGCATAAAGTTTTTTTTTTCTTTTTTGGGTTTGCTTTTTTTTCTCTTGTTAAGTAGGGGAGATCATTATTGTTATTGACATCTTGCCTAAGAAATCCTCGCTCACTGTTCCTTGCTGCACTGGAACTGGTCTCTATTGGGTGCTTGCAGCAGGACCTTGTATACGTCAAGAGAATGCTTGTTACGACAAGGCTACAGGGCCGTGTATTCCTTAGGAAAAGATCGGTGGTTTAGAGGTAACGCGCCTTCCTAGAAAGCGAAAAGTCCGGGTCGAAATGTGCGATGGTTTGTATCCCGTTCGGGCCCCAAACTTTTCCACCATCCATTAGACCATGAGTGGTGGTCTGGGTGCTAGTCTTTTGGATGAGACGATCAACCGAGGTCCCGTGTGTTACACATCATTATTTAGCGCTCGTTAAAGAACCCACGTGAACAAGAAGGTTGTCCGTGACAAAATTCTGTAGAAAAAAGTCACCCTGATAACAAAATAATACAGTTGCAGACAGGCAAAAGAAAAAAAAATAATGGGTGGTGCTGCACTTGTGGTGACGCGCCCTCCTCGAAGAGAGCAGCCTAAATTTCAGGCAGATAAATCTGCTGTGGCATATAGTGGTATAAAATAAATAAATGAAATAAAGTCTTGATGTCAATGCTTGTCCTGACAAGGCTTATAGGCCTACTACTAAGCCTTTTCTTAATGTGTAGGACGTCTAAACCAGTTCTCCACCAACAACCTCGACCTTGCACTAAACAAGTTTTCATTGGTTGTTTTTAAAGCTGCAGTTGGAAGGACACATACTTTTCCCGTCTTTTTTTGTGATTCTCTACATTACATTCCAGCGGAGATTTCTGATTTAGAACCGATAGGATCTTAAGACCTATCCAAATTAGTGTTTATTACTTTTTAAAAAAAAATTCTCTTTGGGTATCAAAGCACACTTGAATCATGCCTGAGGGGCCTGAAATTTGAGTGTGGCTTGTGGGGAAGTGTCGTAGAGGAGAGGTATAAACGGACAGTTAGTTTCCATTCACCATTCCTTAAAAAGCAATTATATATTTGTATAACGATTGGTTTTTACAATGCCATGTTGGGCTCACGCTCACCGTCAAACATGTTGTGGTGCTTTATGTTATGTTTCGTTCTCAGTGTTCTCCGGTGGGAATACCGTGGGCTCTGTCATTCTAATAAATTATAAATATGATCCACACTGTCTGGAAATTCAGTGCTAGGAATTCCCTCTTTTCTATCTTTCTCTTTGTTTCTGTCTTCTTCCTTTTCTTCCTGTTACCATCTTCTTTTCTTTTTTACGCCTTCTTGGTCCATTCTCCTTTTTCAATAAAGACTTCAAATATTACAGTCCCATCCCATGCCAAAGTCTAATACGCTGGGCCTGATTCGTCAGGCGCTTAATGGCAGCGCAACGCATTTTTGCTCATCATATGAAAGTAGAAATTCCCAGTGTAGCAGATACTGTGTGGGTGAAGGTGGAACGAGGAACTGTGGTTTTGTTTCGTGTGTGTGTGTGTGTGTGTGTGTGTGTGTGTGTGTGTGTGTGTGTGTTGTGTGTGTGTCCGCGCGTGCGCGCGTGTGTGAGCGAGTGTGCAGGAGAGAGAGAGAGAGAGAGAGAGAGAGAGAGAACTTGCAAAAAGTTGACCAGCTATAATTATATCTTTGATATTTTTTGTGTCTATTAATAATTTTTATAATCTTTTTTCAGTTTGTTTGCTTCAGAGCTCTCGGCTTAAAGGACCTTGATGCAGAATGTTACTGTCACAAATGAAATATCAGGTCATTATAACCTCTATCTTTGTTTTCATTGTCATCGTCCGGCAGCACTCGGAATCATCATCATCATGATTTTTCTCATCATATTCACTTCAATAATGATAATTATGTTTTGTCGTTGATGCTGATGTTGCTTTTGTTAATACTGATGTTGCTTTTTTTAAATACTGATGTTCGGAATCTTTTGAGCCAGAATGCTTCAGAAGTCATGATAACAGAGACAATAATAGAGTGGTAGTAGTAGTAGTAGTAGTAGTAGTATTGGCAACAGCAGTAATAATAGTGACATTTTGTGTTCTTATTGTTGTCAGTTGAAAAGCAGTAATAAAGCAATGTGATATTTCCTTTCTTATTGCTGTATTGTACTGAGAAAATACAGAGACATCTGTATTCTTTATGTGTAGCAGTAAGAAAGTGAAGTGATATTCACATTCGGTGAATCCGTGGTCCAGAGGTGACACACCTGCCTAGAAAGCAACAACTCCTGGTTTAGCCCCCTTTTGTGTACTAAACTTTTCCTCCATCCACTAGACTGTGAGTCGAGGTCTGGGTGCCAGTCTTTCAGATGAGATGATAAACCGAGGTATGAGATGATAAACTGAGGTCCCGTGTGTAGCGCACATTCAGCGCATGTAAAATAACCCACGGCAACAAGAGAGTTGTCCCAGGCAAAATTATGTAGACAAAAGCCACCGATTGGGAAACAAAATAAAATGCATGCAGGCAGGAAAAGAAAAAAAAGGGTGACCCTGTTCTTGTTGCCGCACACTCTCTCTGGGGAGGGAAACCCAATTTTTAGGCAGAGAAATCTGCCATGATCCAAATACAGTATATGGTATGCAATATATACATATATAAATATATATATGTATATATATATATATATATATATATATATATATATATATATATATATATATTATTGGTATATGGTATGCAAATACAAAATATTGTACTGCTGTACAGTACTAATAATCATGACTTTTGCATTCTTGTTGTTTTATAGCAATAAGAATTATATTCATATTTGTATTGTGGAATAGCACTGATAAAGTGCAGTGATATTCATACTCGTTATGGTTGTTCAACTCCTGAATTATTAAAGTGATATTTATATCTGTATTGTTATGTTGCAGTCATTAAGTATATTAGATTCTTATTGTTGTATTATGTTTTACTTGTTGCTTATGTACAAACGTGGGGTGCTATTGATATTTAAAAAAAAAAAAAATTGGATCAACAATACATGGCAAATTACGGTTCTGTGCGTTTTTTTTGTTTTGCTTGGCAAAATGTCACAGAGGAATATACTTCCCACTAATATTCCTTCTGTGTTCAGTGTGGTGTGAAAGTAGAGTATGGCCTGGAACCTTCAGAAGTCAAACACATCTACCCTCTGAAGTCGAATACAGCTGCCTTTGTGGCAGGTCACTTGAAAAGAATCATACAAGCAAACTTCTCATGTAGTGTGCACCATCAATCTCACAGTGATTTCCAGGCAGGATGAGTGAGTCGGACACATCTTCTGGATAACCTGCATGGCGTTAAGCTGAGGAACACACAACAAGAAGAAGCATCATCCTACCATCTTCCTTCAGCCCTCTGTCTCGGTCCATCCCCTGATAGGTGTCTGTTGTTTTGAGGGAATCCCAGTGGAATATTGTGGCCTCTGATGTTGACAGGAATGTCATTATTTCGTGTCAGTGGCAAATCTGTGTACTGGTCTTCCGCTGGCAGATTTTACAGCAAAATCTCTACAGAAAAAAATGTTGAAAAAATTGCGAGTGTGCAGTTTTATTATAAATGTAAAACTCCATCTGTTTTCAGCAGTCTACACAGATCTGATAAAAGTGTGGTGACAGCAGTGACAATGGCAACAGTTAACGTAATTATAATAGGGGGGGGGGGGGGAGGCATCGGACAGAGAAAATCCATTGAACAAAAACATACCACTTCTTTACAGTGTAAATCTTTTATTCATAGAATGATCAATCTGTTAATTCTCCACCTCCTTTTTTTTGATGGGGAATAATAAGATAACAAAACAGAAACAACAACAAAAAAAACCCAAGTGTGATTATTTAAAGACTTCTACTGTATAAAAATTGCCAGGATTGTATGATAATCAGTAGAAACATTTTTCGCTTCTACAGAAATTAAATATCTCTTTTCGTTTGCACATTTCTTTGAATTCACTTCCTTTCCGTGTTTCAGAAAATCTTTACTTCCTTTCATTCCCGAGTTTCTACACCAAGCCTATTCCTTAAAAATAAGAAATTTAGTTAAGAGGGAAATGACACATCAATCTTCCATGATGACCTAAGTATCATACACCATTATATAAGAAAAAATGAGAACAGTAAATATTTTTGCAGTTGTTTCGATATAGTTATTACAGTGTCTGTACAGGTAAATAAAAATTTGTCAACAAAAGTACCCACAGGCATACCTATGTACAAACTGTTTCTGAAAAAGTAATGAAACATGCCTGCAATCTCTTAGCATACACAGTCAACATACACAGTTTGCAAATCCAGCATACCTAAGTCAAGAGTCCAGGGCTCAGGGCTAAAAATGGCGCACCCCTTCCTTTTACTAAGTCCAAGTGCAGTCACTTCCTGCTGTGACAAGCACCAGCTGGGCTGGTTGGGGTGGGATGGAATGGACAGCAGCTGAGAGGAGCTAAAAGAGGGGGAAACCGACAGCTGTGCTCGACATGTTTCAACATACACCCTGTAGGGTATCTGTGTGCCACGCAGACACTTGGGTCTTCATGACTTCTCCAATGCTCTCAAGGAACCATGAAGTCATTTGTGCCTTAGACTTTGCTAAGGCTCTCCATGGGGCCAGATGGCCCTTGACTTACAAAAATTGACCTGACCATTGATAAACACCATTGCAGGATCAAGGTCTCAGATACAGGAGAAGTCAGGGGGTGGGAGTGGGAGGGGGGTTGGGGGTACTGTTTATGCTGACCAGCCTCATCCTGGTTTTCCCAGCCATGGGAATGACGGGAAATAATCGGCCCAAACTTGCTTGGTTTCTGGGAATCAAAGACTACTTCAGAGAAACTGCTATAACCAGGCTCCGTAAATGAAAGAGTTGCATTTATACCCTCTCTCTCTCTCTTACATACACATACACCTCCAAAATAAGCACCACCTTAAGTAAAAACATCCACAAGCATTTTTACACGCTGCAATGAACACAGACTAATAAAAACCTGAACAAACAGTCAGGACTCAACCAATCAGCCAGGCCAAGTTCACACACAAATAAAAAACACATCCCACCTCTCCACCCCACCACCATCAACTCTCCAACAGACTCTGCAGCCGTTTCTCAAACAGTTCGTTGGCGTACTTCTGAGCCTGCAGATTCTCCTTGAACAACTCCACACCCTGGGACAGAGGCAGCGTGTCTTGGAGGAGGCTTCTGCCCGCCCCTGCCTCCCCTTCCCTTTCGGCAGAGCCTCCTGCTGCTGGGCTGGGCTGGGCCAGTCTCCTGGGCTCCATGCTGTGCCGCAGTGGCACACTTCCTCGCCTGCTGCTAGAATCCTTGGGCGTGGACCATGACCTGGCACTGCCTCCTTGCTGCCTGAGGGATGCGAGAGGTGTGGATGGGGTGGCTGAAGTTGCAGCAGCAGGGGGAGCCATGGCCCTGGAGGCACTCGGAGAAGGGACAATGGCTGAGCAGTTCCAGTCCGGAGAGGTGTCCCCTTGCAGGGCTTTTTCCAGGTAGCGCTCAAATGCCTGAGCTTGTCGACGCTCCTCTTCCACATGCAGAAGGAGATTCTCCGATGTCTCCCAAACCGAGCGGATGTTTTCTGGAAGGTCGTTGCGTGATGGTGCCGTCACCTGCTCACTTGTATTAGCGACTGTGGCACTGGTTCTGTCGTCAGTGCTGCGTCTCATTTGAGCGTTACTGTCTGTGACGTTTTCTTCTTCTTCGTCGTCTTCTGTTGGCTGCATGGCGAAGTGTACGATGGATGCTTGTTCCATAGTGTTTTCCACTGTCTGGCTCTCTAGAAGGGGTAAAAAAAAACACCGCAGCATTAAAAGAAAATCTCGGAAACAGTGGGAGTCTCATGATGTGTATTGGTGATTTCTATGAATACGTGCTTCTCTCTGCAAAAGGACAGGAGTCATATGTGTGTGTGTATGTGTGTGTGTGTGTGTGTGTGTGTATGTGTGTGTGTGTGTGTGTGTGTGTGTGTGTGTGTGTGTGGTGTGTGTGTGTGTGTGTGTGGACAGTGAGTGTGTGCGTGTGTGTGTGTTTTGTGTGTCTGCTTATTGTGAGAACAGGTTTTGATGCATACATCAATAACAACTGAAAACAATTCAAGACTACCAGACAGGTTACACCATTTTGAATTGTGGGTATGCTTGTTTTGTTTCTGACTGTATTTCTGAAACATGAGTATATCCATTCAAATGATGTCTCTCAAGTTCCTGTAGGAAAAATTATTGATCACTCAATAAAAAAAAAATGTAGGCAATCACTTTCTGACTCTGTCCCAGGCCAAAAGCTTTGACCCTGATATTTATTAGCAAAAAGCCAAGGATGACATTACACTATGATTCCTTGGTGTAATCAACAAGTCAGAGTGGTTCTTCTGGGTGACACCAGGGTGTTGACCTGGGGAATGCACAACAACCATCACTAACTGACTTTTCTGTTGTTGCAAACATGCTGGGAATAGCAACCATTATAACTTGTCTTGAAGCAATAAACGTTAAGTAGATATCCCACTACATTAGGGTGATTATTCACCATCACTTTTTCTTGTATTTCATGCATATCGGTTATCACTTCTCGAGGCCAAGAACCTACAAAGCTAAATGTATGTTCTGACTTGCGCTTTGCCTTTTCTGACCTCAAGAGCATCCCCCGCCTCTTTCCTCTTTTTCCCCCTCTCCCTTCCCCTACTCCTTTTCCAAACTGCGGGGACGGGATATAGCCTAGTGGTCAGAACATTGTGCTCGCAATTTGACGACCCATGTTCGATTCCCGGTCGAGGGGATTTTTTCCCTGGAGTTAAAATCAGTGCTGACTCCACCCTCCCCAAAAGTCCTTCGGATGAGACTATAAACCGAGGCCATGTGTGCGAATGCACACAGATCATTTCGCAGGCATGTTAAATCCTGTTCCGCTTTTCGTGAGAGTAGGCCATCGTGTTGTGGTGGGAACAGATGACAAAATTTACAAAAACTGCATGCACACAAGGACTGGATGTAAAAAAGCACATAAGTGCTTATTCCATTATCCTTGATATAAAATAATAAAATTTAAAAATATTTTAAAATTTTAACTGCTTTCGGTCTACTCCTATGCTCCCAGTGCTGGTAACAAACTCTTAAAAAAGAACTAAATAACAAAAACGCCAAAAGAGAAGAAAGAAAGGATGTTACCGTCAGCATCTTCAGAGTCCAGGAGGGCCTGTAGCCAGGGGGCCGGTGGTTCAAACTCCTCCAGCTCCTCTTCTTCAAACAACACTTCCAGGTCACCTCCAACATCTTCCTCTTCCTCCTGAAAAAAAAACAAAACACCACCATCACACAGCTGTCTTCATTCCTGCTGACTGAATCAGTTTAGCAGCAAGGCACCTGTGTAGAAAATGAAAGATTACAGGCTTGATTCCAATCAGTAGCCAGATATTTTTTTAAAACCAATTTTTTTTTTTTACCCTATTCGCTAGACCCAGACTGTTTACAACAAATGATAGTAAGTTTGGTAGTATAATGCAAAGTTGAAAATTGAAAAACTGTTTCAATCTATAATATAAATACCCTTTCCACAATTTAAAAAAAAAAAAAAATTAAACACTGTATACAGCTTTAAATTACATAAAAGCAATCAACCTTCACATGAAAAAAACTCCTATGTATGAACACAGTACACTGCATTACACCCACGTACATCCATACAAGCACCTTAATCACACCCATTTTCTTAATAACTTATATCTCCCCTATGACCCAACACAATCACTACCTGATGCGAGACATATTCCCCCGTACCTTCCAGTTGTGCAGGCGCTGCAGACGAAACTCTGCACAGGCGACGACAATGTCTGTCCACGGGGCATTCACGTAGGTGGGCGTGCAGTGGTCTTCGTTCTGGGTCAGGCTGCACAGGTTTTCAAACTGCAGGCAGGTGTGGGCAAGGACGCGGGAAATCCTGCACAAACAGAAATAAATCTTCCCTTCTTTGACTGTTCTCAATTTCAAACCAAGTTGAAAGTGCTCAAACAAACCAAAAAAAAAAGTGTGTCTTTTAGAAGCAATTTCAGTTTACTTTTAGCCTTTCTTTCTTCTCTACATGTACCGAGAAGGGTTGGGTTTTTTTTGGTCTTTTTAACCCTTTGCTGGGCACAACGCCCCAAAGCGCCCGACCCTGTCCTTGGGCAAAACGCCCCAAAGCGCCCGGCGACATAACCGTCACTTCAGAGCGATCATACAGTCGAAATTCCCGCCAATCTCGCTTCAAATCTCGTGAATATAGAAGCCACGAGACTGCCCGCGAGACTTCCGCATGTTTATTACAAATGGCGGCGATTGGAGTGAGTTTGTTGCAAGTTTTGGAGGAAAAAAATCGCAAATTTTTCCAAGATGGATGCTATCTTCGAACCTGACATTTACGATCGTTTTTACAGCTTCCATGCCGAAAATATGACGTTGTGAGATGTGTATCTAGGCTCAAATATCGATGTAATCGATCCTAGTAGTGTGTGCACTTCTGAGTTTGTTGACTGAAGTGAGAGAGACGACTTTGACTACGGCGAAGTTCGAGACGAAAATCGATCGTCAAATCTAACACGGCCGATACGCGTTTTGAATTCTACTCTTAGATTTGGGGAAATTATCGTGGATTTCAAGTTCAGCAATGGTTCAGAACTTGATATATTGTGTTATTTGGTTGCTATTCGGGATTTTGATACGGTAGCGGCTCAAATTTAAACGTTAAGCTGATCGCGATCATCGGTAAACAAAAATGGCGATCGTCGGAATGTTCGATGTGTTCGTGCACCATTTATCAAAAACACTAAAAAACCAACAGTAGGTTGAAAATATCTTTTCTATAATTGTTTCTTAATGTTTTAGTTTTTATTTAATCAAAATCCATGCACGCATTCTAATGTTATTGCAACGCTAACTGTAACACACACAAACCAATCAATGACTTTGTATGTTTATGCATTATAATTCTAAAAGAAAATAAAAATAATGACAAAAATTGGGTATTAGCAATTTCTTTATTCATTTCTGCATCTTGCTGTTTTTATTTCATCAAAATCCACCTGACCATTGTAGAGTTATTGCATGTTAAATACATACACCCACTCACAAGCCATCCACCTCCATTTTCTCTGCCCGGCAGGAAGGTGACAAATGATTTTGCTGTGCCCAGCAAAGGGTTAATGGACTTCTCCCTTTGATCTATCTATCTTTTTTTCTTACATATCAATATATGCTTTTTCAGGATTAAAAATTTTATTTTTATTAACAATATGAAACACTTGGGAAGGATGTTCCATTATAGTTAATACATATCCAATTTTTAATCTTGCCTCCCTTCTTCAAAGTCAGCAAATCCCACCCCCCACCCCCCCCCAATAAAAAAGGGTAAGCATCATTCCACAAAGAGTTCCCTCATATCTTTATTTTGAATATACTAGTGTCTTGAAATCATGACAAAGTATAAACAGTCTTGCGTAACTGGCCCCCCTCCTACCATTTCATCAACATCTCAAGCCATCTCTTCTTTTTCCTGCACTTTCGTTGTCTGCTTTATTACAACCCACCTGATGCACTTATATGAACTGTGCAAATAAACAAAAACAAAACAAAACAAAAAAAAACCCAACCCCAAACCCTTTTCACCATAACTGAGATTGTATTGGAAAAAAAAAGAAAAAGTAATATGTTATTTTACCTGGAGGTAAGACTGACGGCGGAGTTGCAGCGTTTCTTGACCACAGTGTTGACGAATGTCCAGACGTCGTGACACACCTGGCTCCACTCTGTGGAGGCTGAGTCCTGGTAGTGAAACCATGGCAACCGCAGGCTGCTGACCAGCTCATAGATGTCACCCAGGTGTTGTTTGCTGTTCCAGTCTGCAGCCAACAATAGGTACATGAACAGGCGTCATCCATTGTATATATATATATATATATATATATATATATATATATATATATATATATATATATATATATATATATATATATATACATACATTACATACTCATAAAATAAGTATTCTTAGATTGTGTACGTCAACATGTTTAAAGTTTGTAGCCAAAAAACACCATCTTATGACACAAATGATGAAGGAATAGCTCCACTTCAGTTGGAGAGTATACATATGCAGGTAAACAAATGCTACCTTTGTATTGTGGTTAAACATATCTGTAGCAAAATACCTATCTTAAAAGACCTGGGATGAAAGAGTATCACTTTACATTAGTTGGAAAACTTTTTTTGTTTTGGTAAAAAGGTATATATTCACGTTATCTATGTACACATGTTTGTAACCAAATATGAGAACCTTACAGCACTAAGGATGAAGGAATATCACATCACTTGCAAAACATTCATTCATAAGTGAACAAAATGTCATGCTGTTATGCAGTACTATCCTTTCATGATACTTTTCAAAATAAAAAGAATGCTACCCTCCAATACAGATTTTTCTACCTACTTGTAAAATTTCATTAACTGCACTTGTACACAGTTTACGATTTTACCCAATCTGAAAATCTCATACAATGCCATATTTTGTGACTTAATCACACAAGTACAAGAGTCAAAGATGCCATGAGGTAAGATACAGTAAGACTACTGAATGACTAGAAATGGCTCAAACAGCATTTGCTCAAACGTATATTTTTTTTATCAAAACACCCAAATAAAAAGAAAAAGCAAAACAACCCCTGCCCCCAACCCCCCCCCCCCCCCCCCACAAACAACACAAAAAAGCAACAAAGAACTCACAAAACAAACAAAATGAAAAAAAAGCCACCATGCAAACTGTCCCCACCTTCCCTGGTGGCAGCAGAGAGCTGCAGTTCAGGGGGAGGCCAGGAGATGTCCTGCAGACTGGGGGAAGTCAGCGCCATGCAGAGGTGATCCAGCACACTGTTGTACAGCCCTATCAGCGTGTTGGGGGCCTGCACACACCAACAATCATAATGATCATATCAGCGTGTTGGGGGCCTGCACACACCAACAGTCATAATGATCATATCAGCGAGTTGGGGGCCTGCATACACCAACAATAGTAATTACCATCTGTGCATGCAGACAGCACACTATTGTACAGCCCTATCAGCGTGTTGGGGGCCTGCACACACCAACAATAGTAATTACCGTCCATATTTTCCACCACACAAGTCATGCTTCTATTTTAACCCCTTTACTGCGCTGCTGACGAACAGTGCTCGTCATAGAAACCGTCGCCAGCAATGCTCAGTTGACGATCGCTGTTCGTCATGATTCAACGCTCTCCCTGTTTAGTCCAGCATGTGCCTGAGCAAAATATGATAGGAGCGAAAGGGTTAAGATGCCAATCCCTTAATGTTTCTCGATTAATAGCTTACCAACAGACGCCACTTAAATAATCTACACACATTTTTCAAAAGCTCTCAGTCCTGCTAGCACACACCTGCCAGTAAGCACACAGGTGAACAAGCTGATCAGCGTGTTGCTGGAGGTATAAAACGTCAAACATTTCCATGAGACAATGTAGACCTACAAGACTGGTGCCATAGTCATGCATTTCTTTTTTTTTAAGTGCCTACCCTTAAACACAGATAAGAGGCCTGCAAACAGCAATCATTTCATTTACATCATCTGTTTATTTTTTGTTAAATGCAAGTCCCCACATAGAGAGAGAGTGGGTTCATACTGTTCAATGTCAGGCAGGCACTGAGGTGATCTCAGCAACAGTCTAGTGGTCAGAACGTGTAACTCATGATCTTCGGATGTGACTATAAACCGAGGCCCAGTGTGCGAATGCACACAGAACATCTTGTGCACATGTTAAATCCTGTTCCGCTTTTCGTATGAGTAGGCCAATGTTTTCCAGTGGGAACAGATGACAAGATTTACAAAAACTGCATACACACAGGGACTAGACGTAAAAAAGCACAGGAGTGCTTATTCCATTATCCTCGATATAAAAGAATAAATGAAAAATGAATGAATGAATGAGGGTATGGTTGAGACTCTGCTAAGGAGTCCAACTAACAGAGGAAAGGAGCTCCATCAAGTTAAACTTCTTCTTCAGTGTACCCTAGTGGATGGAATGCACAGCGCCTGGTCTTCAGCTGATACATTTCGACTTCAGGGCTCCTCATTTAAATGTTCTTAAGAAAAAGTTTTCAGA
>CM060329.1:4767112-4784612 GCA_030674155.1 Stramonita haemastoma
AAAACATTAAAAAAAAAAAAGGAAAAAAAAAAGGTGGCAATCTCTCAGTGATTCCATGTGTAAAAATACTGGAAAGAGAAGAGGGGGAGAAAGAAGCGATCAAGCATGCTACAAAGTGATATGTTTGAAACTTCACACACAGTTTACACTTTTTTTTTCAAAGGAAGAAAATATTATGTAATATCAAGGGGGGGAAAAAAGCAACAACAACAAAACAAAAAAACCAAAAGCAAGCAAGCTGACACAAAAACTGAAGGTGAAAAAAACGACACCAAAAGCTACATAAACCCACATAACCAGCCCACAGACAGACGTGACGCACGGCTGTCAGTTTCCCTCACTTTCAGCTCCTCAATGTGGCTAATCCATCCATCCCATCCCAGCCTAGCTGGGCAGCTGGCACTAATTATTGCAGCAACTAACCACACTTGGACTAGGTAAAAGGAACAGGCATGCTAAATATAGCACTTTTGACTGAGTAATGTTGGATTTGTGCGCTGTGGACGTACCTTTGACGAAGCGTGAGGGCCACTGCTGAATGGCCTGGTTCAGTGGAGACCTGAGGACAGTGGCCAGAGACAGGGGCTGCCAGGCGTGACTGCGCTGCAGGCTGTTCACCAGGGACGCCATCGACAGCTGTGCCGTCAAGATCAGGGACTGCTTCACCGACTCAAAGGGACTCGACACTGTCATCTGGGCCCTAAGGGAAGGACAGCACATCCAATTGTATATGACTATTTTATGCTATTATTTATTTGTTCTATTATATCGAGGATATATATGGAATAAGCACTCATGTGCTTTTCTTTTTTTTACATCCAGTCCCCGTGTGTATGCAATTTTGTGAATCTTGTCATCTGTTCCCACTGGCACACAATGGTCTACTCTTACCAAATGCGGAACAGGATTTAACATGTGTGCAAGATGTTCTGCTTGCATTCGCACACGGGGCCTTGGTTTATAGTCTCATCCAAAGGACTTCTGTGGACAGTGGAGTCAGCACTGATGTTAACTCCAAGGGAAAAATCCCCTCGAACAGGAATCAAACCCAGGTAGTCAAATCGCGAATGCAATGTTCTGACAACTAAGCTATCCCGTATTCTGAAAAAAAAATCTGTTAAACCAGATTTAACAAGCAAAATATCTGCTTGTTGCTTTCAGTGGGGAGCTAGTTGTTATTAGATGAAGAACATACACCATGGAGTCAACCGATTTTTTCAGCAAATATGATAAAACAAGATGGTATAAGAACAGCCCTTGTAAGTTTAATTTGTTTCTCCCATAAAACAAACTGCATATGAATCTGTTGAAAACATGTTTGGTTTATTAAATGACTTTCATAAACTTTGCACATTAGACCAACTAATTTGAGGGTATTCTGTCAATTTTGTTTGTGTTGGATTTTACTTTATATGTCTTAAACCTTTCCCCTTCTGCTCCTCTCTTCTATCTTTCCATTCCTGTTAAAATTTCAGCAACGACAGAATACTTTAACGAGTACGATATCTTCTGTTCCTTTTATGTTTGTAATGTGAAATGCATTTGATATGAAAAAAAACTATAGCTCTCTATAACAATCCCAAATTGGATGCTTGACAAAAATATCATTTGACATGTCATAAATCTAAAAGAAAATCAAAGCAGACTTTCAATATAATGAAATGACATATTATAAAATACAAAAATCACCCTCCCATGCCCACATCAACAGACACAAAGACACCTGCAGCAATTAATAAAACTATGGGCAAAGTTTCAGAGAGGTTTTAGAGAGGTGAATGTGAGTGTATATTCACCCCTATGACCCCATACTACATTCAATTTTGGTCAAGAGCTTATCAAAATTAGAAATAATGAAAAAGAAAAAGAAGAAAGAGAGAGAGAGAGAGAGAGAGAGAGAGAGAGAGAGAGAGAGAGAGAGAGAGAGAGAGAGAGAGAGAGAGAGAGAGAGAGAGAAGAGAGAGAGAGACAGAGAGAGAGAGAGAGAGAGAGACAGAGAGAGAGAGAGAGAGAGAGAGAGAAGAGAGAGAGAGAGAGAGAGAGAGAGGAGAGGAGGGAGAGAGAACAAGTGACATATGTAGACACCATGATAATCATGACATTCAATCCATCCCCACAAGTCCAACCATGCCTTGGCTTGTAACTTTTCAGAGAACATTTGCAACACAAAGTACAAGCTTCTCTTGTAAAATACCATTGGCATTCAAAATTAAAGAAAAAAAAAAAAAAGACAAATTTTCCAATCAACATTCAATTGAAAATCTGAACCAGAAATTCATTTCAGAGAATCACATATCTGGGTGGATCTTTGGTCTAGAGGTAACGTGCCTGCCTAGACAGCAAATAGTCCGGGTGGAGTGTGCAGTGGTTTGAATCTTGCTTGGGCCCAAAACTTTTCCCCCATCCATTAGACCATGAGTGGTGGTCTGGGTGCTAGTCTTTTGGATGAGATGATAAACCGAGGTCCTGTGTGTTACACATCATTATTCAGCACATGTAAAAGAACCCACAGCAACAAGGGGGTTGTCCCTGGCAAAATTCTGTAGAAAAAAAAGCCACCCTGATAGGGAAACAAATAATACAGTTGCAGACAGGAAAACGTAAAAATAATAATGGGTAGTAGGCACTGCACTTGTATCAATGCGCTCTCCCCAGGGAGAGAGGGCAACCCAAATCTCACGCAGAGAAATCTGCTGCGACATAGGTGTCCCATAACCTAGGCGGTCGTAGGGGAGCAAGGCCTCAAGAGATCTCAGATTCTCTAGGGGCCAGCATATTGAGGGCGGCGCCCATCTCCTCTCCCTCCCTGCTTTACCTTCCGCTTTAAAGAGGACAGGTACCCCATTTACAGCTGGGTGAAATGGGAGGACTGTACTGAAGCCAAGGCACGCAAAAACGGTCACAATCACTGTCACCCTGACATACTCTCACTCACTCAGTCCCATGTCCCAAAGGACGTAGGGGGGACATGAGAGAAGACGCAACAGAGATCTTTTTCCATGCTTCACGATCCTGTGTGGCTAGTAGGAGGCGTTGCAGGGGTTGGGCAGTCCAGTCTTTGATGTTGTCAACCCATGATTTCTTTTGGCGGCCTCTTCTTCTCTTGCCCTCGACTGTTCCTTGCAAGATGGTTTTTGCTAGGGTGTTGTGTCTTGTGGTGTGACCAAACCACATCAGCTTTCTCCTCTTTATGGTGGAGAGCAAAGGCTCTTGGGGGCCCACACGCTTTTTGATTTCTTCTTTCACATAGTTATTGGTCTTGTGTTCTTTGTATGATATTTTGAGGAGTCTTCTGTGGCACTTGTTCTCGAATGCTTGGATTCTTCTCTCTAACTCTGCTGTCAGAGTCCATGATTCACAGCCATATAGGAGGATAGATATCACGAGGGATTTGTAGAGGTGGTATTTGGTGCAGAAGCTGATGTTGTTGCTTCTGATGATCCTCTGGAGTCTGACTAGAGCAGATGTTGCTGTTGCAATGCGAGCTTTCACTTCATTGTTTGATGTGCCATCTTTTGTTAGGATGGAGCCTAAGTATTTGAATTGGCTCACCTCTTCCATATTTCTCCATTCATCTTTATTTCCGTGCTGTCATTACTTGCGCTGTGACCATGATCTTCGATTTCTCTGTACTGACCTCCATGCCGTATGCGCTCGCTCGATCTGTTAGACTGTCTGTGAGGATTTGCAGTTCTTGTTTGCTGCTGCCCATGAGGTCAATGTCATCTGCAAATCTGAGGTTGCAAAGGGGTCTTCCACCAATGGAGATGGAAGTGTGGTGGTTTTGCAGTGTCTCTGTCATGATGTTTTCGAGAAAGAGGTTGAAGAGTACAGGTGAGAGAAGGCAGCCCTGGCGGACTCCAACCGTGGTCTTGAAGAACTCGCCCATGTGATTGTTCATGAAAACTGCACTTCTTGCATTCTCATACAGAGCCTTGATGACTTCAATTAGGCAGTTGTCAATGTTGAAGTGCCTGAGTACTTGCCAGAGGCCATCATGCCATACCCTGTCAAAGGCCTTGTTGAAGTCTATAAAATTGTGGTACAAGTCTTTTTGGTGTTGGAGATGCTTCTCTATCAGAATTCTCAGGTTGAAAATTTGTTCCATTGTGCTGCGTTTTGGTCTAAAGCCCGCTTGTTCTTCTGCCAGGAGTTTTTCTGCTTGGTTTTTCAGTCTGTTGAGGACTACCTGCAGCATGATCTTGCTAGGATGGCTTATGAGACTGATGGTTCTGTAGTTCTGACATTGCTTGAGATTTCCTTTCTTTGGCAGGGGTATTACAAGAGACTGTGTCCATTCTTTTGGCCATTCTTTGGTGTCGTGGATCTTCTAACAAAGATCTGTGAATCGCCTTGCTGTTTCATTCCCTCCATTTTTTATGAGTTCAGCTGGGATGTTATCGATTCCAGGGGACTTCCCCTTCTTCAATTGTTTAACAGCTGTGTCTACTTCACACCTTAGTATTGGTGGGTCTTTATCTTGGTGTTCAGGGGTTTGATGGAAACTATGTTGGTATCTGGGCGTAGTGGGTAGTTATACAATCCCTCACAGTATTCTGTCCAGCGTTGGAGGATGGCATTGTTTTCCGTTAAAAGATTTCCTTCTTTGTCTTCAATAACAGATTCTTTAGGCTGTGGGGTTTTAGTTAGTGCTTTCAGAGTGTTGTAAGCTGTTTTGCTGTTTCCCTTGGCCATTCCATCTTCGATGTTGTTGCATTGTTCTTCTATCCACGCTTCTTTGGCTTCTCTCATCTTTTTCCTCACTTCTCTGTGGCTATCCATGTACTTGTTGTTGGCTTCTTGACTTGTGAACTTTTGCTTCTTAAGTTCTCTTCTTTTGTCGCAGAGGTCAAGAACCTCATTTGTCACCCAGGGTTGTTTCTTTGTTCTGCTTCTGCCTAATGTTTCTTCTGCTGCTGTCGTTAGCACTTCTTTGATGTTGTTGGCTAGTGTGTTCACATCATTGTCAATGGCTGTGAGTGCGGCGAACTTTCCTCCAATGTTGGCTTGGAAGATCTCAACCACTGTTGGGTCTTTGAGTTTTTCCAGGTCGAATCTTATGCGTGGGCTTTTTGGTTGTTGTTTTGCTTTCAGTTTCAGCCTGATGGTGGTAAGTACAAGGTCGTGGTCACTGCCAATGTCAGCTCCTGGGAATGTTCTTGTATTTGCCTTGTTTATGCTGGATTTGAATCTTTGGGGTGACGGAATGTAATCAATTTGATTATGAATCAGACCATTTGGTGAGTGCCAGGTTGATGTTCTAGATGGCTTGTGAGGGTGGAGTGTGTTAGCCAGAGTTAGTTTGTGCTTCTTTGCGAATTCCAGCAGCCGCTGTCCTCTGTCATTTGTTTCTCCCAGTCCTGACATAAAGTGGTACAAAAAATAAAAAAATAAAATAAAATAAAATACTTGCTGACCTGTGGTTGAGGAGGAGAGCAGCTTTGCCGGGGACCAGAGAGGCGGCGTGTGCAGGTCTGTCAGGGTACAGGCCCTGGAGACGATGACCTGCAGGCTGCATGGGAGGTGCACAGGGGAAGTCCAGCATGGCTCTCTTCTGACGCTGCCGAACCTTCAGAGCCTGGGGGCAAAGGGAGGGCACAAATCCAACATCACTCAGTCAAGAGTGCTATATTTAGCATGCCCTTTCCTTGTGCCTAGTCCAAGATAGATAATAAAAATAAAAATAAATAATAAATAAAACAAATAAAAATAATAAATGAACATAAATAAATATATAATAAATAATAAATAATAAAATAAATAATAAAATAAATAAATACATAAATAAAAAGAAATACTAGATAAAGAAATACTAAATAAGTAAACAATAAATAATGAATAATTAAATAAATAATGAAATAAATAAATACATCAATAAATAAATACATTTAAAAAATAGTAAACAAATAAATGAATAATACAATAAAATTCCAATACCCTCGAAATGAAATTAAAAAAACAACAACAAACAAATGAACAACCCCCCCCCCCCCACACACACCCTCTGACACACCCACCCACAACCCCCCCCCCCCCTCCACACACCCACAAGCCTCCACTCTAACCCACCTTCCTCCAGAGGTGCAGCCACTGACTGGCTCGCTTCAGCTCCACGGCTCTCTGCAGGTCTGCCAGCAGCTGCAGACGTGCCACCACCTCCACCTCATGCACCTCCTCCGCCACCCCCTCCACCATCTCCCCCATCACCTCCCGCACCACGTCTGACTGCACGGCCAGCATGCACCGCTCCCTCCGCTCCGCCTCTTCCCTGGCCTCCTCCGCCCTGCACAGAAATGAATTTAAAAAACCACGTTTCACTTTGCATGGTGTTCACAACGTTACAGCGAATCTGGCGTAACTCAAGTAACTCAAGGGTTCAGGGCCCCAGTGCTAAAGTTAGCCCCCCGTTTCCTTTTACCAAGTCCAAGTGTGGTCAGTTCCTTCTATGATAAGCACCAGCTGCTATGAAAATATGTGACACTCCACCATGAAATGAGTCGCTTAGCACATAATCCACTTTTCTGCTAGGAGCCATTAAAGGCAGATGGGGTGAGGTTGTTGATTTTGATTGGTTACAAAACTATAGCATTTATTCTACCTTGTAATGGAATATCAAGGAATAATTTTTTTTAAATTCCTTTTGCTTTTAAAGTGTTTTGAAAATACCCAAGCCCTCATTCTGACAACCTGTTACAAAAATAAACTTGCCCGTTTTCATTTTGTCACATCCTGCAGTCTATCATTTCAATTTGTAATAACTTTGCATAGATTTGTCCGATTTTCAATTTGTTTTTTTGTAATGAATAGCCTTTTTATTGCAGATTAATGACTTGACAATAACTAAAAATTGACCTCTGGTGCAATGCGACTCGTTATGAGGTGGAGCGTCACATTTTGCACAGTTTTCACAGCATTACAGTTACAGCAAATCCAGCGCAACTCAGTCAAGGATCTAGGGCCCAGTGCTAAAATTAGCCTTCCCTCTTCCTTTTACCAAGTCCAAGTGTGGTCAGTTCCTGCTATGATTAGCACATGCTGCTATGAAAATATCTGTCATCAACTTATTCAAGACATAATTTACTGTCTAGAGGTAACCCCTCCACTTGAAAAGCAAGGTCCGTCATCTGGACATCTGCGGCAAGACTTCCCTCCCTTTTTGAAATAACGTAACTGGTGAAATGGGTCCTATAGTCTTTCAGATGACAAAGTAAACTGAGGCTTCATATGCAACACAAATTTAACACACATTAAAAAATTCACAGTAAGAAGAGAATCATCCCCATGAAAATTCAATACAAAAGCCTACTCTTTTGGGTACCTTTAGTCTACACGCAGACAAAAAAAAATGATCAAAACATACAAACAGTATTCTGTACTCTCTCCAAGGAAAAGCAACCTAACTTTTCTGCCAAGAAATTTCATGCTACAGTTAAATATGCTATACAATGGTAAAAAAAACAACAAAACCCAACCAACCCTAAGCACAAACATACACAAAACCTGTATGTATGAGAAAAAAATCCTTTCAAAAGTGAGCTGACTAACAAAAACTGCTTGACAAAACTAAACAAAAATAACAAAAAAAAACCCCAGATAAATAAGTACACATACAAACAAAAAATAATACAGAAATAAACAAACCTAAGCAAAGCAAAACACATCAACCAGTCCACTTTCACACCACTCCACCCAACAAACTCACTCTATTTCTTCCAGCGCAATCTTCTTTCACTCCACCCAACAGACTCACTCTATCTCTTTGAGCGCAATCTTCTTTCACTCCACCCAACAGACTCACTCTTTTTTCGAGCGCAATGTTCTTTCACACCACTCCACCCAACAGACTCACTCTATTTCTTACAGCGCAATCTTCTTTCACTCCACCCGACAAACTCATTCTATCTCTTTGAGCGCAATCTTCTTTCACTCCACCCAACAGACTCACTCTATCTCTTTGAGCGCTATCTTTCACACCACTCCACCCAACAGACTCACTCTTTTTTCGAGCGCAATCTCCTTTCACTCCACTCCACCCAACAAACTCATTCTATCTCTTTGAGCGCAATCTTCTTTCACTCCACCCAACAAACTCACTCTATTTCTTCCAGCACAATCTTCTTGGCTTCTGCCTTCACGGTATCTTCAATGATGACAGTGTCCAGCACATCAGCAGCCACACGTGCCTCTCTCTCCCGTTTCTCCCGCTGCCAACAGCTGGTTCTGTCGAGTTTTCTCCCCGTCCACCACTTCCATGCCCACTTGTCTGAAAGAAGAATCGGAACTCAAACATCTTGTCCACAGAACGATTGTGTTTTAATGTCACCACATTTTCTGTTGGTCCCTACGAAAACTGTCTATCAATCCTAAAGGAGCGTAAACTTAAATGGTATGGGCATGTCACAAGATCAAAAAGATTTGCAAAAAACAATACTGCAAGGCACTGTCCAAGGAGTGAAAAAAGAAAAGGCAGACCAAGGAAGAGATGGGAGGACATTATCAGCGAATGGACAGGCCTAGAACTCAACAAAATTTTTAAAAAGGCAGAACAGAGAGAGGAATGGAGGGAATTGGTTGTCAAGTCTTCAGGGGTGCCCCCACAGTCGCCAGACAAAGGGATAGACAGACAGACAGCTGAACTTTTGTTATTATCATATATCATCACTGTGGGTGAAAAGACAAAGAAACAAACATAACACACACACACACACACACACACACACACACACACACACACACACACACACACACACACACAGAAGCAGACTTACTTCGCCAGATCCGATACGGTGGAGGTGATCAGATCAGCCGCTAAGTGAACTTCGACCTGTCGTTTTGTCTGTGCTTCCGATATCGCCAACTCTGCCACCTGGTGTGCGTGCTCGTTAATCACTTCGAAGAACAGGTCTCGAGCAATGGTCTTCAGCACCTGAGGTAATAGAAAATGACGAATTGATCAAAATTAAACAGGAATCCATTTTCGACCACAAAGAAAACAATACTGCAGTATGTATGAATTTTCCAGGGTCCCCCCATTATTGAATTTATATTATATATATATATATATATATATATATATATATATATATATATATATATATATATATATATATATACACAAACTGATTTAAATTTTGGACAAAAACAATGTATTCATCACATAAGGTAACATGTACTACAGTTGATAGCTTAGCCATGCAATAGCATGTGCAAACTTTGCAACACCTTTCACAAATAAAGGCATTTGTATGATATACCTTTATTATACGTGTGTGTGTGTGTGTGTGTGTGTGTGTGTGTGTGTGTGTGTGTGTGTATATATATATGGGTCATTCTCAGAAACATGTGAGGCATGATAGTGACCTACTTTACACATCTGCCATTTGGCTGAATGTAAGTTTAAAATTGTGGTGAATGCTGTTTACTGGTTGTGTTTAATTTAAAAAAATAAAATTTAAATGTTTTTATGACCATTTGTGTTTTTGCTTTTAAATATTGTGAATTTATTTCACCAAATTGCTCATTCCAACATGGCGGATTTGTGACATTTTGGTGCATACTTTATTCAGATTGTTCTTCTGACTTGAAAGACTGCTAATTTGAAACACAACTTGTATTAAAGTAATGCCCAGATGTTGTTTCAAGTTCCCTAGAAGAAAAATTGTACTTTCTTTGTCATGGACATTAAATAGAGGGCAGATTAAAAGCTTGTTGCGGTTGTGACGTTGGTTTCCCAAAGTAGGCCCACTTTTAACAATTTACTCACAAAGAACTATATGTTATCATCAACACATTATAGCCACAAGGGATGAATTAAACTGTTAACAGGATAAAGAAAACATTGTTTTTGATCAGCTGGATCTACTATCCTTGTAAATTGCTTGAAACCCCAGATGACCAACATGGTTTCCCTTTTTTCATGTCACAACCAAACGATGTAAATCTGTTGCAAAATCCGGCACATTCTTTCACTGACCGAGATTTTCAGGTAGGTACTTCATCTTGACCTTAAATATCTCTGACACATACTTTTTCTCGCCAAAGGAGTATCGCGATGCTATAATTAGAGTTCCAGTCTTTGGTTTCTCCCAGCTTTTTCATGTCACAACCAAACGCAGCATTTGATCAATAATAATATTGATTGATATATCACTTCAATTATATAAATCAATGTAGATAATGTTAACAGAATGCACTGTTTCTAATTTAAGATGGTGTTTTTTTTTTCATTTGTGTTTAAATTGCTACACTTGGGTGATTTGTGGTTTTGAAGGGTGTGGTTTCCATGTCACAACCAAACGGTTTCCATGTTACAGCCGTAACAAAAAACATCTAACTCTAAAATGACAAATTAGTATAAATAATGTTAATAGAATGCACTGTTTCTAATTTAAGATGGTGGTTTTTTTTTCAATTTGTGTTTAAATTGCTTCACTTCAGTGATTTGTGGGTTTTGAGGGGTGTGGTTTCCATGTCACAACCAAACGGTTTCCATGTCACAACCAAACGGTTTCCATGTCACAACCATAACAGATCACTCTAAAATGACAAATCAATGTAAATAATCATAATACTGTTAATAGAATGCATTGTTCCCAATTCAAGTAGGTTGTTTTTTTGGATTTAATTTGTGTTTTCATTGCTACAATTTCAGGTTTTGTGCTTTTCAAGGGTGTGGTTTCCATGTCACAACCAAACGGTTTCCATGTCACAACCGAAACATATTACTTCTATAAGGCATTAATATTAAACAGCTTCCATTCTTATGTAAAGAAAACTGTTTAGTTTAATGGATATCATTCTGTGGTTTAAGTTCAGGATAATCTGGGGGATGCTTGCTGTGGTCATTTGTACAAAAACCAAACTTTAAATCTGGGTACACAAAATGTCTTAAGAGTGTCATTACAAAAAAGCAAAAACATATGCTTTGTTGATGATTGTCATACTTCCAATTGATAGTTTTGTTTTATAGATAAAAACAAAAGCATTTGTGAGTGTTTTTTGTTTGATATTTTGTGTAAAAAGATGTTTTAATGCTACTTTTGGTTTCCATGTCACAACCGCAACAGCTAAAAATAGAACCTTTATGCCTCAATTACAAAAAAAACAATTAATGATTCATAATTTTTTCAACAGATTGTACTTTGCAACAGAGTACTCTAATATATGACAAGAAGGCAAAAACTTCCAAGGACATTTATTTTTCAAGGTCTATGTCACAAAAACCTCACATGTTTCTGAGAATAACCCAATATATATATATATATATATATATATATATATATATATATATATATAGTGTACGTGTTTTGGTTTATCCTCTCTCCCTCTCTTGTTCTCACACACAGCATGAAAGATAAGAAAACACATAACTAAAAACCAAGAAAAGTGTAGTGTGTACTTGTCTACAGGAATCTGTTAGGGTGCATGTATAACTTACATGGTGATGTGTTTTGGAATCAAATTCAAATATACTATCAGATAATGAGATATGAAAATGTTTAGTTTCACAAAAATGAGGAAAAAAAAAACAAAACATGAAATACAACAGTCTCATTTCCTGGTGTTACAGGCATTACACTGCTCCTGCATCATAAAATCAATGCACAATGAATTCATAAGAGGGGGGGGGGGGGGGGAAAGAGAGAGAGAGAGAGAGAGAGAGAGAGAGAGAGAGAGAGAGAGAGAGAGGAGAGGGAGAGGGAGAGAGGGAGAGAGGAGAGAGAGAGAGAGAGAGAGAGAGAGAGAGAGAGAAAGAGAGGAGTGGCAAACATGGAGACAAACTGAGAAACACAAAGACACAGAATGTATGAGTGTGTCTGTCACACGGAATGTGCATACTCGCATGCACACATGAACACACACACACAGGCACACACACACACACACACACACACACACACACACACACACACACACACACACACACACACACACACACACTAAAACCACACACACACACACACACACACATACATTCCTGAAACTTCAAGATTCTCAGAAATAAAAAACACAAATCACACACTACCTCTCCACTAGTCTTCAGCAGCTGTTTTCGAGCATCAGCTGAGTCCTCAGCCACTGCTGCTGCTGTTGCTGTTGTTGCTGCTGCTGTTGCTGCTGCCCCCGTCGGTTTGCTGCCAGCAAGCCCAGCACTAAACAGTGTTGCTGCTGGTGCTGTTGCTGGTTTGTTGCCAGCAAACACAGCACCGAAAGGTGTTGCTGATGTTGCTGTTGCTGTTGGGATACCGCTGAAAGATGTTGCTGCTGCTGGAGTGTTGGTGGTGATGCCTTGCCGCAACGCGCTCTGGGAAAGTTCTGGTGGTGGTGGTTTCACCGAGGTGGTTGTTTTTATTGCAGTTTCTTGACCTGCGCATGGTTAGTCATCAATCAAACATGTGTTCATCTTTTTGGGATGCAACATGCTGCATGCTCTCTCCCTCTATTTCTCTTCCTCCGTCTCTCTCTCTCTCTCTCTCTTTGTGTGTCTTCTTTCTCTCTCTCTTGCATGCATAAATACGTGTTCATCTTTTTGATTGCAACATGCTGCACTCTCTCTCTCTCTCTCTCTCTCTCTCTCTCTCTCTCTCTCTCTCTCTCTCTCTTCAATTTCAATCTTCAATTTAACGTCTGTTCACACTCAGTGATATTAGTCTCTCTCTCTTGTATGCATACACGTACACCACAAAAATATCCTTGGGGTAAGTACAAATAAATGTATAGGCCTATGTACTTTTTGTAATATTTTCTTCTGTTCTTAAACATAAGTGTTGGGGGGGGGGGGGGAGGGAAAGGCGGGAGAGGAAGAGGATAGCATGAATTTAACACAACAGTAACGATAAACACAATCCACTGATATGATACAAAAACATACATTCCATCATGTTTGTCCATCCTCCAGTATTATCAATCAAAAGGAAAACAAAACAAAAAAATTATTCACACACAAAACATCTTCATTTTTCCCCTCTCTCTTTTCCTTTTTATCTCATCCCCTATTCCTTTGTCAAGCCAAGTCAAGTCAAAAACAGTTTAATAATCATCCATGAAGGGCAGTTACAACTATGTCATCTAGTACCAACCCTACAGTCGGAAGATGTTAACGTGAGGAACAACAACAAAACATCCATTTATTTTATTTTTTATTATTTATTCTTTTATATCAAGGATAATGGAACAAGCACTCAGGTGCTTTTTTACATCCAGTCCCATCTGTATGCAGTTTTGTAAATCATGTCATCTGTTTCCACCGGCACACAATCACCTACTCTTTCGAAAAGCAGAACATGATTTAAGTGTGCGCAAGATGTTCTGCATGCGTTCGCACACAGGGCCTCAGTTTATAGTCTCATCCGAAGACTTGCAATGCACAGACTTGCAATGCACAGTGGTTTTAATAAAAACACTGAAGACACTCACCATCATCAGTCAGACCCTCCAAGCTGCCAATGAAGCGACCTTGCTCATCAAAGCTGCACTGGGGTGTGGACATGCTCAAAGGCTGTAGGGCACTCGTTGATCACCTGGCAAGTCAGAACGTATTTGTAACATAAAATCAAAAACAACAACAGCAGACAAATCACAGGATTGCTTTTTCCATAAAAGTTCAAACGTATTTGTAACCATAAAATCAAAAACAACAACAGCAGACCAAATCACAGGATTGGGTTGTTTTTATCTTTCAATGAATAATGCATGCAACAGCAAGTGAAATGAGTCCTTTTTTAATGGCCCATTTCTCTCGCCCCTTTCATATCTTGTTTCTTTTGATGTCTAGCAATCAAAATAAGATTGAGAATTTGCTGCATGTTTTAATTTCCAGACTGAGGAATGGCTACATATATATATTACAATTTGTGTCAGTGGAGACAGTTGTAATGGTTCTTCCATATCCTAAAAGGAAGCTCTTTTCACCACTGTTTGGGACTGCTTTGCTTTCTTGAGGTACAAATAACGAAATCTGCATTCAACAAAATATTTCGATTTTCTCTTCTTTGTATACCAATGATAATCTCATTTTTCATTTGGGCTGAGAATGCTGGATCATTTAATATTAAGAAAAACAGAGTGAGTATAATTTGTTCATTGCAATAGGACTACCTGTTGGCTGTCAACAGCCTAAAATCTTCAGAAATAAACTTTGAAACTTGGCATAAACAAAATTATTATTGAGGAAAAAGTAGTGGAGGAAAAAAACATTTTTGGCATAAATAAATATATTCAGGATTTTTTTCTTTCTTTTAAAGCTGCATGAACATTCCAGATTCCTCACTATAGACATAACAAAAAATGCATAACATCAGATCTTTATCAACAATGATAAAAAACAACAAAAAACCAACAAAATCAACAAGTAAACAACAAGCAAGCAAAAAATAGCGCCCAATCACTTTGAACAATGAAACAAAGACACGGGCTGATCACAGCACACAAATCCAACATCCCTCAGTCCAGAGTGATAAATTGAGCATGCCCTTCATTTTACCTACTCCAAGTGTGGTCAGTTCCTGCTGTAACTAGCACCAGCTGGCCCCGGTTGAGCTGGGATGGGATAGATTAAGATAGATAGCGCCCTTAGTTGCTGAGAGCAGCTGAAAGTGGGGGAAACTGGCTGCTGTGTGATGCACGCTCTCACCTCTCCCACAGATCTGGAACGCTTGGACTCCACCAGCCCGACAGCCCTCCAGGAGGGAATGGACGTCTCCGGCTCCACGTACTTGGAACGATCAAGGGCCAGGTCTGCCCCTTCTGCCTGCAGGCCGTAGTAGGAGCAGAACTCTCGGATCTCCTCCTCGCTCTCAAACATCAGCAGGCGCTGAAGCTCTGACAGGGGAAACTGAAAGAAGTTTCAAAAGAATAAGTACGCACGTAATAAGCGCACGTAAAAGAACCTACGGCAACAAGGGGGTTGTCCCTGGCTAAATTCTGTTAAAAAAAAAAAGCCACTCTCATAGGGAAACAAATAACAGTTGCAGACTGGAAAAAGAAGAAAAAAAAAAAAATGGGTAGGCGCTGCACTTGTGGCGAAGCGCTCTCCCAGGGAGAGCAGCCTGAATTTCACGCAGAGAAATCTGCTGTGACATAAAGTGGTATAATAAATAAAATAAATAAAATAATGGGAAGTGTGGGAATGATAGGATCAAACTCATACATCAGTGCTTTGGTGCTAGTACATTTTTCACAGTCATGATTTATGCAATGAGGTTTTTTTGGTTTTAGCTGAAAAGCTTCAATCATTCTACAGTAAACTGGGTATATTTTTTTTGTTTTTCATGAACAATATGTCAGTGGAAAAAAAATGTTTGAACAAGAATGTGAAACATTATTCTAAGTACAAACCAATCAATCATCAAGTTAACTTCTGGGCTTTTAAAACAAACTAGTCAATCATCATATTTAACCTCTGTTTTTTTAAAACAAAAAGTAAGGGATTGTCGAACAAGCACATTATATCTTTACAAAATGAGCAAGTATGCAAGCAACACACAACTACACACACACACATCACACCACACACACACACACACACACACAACACACCCTCACCATGCAATAACACATACACACAATACCAGTCACCAGTAGGTCATTACTATAAATGAAATTGTATAAACTTATCATCATCCATTATATTCTTTATCCTTTCATTTTTTCCCCACATCCCCTTTTCATGCATTCTTAACGTGAATGTACCATTGTCTAAATCACCTTGTAGTGAACGGACATTAAACCAATGAAAGAAGAAGAAGAATATACACAATACCCACTCCACTCCTTTACATCCATCATTTCCAGCAACCTCTCACAAACAAAACCCCATACCACCCCTCACCACGTCCCACTCACCCCGACTTTCTTCTGGCCGGCTGTGTGGGACTTGAGGATGATCTGGACAGCCCGGGCCCTGATCTGGTTGAAGTAGCGGTGCAGGATGCAGGCATTGAGGAAGGAGGCATTCTTCACCAGGCGGAAGAAGCGCACGTAGTTGTTGGAGTAGAGAGCAGAGTAGGCTTTCACGGCAAAGGCGATCGCTGGAGAGGATCGCACTTCACTCCGGAACTGTTGGACCTCCCTGTGCAGTAGGCGAAAACTTGTGTGTATTTTTGAAAGTTTTTTTTCTCGCTTTTCATTCTTTCAAAAAAAAAAAAAAAAAAGAACCTCCTGAACAGAAAGCGAAAAAGTTGTATTTTTAAAAGGCTTTCTCTCGCTTTCCACTCTTCAAAAAAAAAAAAAAAAGAACCTTCCTGAACAGAAGGCGAAAAAGATGTATTTTTAAAAGGCTTTCTCTCGCTTTCCACTCTTCAAAAAAAAAAAAGAACCTTCCTGAACAGAAGGCAAAAAAGTTGTATTTTTAAAAGGCTTTCTCTCGCTTTCCACTCTTCAAAAAAAAAAAAAAAGAACATCGATGAACAGTAGGCAAAAAAGTTGTATTTTTAAAAGGCTTTCTCTCGCTTTCCACTCTTCAAAAAAAAAAAAAAAGAACCTCCATGAACAGTAGGCAAAACTTTGTATTTTTAAAGGCTTTCTCTCACTTTTCATTCTTAAAAAAAAAAAAAAACCAACTAATATGTGATGCACTACCATGAAAGGTACGTCAAGTCGCAGGGAGAGTTTTTTGCCTACGGGCTGGAAAAGGTTGTTACACCTATTTTTTATTTTTGCGATTTTCATGTTTTTGCAGTTTTGGTTTCATCAAACATCTAAAAAAAACATATTCCAAAGTATCAGAGCCCAATTTAGCTTATAAAACTTAAAAGCCCTGTTGCTAAGGTCTTCTGATCAAGACGTAAGAACACAGTTCAAGAAACTTTAAACCCAACTCTCTCAAAATGGCTGCCTCACCACTTTGTGAATTCAAACTACTGTAACTTTGCTTTTAGTCAAGCTACAGCAAAAATAAGTACATCATGTAAAGCTTAATGATTGAACTTTCTCAGTGTTTAAAAATCTGAAAAATGATAAAAAAAGGCACTCAATGTACCTTTGTGAAAGTACATCACATATTATGTTCCTTTCATCAATACAAAAGGTTTTATGCTGTTAGTATAAATCACAATTTGTTAGGATGCTTGGAATGAAACTTGAAAAGTAAAACTTTTTTTTTTTTTTGGTGTGGTTTTTTTTTTTTAGAGATTTGAAACTCTTTTTCAGGTTTAATATTTCTAAGAGTGAAGGGATTGTATTGTTATTGTGTATACACTTTTTGCTACCGTTACCTTTTACTGTTCCAGGTTCTTCTAATATCATAAATCATTCAGCAAATCAAAATAGCTCAGTTTACTGTGACCCAGCTGCCAATCTTTCCAAGGCTCCTACAGAGGAAAAGCAAACATTCCTGAAATTCCAAACAGGTGGGGGGAGGGGTCTTCAAGATGAAATTCCACTGGAAAAAAATTGAAACTTGCAAGCAACATAGTGCAACCTGACCATTTTGAATGCGTTCACAGAACTTTACTGCCGTTGTCACAAAATCTTTTTGTAATAAATATATTTCCCTTTTATC
>CM060329.1:4789612-4794612 GCA_030674155.1 Stramonita haemastoma
TGAGTGAATGAATGAATGGATGGATGGATGGATGGATGGATGGATGGATGGATGGATGGATGGATGGATGAATGAATGAATGAATGAATGAATGAATGAATGAATGAATGAATGAATGAATGAATGAATGAATGAATGAGTGATTTGTTCAGTACATAAAAATATAATCCAGAGATGGATATAAACAGGCAAGCAACATTTCAATGTACATAATCTTTAAAAAAAAAAAAATTTAAATGATATGGCCATTCAAAATAAATCACTTTTTAGATAGCCTTTATAAAAAAAAATTTTAAATCAATGACCATAATTTTGCAATTGTTCTCAATTCATTGGTCTATTTAATTTTTTTTTTTTTTTTAAACCAAAAAAACCAATCCTGTGTTTTCAACATAAATGAACAGTCACGCAAAATGTTACACATCAGGAACACTTTCTGGCAAACAAAACAAAAATGCTCCTGGATTATTTCTAGCCACAGCAAGGCATTTGAGTAGGTCAATGATATTATTCTGAAAAAAACCAACAACATGACATAATGTCTACCAACACAGACAATCATACTGTCATTGCACACAACTACTACCTTTAACCCTCTTGCATTTGAATCCTCTGAGCACAAATTGCCTCTAGATTTCGCATTCCATCACGAAATTGGGTTTGGTACACATGCACACTTGCCTTTTCCTCCTTCTAAGTACATACCAGCAGCTATAATTACTTCCAGACTCACAGCAGGCTCTGTGCCTCTGGCCTGATAGAGCTTCGGCATATGGTAGTAATCAGTCAGGTCACTGCGTGATGGAAAACTATTGTGTGTAAATTCTGACAAATCACGGTTCATGGGTCAGGGGAGGGGATGATTTAATCCCGGCAAATCCCAGGTCAGGACTAAGAGGGTTAATATGACATGGACAAAATAAATCACCAGACCCTTTGCTTTTCAAACCTGAAAAAAAAACCAGACACTCACCGTGCTTGAGCCTGGGATGATTTCATAAATACTCAGGCGACGCACTTCCTCACGGTACAGACGCTCCTTCTCAGGGCACATGTCTGGGCAGGTGCCCACAAAAGCTCTGGAATGGATGCCCCCACTCGTCTGCTTTGGCGTTTCTGTGATATACACTAGTAACATTCAATGCACACCAGAAACTTTTAAATATAAGCGGAACATGATCATGTTTCTGCCGGGCATGGTGTTGACATTTGTGACGCTCCACCATGACATGAGTCACTTGGCACATAACCCACTTTTCCGCTAGAAGCCATCAAAGGCAGGTGGGGCCAAGTTGGCAATTTTCAGATTTTGATTGATTATAAAACTATAGCCATTATTCTGCCTTGTAATGAAATATCAAGTCATAATTTTGTATCCTTTTGCTTTTAAATGTGCTTTAAAAATGCCCAAGCCCTCATTCTGACCTTTATCATGATGATAAACTTGTCCATTTCTCGTTTTGTCATTTCCTGCAGTCTATCATTTCAACTTGTAATAATTTTTCATAAAATTGTTCATAAAATTGTCCGATTTTCAATCTGTTTTTTCTACTGTATAGCCATTTCATTGCAGATTAATAAAATGTCAAATACTAACTAAAAATTGACCTCAGGTGCAATGTGACTCCTTATGTGGTGGAGCATCACATTTGATGTGCACAATACACTATTAAAACAGCAAAAAGTATTTGGCCAAATTTCTGCAGTGCATGTTCTTTAAATTCAATACACACAGAAAAAAACAATAAACACAAGTAAGTGTACTGTCATGTTTCTGCAGTGCATGGTAGCAGCATCTGATGCACACAATAAACTACTGAACAGTTATGGTATATGGCCAAATTTCTGCGCTGTATGCGAGTTATATTTCATGCACACAAAAAACCAACAAACATGAATAATGAATGACCGTGTTTTTTTAAATATGCAATAGAAATATTCAATGCACACAAGAAACTATTAAACACCAGAGGTTTACTTTTGTAGGATAAAAGATAAATAGATTGCTGATCAAAAATCAATTAAATACGAATCTAAATATGAAACGCTAAACAGTGTTCCTATTTCGAGCAAACAATATGTAACCATTCTTACGAGAGGGATATTAAACTGTAACAATGAATCTGAAAGTTTAAAATACCTATGCAGTGTAATAATCGCTTCACAGCTTGTATGTTTGTTTCGTGGTGGTGCTTGTTATTGTTGCTGCTTCTGATTTTTTTTTTTTTCACCTTATTCAAACCATTCTTATTCCACTACAATTACTTTAACCTACTACTACAGCTCAACGTTAGCTCCCTTACCACTTTCACCACATGAGCTGCAATATCAGAAAATGCTATGAACAAGGAAAACAAAAAATGAAACAGATTTTTAAAAAAAAGAAAATTTAAAAAGCAGCCCACCCCCCAAATCCTCCTCCCCTACCCCGATCCCCAATGAATTGTAGATAAAAACGCAATATTTAAAATAAAGGCTTTTTCCCCATGTGGCAAGTTTTCTCAGAACAGAGTGACATTTCAGTTGAGCTTCTCAAACTAGAGCCAGAAGGTTAACTTCCTCACATTCATTTTTTGAAACTCTCCACTACGATCGATTTGTGTGTGTGTGTGTGTGTGTGTGTGTGTGTGTGTGTGAGTGTGTTTGTTTATTTGTTTGTTTATTCTTTTATATTTGTTTATTCTTTTATATCGAGGATAACAGAATAAGCAATCATGTGCTTTTTTTCATCCGGTCCCCGTGTGTATGCAGTTTTGTAAATATTGTCATCTGTTCCCACCGGCACACGATGGCCTACTCTTACGAAAAGCGGAACAGGATTTAACGTGTGCGCAAGATGTTCTGCGTGCTTTCGCACACGGGGCCTCGGTTTAAAGTCTCATCCGAAGGACTTTTGGGGAGAGTGGAGTCAGCACTGATGTTAACTCCAGGAAGAAAATTTCCTCGACCGGACTCGAACCCGGGTCTTCAAATTGCCAGCGCAATGTTCTGACCACTAGGCTATCCGCCCCCCTGTGAGTGTGTGTGTGTGTGTGTGTGTGTGTGTGTGTGTGTGTGTGTGTGTGTGTGTGTGTGTGAGTGTGTGTGTGTGTGTGTGTGTGTGTGTGTGTGTGTGTGTGTGTGTGTGTGTGTGTGTGAGTGTGTGTGTGTGTGTGTGTGTGTGTGTGTGTGTGTGTGTGTGTGTGTGTGTGTGTGAGTGTGTGTGAGTGTGTGTGTGTGTGTGTGTGTGTGTGTGTGTGTGTGTGTGTGTGTGTGTGTGTGTGTGAGTGTGCGTGTATGTGTGTCTGTGTGTATCTGTGTGTGTCTGTGTGAGCGTGCGTGTGAGCGTGCATGCGTGTGTGTGTGCAAATCTTGACCAATACTTTCATTTCTATGAAACAGAAACAGTCCTTTTATTTCTATGAAATACAAACACTGTTTTTTTCCCTGTTAACACCACTTAGCCGCCGCTGTAGTCTAGTGGTTAGGGCGTTGGACTCGTAATCTAAAGGTTGCGGGTTCGATCCCAGCTTTCGGCTATGGCTTTGTGTCCTTAGAAAAGGCTCTTTACGGCTATTTTCTCACCCCACCCAGGTGTAAAAGGGGTACCAACCTTGTGTTGGGGGGTTAACCCTGCGATAGACTGGCGTCCTATCCAGGGGGGAGTCTATGACTCTCAGTCGCTTAACGCCACAGAAACCGGGATAAGCACCGACCTGATGAGCCTTAGGCTCGGGACAGACTTTAACTTTAACTAACACCACTTACTCTGTCTGATAAGCTTGTCTCTGATGTCGAGTATGTTGACTTTCTCCATGGTGGTTGCGCCAACCATTTTTCGCAGGCTGGACACTGTTGCTGTTGACACAAAATCTTTATCATCAATTTCGTTAGGGATTTTTTCAGTAAGAAGTTACTGTGAAAGGAACTTGGGGTTTTTTTTGTTTTGTTTTTCACATGCACATTGCACCATCTTTAAATCATTTCAACTCAAGCAGAAATTCAGTAAATGCCATATACTGACAGCATACACTATGCCACCATAACCTTGATATTTTATGTCTATAAGTGTTGAAAATCACACTTAAAAGGTGCGGGGGGTTTTATGCTCTCAACATATACATTCATTCATTCATGACACTGCTTGTGGCAATCATGATTTGTAGATCTCAACACCACACACACACACACACACACACACACACACACACACACACACACACACACACACACACACACACACACACACACACACACACAACACACAACACACACAACACACTAACACACACACAAACAGACACACTAACACAACACACAAACAGACACACTAAACACACACCCACACACACTAACACACACACACACACACACAACACACACACACACACACAGAGTAACACACACAGAGTAACACACACAGAGTAACACACACACACACACACACACACACACACACACACACACTACACACACACTAACACACTAACACACACACACACACACACACACACCACACACACACACACACACACACACACACACACACTCACACATACACACACACACACACCTCCTTTTCTACTTCTAATTTTTTTTCTAGAAAAATTAATTTCATCCATGACCTGATAATAATAATAATAATAATAATAATAATAATAATAATAATAATACATGGAATTTATATAGTGCTATATCTCGCAAAAAACAAATCATCACTGCAAGAGTGTAAAGACTTTCATGCCCCATTGTTCTGAAAACTCCCTCACCAGCGTATTCAGTAATTTAAATTTGGCATTTGAAATTGTAAAGGGTCTCTATCACAGTCCTATAGGACATTTGTTATAGTAATGTTAACGTTAATAAGTTTTTATATTTCTGTTATTTCTATTGCATTACCAAGTTTCTTTGTGGGGTGTATTTCTCTTTTTCTTTTTTTTTGGGGGGGAGGGGTTGGAGGGGTGACACATGTTTATAAATGATTTTTTTTTCTCCTTCTTCTTCTTCTTCTTCTCCATCGT
>CM060329.1:4797112-4804612 GCA_030674155.1 Stramonita haemastoma
TGTCGTAGATATCTTCCATATCACGCGATATTAGGCGCCGCTTGGGTCTGTTTGGTATCCTTGCTGTATAAAAGACAGGAAAAAAAGAGGTTTGGATCAAGTCATCTTGTTTTTCTTTAATAATAATAATTCATGGAATTTATATATATAGCGCTATATCTTGTAAAAACAAATCAAAGCGCTTGCATTCGACCTATACAACACACAAGTAATCATAACAATTTATAATTTTAGCAATTTCGAATGTACACACACACGCATGCGCGCACAACACACACACACACACACATACACACACACATGCATGCACGCACGCAAGCATGCACACTTTTCTTGTAAAGGGGATGGAAGGCCAGATGGTTAGACAATCAGCAGGCATCCTTTACCACGCAACAAAACCTTACACGAGATGCGTTGCTGCAAAAGCTCCAAACAAAACTAAACTGTCCTTAAAAAAAAAAAAAAAAAAGCCTAGCAATATGAGACTAAATCAATCTAATCACATTGTATATACAGCCCAGCTGACTTTTCACTCACACACAGACACACACACACAGACACGAACACACTTAACACACACACACACACACACACAACCACACACACACACACACACACAGCAAATGAATATTACTGATGAGGTTAAGAGAGAGGCGACTGTTCACAATGCTATACTTACAGCTCATGCCGCGTTGACCTCGAACATTTCTGGCTGTCGATGAGATAGTTTGGTCTTGCTGATCTTCTGTTCGTCCTCTTTTACTTTCGACCACACCTGTAAGAATTTGACCAGCTTAAGAGGTAAAGGTTTTGCTTCTTGCATTCCTCTTGCAAAGTTCTCTCTGAACTGGCTGACCTGTACAAAATACTATCATCTTCTTCTTCTTTCTTTCTTCTTTACATAATACATTTCTCAAATAGTCAGTAGGGAGTGAGATAGACAAACGGAAATTTACATGGGTCAGGTTTTTCTTTTCTTCAAAATACTATTGTCTCGTCTAAATGTCAGATTTTGAAAACTACAATGTCATGATTGTGATGTAGTTTGATCAACAATAATGTGTTATATAGAGAGATCTACATGATAAAGTTACATTATCAATAAATTTTAAAACGAAATTAAAACAAAAATTGCCAACCCACAAAAAAAAAGAAAAAAAAAGGAAAAAAAGTCTGTGACTATCATATACTGATATAGTGCTGATAAGAGATTTTTAGCACTTTTGCTGCTATCATATTTTGCTTGGGCACATGCTGAGAAAATACTTAATGGAGAGAGCATTGAATCATGACGAGCAGCAATCCTCAACTGAGTATTGCTGGTGACAGTTTCTATGACGAACGCTGTGCGTCAGCAGTGCAGTGAAAAGGTTAATCATGAAGAGATCCTTTAACAATCTGTAAAAACATATAATACATGTGTGTGTCTGTGTTCTGTGTTTGCATGTGTGTGTGTGCACATGTACGTGCGTGCATGTGTGCATGCATGCATACAGAGAGTTTACTCAACATAGGCTAAGTTTTCTTTAACTCTTTACCTTCTTTACTGCTAGCAGCACTTCTCTTCTGGCTCTGACTGGAATCTGGAACAAACAAAAAATGCTGAAACATTAATAAATCACTGATGATCTCTCTCACATAATTAGTAACTAAATTTCTGGGGAGTTTTACCTATGCTTGCCTTTTTCATCTAGATTGAAATCATGAATCACTGCCCAGATACAGTTTTCACTTTGAAAACTCAGTACTATTTCCAAATAAAACTGAAAGAAAATTTTCAACGACAAAAACAGATTTGATCAAATGCGATTTGTAGGCTTTGTTTAATATCATTATGATGATTTAAACAAGCAGAAAATTGTTTTTAAAAAATGAAGAAAATTAACATTTTGTGACATGTTTCAGGATAAAGAACACAAACAGCTGCCTATGCACAGCCATAAACATAAAGGGGAATCTCAGATCACGTCATACACTGTTGGCAAGGATGAACGGATTTAGGCTTGCTTTGCTACAAACTTTTACATCTAGTTTTCGGTCATATTTAATACAAACTGAAAAAATCTGGACAGTTTTGGCATTGCTAAAGATATGAGAGATTTTGTGTCATTTACTCACTTCAGACATTCAGTTCTTATCTAAGTATCATACCAGAAAGCCCTGAACCTTGAGAGGCCTGAAACAATAATTCACAATGCCCATGACCTCAGCCTCACTCTCAACATTGCAAACATGACAAAAAGAAACAAGGAAGTCAAGAATCCACACATGGGCTAAATGATCAACAGTAGATATTAAAGGTGAAAACAATTAACTTCTTTCAATACCAACATCAGAAAACGGTCTTTTTTTAAGTTCTACATTAATATGTTCTTATGTTGTAAACACTTTTCATTAATAAATCAATATGCTAGACAATCACATTATGTCTACATTAATATGCTGTGAACACTTTTAATCAATAAATATACATGCTAAACAATCACATTACCTTGCCATAGCCCTAGAGCTTCACCCCCCACCCCCACCCCCCCCCCCACCCCAAGTCACAGCACCAGACCTACCTCTGCTGTGGTCCTGTTCTGTAGCTTGCCCTTGTGACTCAGAGACCGGTCTGGATCCTGCTGGAATGAGTGGCCGGCTGGGAAGGCCCCGTTTCTGCTCATGGGCTTGCCTTCCCCCAAAAACAGAACTGGGGATTTCTGTCTTCACACCGGTTGCTGGCTGCTGAGTAGCACCTCCAAAAGTTGAGCTGAAGTTGTTTTTCCCACCAAACACAGAAGACGCCGCGGGAGGATGGGCTGACGCACCTGAAGGGAGGGTCTCGCTCTGGGCTGGAACTTTCCCAAACGAGTGTGAAGCACCGAACACTGACGACTGGCTGGCTGACTGTGGGTCCCGGGCTGTTCCGAGGTGTCCTGCTTGATCCCCGACCTCCCTGCCCTGCCAAAGGTACTGCCCTCCGCAGGTGTGGTGGTTTTGGGAGGAGGGCCTCCAAACACCGTCCCTTCTCCAGAGAAGGTTCTACCGGCACCACCAAAAACAGTGCCTTGTCCAGACGTGGTTCTAGAAGCACCACCGAACATGGTGCCTTGTCCTGCAGCAGTTTTAGCGGCACCCCCAAAGACGCCCCTTGTTCTGAGGGAGTTTTGGTGGCACCCCCAAACATGCTGCCTTCCTCTGAAGTGGTCTTTGAGGCACCTCCAAAGACACTAGGTCCCCCAGGTGCAGTTCTAGAGGCACCTCCGAACACAGTTGCTGTGGAGGATGCAACAAAGGGGCCAGCCTGACCCGAAGAGACTGATGCAGAGTAGCTGGGTGGTGGAGCCGCTCCTCCAGAACTGAAACCTCCGGCTGAAGAAGGCTGTCCTCCACCAAAACCGCTGCCTGATGTCCCCACGTTTGTTCCAAACGAACCGGCTTTGCTCACAGCCCCAAAAACAGAACTTGTGCCAGAACTGCCAATACTGGCCCCAAACACAGAACCTTTTGCAATCGAACCAACAACTGTGGTTGCTGGAGTCTGACCGAACGTGGATGAGGATCCTCCACTGAAGCCTTTCGTACTACTGGAAACGTTACCGCCAAAAACTGAAGATCCTCCTGTGTTAGCTGGTGTGACGTTTGAACTAGATATAAATCCCTGGCCTCCAGCTGTGTTGTTGTTGGTGGTGGTGCCTTAGCACCAAAGACTGAAGATCCACCAAATGAAGGGTTGCTCTGATTTTGTGCTGTAGACGACATTGAAGATGTGCTTGGTGGAGATGCGAAAGAGCCAAGCGTGGATGACCCCCCACCAAAGCCACTGGCAGATGTGGAGCCAAAACCAGGTGTGACTGAGCTTGATCCAGAAGAAACCTGTCCAAAGCCTGGAGCGTTTGTTCCAAAACCTGTGGCTCCTGTCCCAAAGCCTGAGGACCCTGTGCCAAACCCAGATCCTGATGACCCCATCCCAGCTGAACCTGTGCCAAACCCAGATCCTGATGACCCCATCCCAGCTGAACCTGTGCCAAACCCAGATCCTGATGACCCCATCCCAGCTGAACCTGTGCCAAACCCAGATACTGATGACCCCATCCCAGCTGAACCTGTGCCAAACCCAGATCCTGATGACCCCATCCCAGCTGAACCTGTGCCAAACCCAGATCCTGATGACCCCATCCCAACTGAACCCTGTGCCAAAACCCAGATCCTGATGACCCCATCCCAGCTGAACCTGTGCCAAAACCAGATCCTGATGACCCCATCCCAGCTGAACCTGTGCCAAAACCAGATCCTGATGACCCCATCCCAGCTGAACCTGTGCCAAACCCAGATCCTGATGACCCCATTCCAGCTGAACCTGTGCCAAAACCAGATCCTGATGACCCCATCCCAGCTGAACCTGTGCCAAACCCAGATCCTGATGACCCCATCCCAGTTGATCCTGTGCCAAACCCAGATGAACTAGATCCAAGTGGTGTAGCTCCTCCTCCTCCAAATCCACTTCCGCCAGTGCCAAAGGATGGTCCTTTGAAGCTTGATCCTGTGCTGGTTGTCCCAAAACCTGGACTGGCTGTATTGGCACTGGCAAAAGTGGTTCCTGGTTAAAACCAGTTCCGAACGGTGTCCCGGGTTTCCTGCTGCCGACACCGATGTTGTACCCGTCCCAAATCCTGATGTTCCAAAACCTGAAGAACTGGGATTACTTGAAGTGGATCCAAATCCACCGCTTTGATTGCCGCCAGGCACCGAACCCCAGAGTGGGTGTCACAGCACCAAAGGCTGGTGATGAAGTGCCTGACCCAAACACAGTTCCAGAGCTAGGTCCTGGGCTTCCAAACACTGGGGGTCTTGGATCGGAGCCACCAGACAAACCAAAGCCAGAACTGTTACCAGCATTTCCAAAGCCTGCATTTGTCATGTTCACTGATCCAAATATTGGAGGGCTGGGTCCAGAGGGTGCGGAGCCTCCTACACTTGCTCCAAATGGGGTAGCGCTACCAGAGGCCGATCCTGTTGAAGTTCCAAAGGGTGATGGCAGACGAGACTGTCCAAAGCCAGATCCAAACACTGACCCTGGATTCATTCTGACTGATCTTTCTCTTCACCAGAACAGCATTTTCTGCATTTATTTGGTCTCTTGTGATCTGAAACAATGAAAGCAGCACCAAGACGGTTTGAAAACTGTATTTATAAACATATCATTATTATATTACGCAAAACAAAACTGTATACATTATCGTGTGAAAATTAATTTTAAAAAAACAACAACAAAAACAGATAATACCTGAAGTACCTGAAGGTTCTCTTTTTTTTAATTAGCTAAGTCAGCAGAGGGGCTACACACAGTCAATGACACAAAATATCTAATATATTATGCACATTAGTCAAACTGACCACAAGCTAAATCATCAAGAAGTCAATGCATGTAATTGTGAACCAATACTGCTACTGCAATGTCATTGCAGCCAGCTGGATCAAGTTCTTTCAGTTTAAGTTTTAACTTTAAATAGATTTAATTCACTCATTAAGTCATTTACTAATCAACAACTCACATCTGATCTAGTACAGTGATCCGACAATGATTCTCTGTAAAGATTACAATGGATTCCAGAAATAAAGCTGACAAGTCTTTAGACACTAAACAGTGAACTGATGCCGCTAACACAGTGACAATAGCAATAAGTTATAACATAAATAGGTTTTTTTAATATTTATTTTTAGGAATCAGAGTTCAAGCCACTTAGTTAACTTAAAACTATGATCAATAAGTATAGTTCTGAACCTCTGAGTTTGATTACTTGTAAGCAAAACGTTAAGTAAAAATTATAAAATCTTGATTTGTGTAGCTTTAAAAAGAATTGGGTCTAGGAGCTGTCTGACCCAACTTATATACAGTATCTCTCTTTATCTATACATGTAGATAAGGGAACATGCAGTTCTATCAATCCCATTTCATGTCTTGCCCCCTTTTTTGCAACTCTGTCAGCCCACTCGTTTGAAAAAATTCCAGCGTGAGAAGGTATCCAACAAAATGAAACAGGCAAACCTCTTAAACTTAGGAGGTGTATGACATGGTTAATTAAAAAAAATAATTGTGGAGACTTTCTTAAAATTTGGGGATTTCAGAGTATACAAATTACAATACCGACTTTGAGTCAACACAAAGTAAGATCTGAAAGAAGAAACATGGAACATAAAGAACTTTAAGAGCCATAAGAATTGCAATAAGTTCAGCTGTAAATATTGGACGATGTTTACCAAGATAGTACGATAGTGTGTTGTGTGTGTGTGTGTGTGTGTGTGTGTGTGTGTGTGTGTGTGTGTGTGTGTGTGTTGTGTGTGTGTGTTGTGTGTGTTGTGTGTGTGTGTGTGTGTGTTGTGTGTGTGATGTGTGTGTGTGAGTGTGTGCATGTTGATGATGTACAAATTTATACATAATGTCTGTGTATAAAAATTATTGTGAGTGTGTCACTGCATTTATATTATGTGCACATGTTGTGTGTGACATGGCACATACGCACACAACACAAACACACACAGGTACTCTTTTATTAGGATAAATCCGAATAATCAAATGGAGACAAGCACAGAGCTTTTTTATGCTTTATACATCCATCCTGTGTGTATGCAGTTATCACAAAGTAGAGAGAGAGAGAGTTTATTATCATTATTATTATTTTATTATCAATTTTATATCCAGGTAATGCTATAATGGAATAAGCACTTGTTGCTTTCATCAGTGTGTGTGTGTGTGTTGTGTGTGTGTGGGGTTGTGTGTGTGTGGTGTGTGTGGTGTTGTGTGTGTGATAGATTTATACACCAGAGAAAGAGGGAGGGGGGGGGGGGAGGAGAGAGAGAGAGAGAGAGAGAGAGAGAGAGAGAGAGAGAGAGAGAGAGAGAGCAGAGAGAAGAGAGACAGAGAGAGAGACAGAGAGAGAGACAGAGAGAGACAGAGAGAGACAGAGAGACAGAGACAGAAAGAGACAGAGACGAGACAAGACAGAAAACAGACAGAGACATTGGACTACAGAGAGGAGGGAGGGGGGCCTGTGTGTGAACTTCTCATACTCATAGCATCACATAAATTATAGTTTAAATTTGTCCTTCAAACGCTCTAGTTAGTCTAATAACATAGATCGCGATCGCACAAAACTGTGAACTGTCGTAGTTCGGGGCAACTCCAGTTTTATACACTAGGAGAACTTTCCCCTTTAGGCCTAGTTTCAGTTTCATTTTTAAGTCCATTCAACAGCCTTTAAACTGTGATCTCGTCCGTGAATGCATCATCGCATATACAACAACTCATTCCATCTTCCGAAAACGATCACTTCAGATAATTGCTTGATTTTATTTTACGAAGAATTGCAGATAAAAATGAAAATTGAAAATTCAAATTTACAGTATCATGAATTATACATTAAGCAACTACAGCACTTGAAGGCTCGGTCAATCGTATTTCGACGCCATCTCAAAAGATAGATTGTGGTTGCCTTGATGGTGGAATTAAAAACAGTC
>CM060329.1:4809612-4812112 GCA_030674155.1 Stramonita haemastoma
CTCTCGGTCCCGCTTGACACCGGGATATATGATAGGTAGCATAGAGTGCGACTGTCATGTAGTCTCAAAGCATATGCGCTCTCACAGAAGTATAATTACGTCATTTTCATCATCATTGATCATCATGCAATAATTTTTTTTTTTTTATAAAAAGCTCTAGTTGGTTGGGTCCAGTTGCTCTTGTCTCGTGGTGACCTCAGACTCGGTTTCTCTATTCCTTTCTGTGCCTGTGCTGAGTTAGTGTCACAGCCGTTGGGGTTGGAGGTTCGCGAGGGACAGTCGTTGGAAGGACATTGTGGTGGTCGCCACCTTGAGTGGGCGACTCACTGAGTCTGGCCCAGTGACCAAAACTAATACTGATGTTAGTAATGTGGGTTATTCATCGTCTAGCGATGAGCCATTCACAATTAGGCCTACGTGAGATGCCGATGTGCGCGCATTTAGCCAGTGATGCTTCCATGTTGCCAGAGTAGAAACACGTTCTTTGCCACCTATCAAGTATCATCAATTTCTCATGTCAGTTCCTTCCATTATACTCGTTTTTGTTGTTGTTGTTGTTGTTGTTATTTTTCATAGTTTATACAACGAGGCTGAGTCCTATCAGTGACTCTACTTTAGCCAGGTAGCCTACTGAGTCGCTATTCAGATCGTCAAATAGAAAATATCGGCTTTCATCCTGAAGCGAGAAGCAGGTCAGAAACCCTGTCAAGTAGGCTAGTCTCAAAGCACATGCACTTCCATAGCAGCATCATTACATCGTCCTCATTCTCATCATCATAATCATCACGAGGGCTGTGCAGCTTGGTCTGTAGGGTTATCTCCCCGGCCACACTTTCTTCCTCATTGGCTGAGATTTATAAAGCGATAATTGGGCGCAGAACATCTTGACCGCCCCCCCCCCCCCCACACACACACACACACACACACACACACACTCCATTGTTTCTCCGAGGTTCACTAAATGGTGAGATTTATTTTGCATATGTGACGTGGTTTGTTTTTTTTTGGGGGGAGAGACCATTAAGGCAACCGCATTCCGACTTCGGGGAAAATGCGCAGACATTTAAATCCTATCCGCCTTTCATAAAAAAGAGTGGCCCAGCTTTATGGTTGATGGGATGGATGACACATCATACCCAGCATGCTTTCTGCTGCCAAGATAGTGATGGACTCCGCCAGGTTTGGACCTGCTCACGCGACACTCCCTGAAAAAAAAAAGAGTTCAGTGATAATTATAATTATACCGCGAACGACGCAGTAACTGAAAACACAAGTGCAGCAGTGATAGTTACATACTGTGCATACACACTAACTGAAAAAGTAAATTCAGTGATAATTAGATACTTCCAACGACCCATTAAAATTTTTGCAGTTAAGGAAGGAGTCAAGGTAATTAATTTTTGCCCTGCTTCCTCGTGTGTGTGTGTGTGTGTGTGTGTGTTGTGTGTGTGTGTGTGTGTGTGTGTGTGTGTGTGTGTGTGTGTGTGTGTGTGTGTGTGTGTTTGGAGGGGGGGGGGGGGTACATGTAAACCAGTGCACTTGGTATCAGTGTAATAGGTATGCATATCAACTGTCTCCATTCTCTGCGTGTGTTAGTTAGTTCTTCAGTTTAACGTCCTTCCACTACATGGTGATATCAGACGTGTGTGTGTGTGTGTGTGTTGTGTGTGTGTGTGTGTGTGTGTGTGTGTGTGTGTGTGTGTGTGTGTGTGTGTGTGTGTGTGTGTGTGTGTGTGAATGTGTGATTAAGCGGTGTGTGTATGTGCGTGTGTGTATTGTGGTGGTGTGTGTGTGTGTGTGTGTGTGCGCTGTCGCGTGCGTGTGTGTATGTGTGGTGTGTGTGTGTGTGCGTGCGTGCGCTTGTGTGTGTATGTGGTGAGGTGTGTTGTGTGTTTGTGCACGTGTGTGCATGCGAGTGTGAGTGAGTGTGTAAGCGTGCGTGTGTATGAGCGTGCGTGAATGTATGTGTGCGAGTTTGTGCGTACGTGTGTGTGTGTGCCGTGTGTGCGTTCGTGCGTGCGTCGTGTGTGTGTGTGTGCGCGCGTGTGTGTGTGAGTGTGTGTGTGTGAGCGTGTACGTGCGCGTGTGCGCGAGATGTGTGTGTGTGCGAGTGTGTGTTTGGGTATGTGAGTATGCGAGTTCGTGTGAGTGTGTCTGCGTGATGTGAGTGTGTGTGTGTGCATATACGAGTGTGCGTGCATACGTGTGTGCATGTGTTCAGTCGTGCGTGCGTGTGTGTGTTGCCAATATAATAGTACATAAAAACAAAATGCTAAAGAGTACTGAGGGAGAAAACAACTATTAGTGTGATGTTGGGCTATAGGGGAGAAAAATCAAGAACCAGTAAGTGATAACGATAGAACAGAACTCTGCAATTTACTAACAACCAAACTATAACATGCAGAAAAGTATGGACTTTGGATTTATTTACACAAGATAATGAAGATAATGTAGATATGTGCGCGAAGTAAGGGGGGGGGGGGGGGGTGTAATTGAAGAG
>CM060329.1:4817112-4827112 GCA_030674155.1 Stramonita haemastoma
ACACACACACACTTAGATTAGTAAGCATTTTCAATTTTACATCACTTTCAGTAGACAGATGAAATAACCCTCTGGGCACACACACACACACACACACACACACACACACACACACACACACCACACACACACACACACACACACACACACACACACACACACACTCAAATCTCTCTCTCTCTCTCTCACACACACACACAAACACACACAACACACATACACACAAACACACACACACACTGTGTGTGTGTGTGTGTGTGTGTGTGTGTGTGTGTGTGTGTGTGTGTGTGTGTGTGTGTGTGTGTGTGTGTGTGTGTGCACGCCACGTGTGCCTGCATTCATATGTGAGTGTGTGTGTGTGTGGCGCGCGCGTGCGTGCGTGCGTGCTGTGTGTGTGTGTGTGTGTGTGTGTGTGCATTGAAGTGCTATCATGTGAGCATAGAAAACATAGAACAGAAGAGGAAAACAAAATAGAGTTGCATTCTGAACCAGTCTCTGATAATGATGAATATGTCAACGCCCCAATCTTATTGAATGAAGTAAAAGAAGCATTATTTTCACTTTCCAACAAGAAAACATCTGTCGGTTTGGACGCAGTATCTAATGATATGCTGAAACATTTACCAGAATTTTTTTTAATCTCTGCTACACAAACTTTGTAATAAATGTTGGATTGATGGTGTCATGCCAATGAAGTGGAAACAGTCTATAGTTGTTCCAGTACATTAGTAGGGAAAGCCAAAAACAGATAAAAGTAGTTACAGACCTATTGCCCTGACTTCACATACTGGCAAATTAATGGAGCTATTATTCTTAAAGGATTAATGTATTACTGTCATAGAAATAACATAATCCCAATCAACCAAGCAGGCTTTCAAAAAGACCGATGTGCCATAGACAATTTGGTTAAACTTTCAACACACATTAAGAGCCAATTCGCTCGATGAAAAAACGTTGTAGCAACATTTTTTGACATTAAAAAGGCTTATGATCGAGTTTGGCACGCTCGATTGTTGCTCAAACTGAAACATCTTGGGTTTTCTGGATATATTTATCATTTTATTAAAAGTTTTCTGTGTAATAGAAGTATACAAGTCAGAGTATACAACTCATACTCAGGCTTTAGGTCTCTTCACATGGGACTACCCCAAGGTTCTGTTATAGCTCCTGTCTTGTTCAATATTTTATAACACGATCTCCCCAAAAAGTTATCAAATGATGTCGTTTTAGTGCAATATGCAGACGACATATGTATGTGGATGAATGTCAACATGAAGCGAAACACACCAAAATGGGCAATAAATTACAGTCAGAAAAATGTACCAAATCCAACTTGACAACATAAATGACTATATGTTTGAGAACGAACTTTCTTTTTCTGCAGAAAAAACACATCTAGTACTTTTTAACAATGGTAGTAATCCAGATGAGCTACCGATTTTCAGGATTGGCAGTGAAATTATTCAATATAAAATATAATAAAATTTGTGGGTGTTATTCCTACGTCTAAGCTATCTTGGAACGCACATATCGAGTATACCTTAACTAAAGCAAGAAAGTGCTTAAATTTACTTAAAATGGTAAGTAAGCAATTTTGGGGACAAAGCACTTTAAATCTTAAATGTTTAGCAACATCTCTTAATCGTTCCAAACTCTTATGGACAAGAAATATTCTTCAATGCACCAAAGTATTTACTTAAACAGTTACAAAGTATGGACTGTAAGGCATACAGACTTGCCCTCTGAGTACCTTTTCATGCACGGACTCTTGGAACTTACAGTGAAATTGGAGAATTGCCACTAGATGAATACACACAGTTGGCATGTGCAAAATACGTACTCAGAAGCACAACTACGGAAAATTTCACTTCAGACGAAGTAAAAATAAAATCAGAAATCAAATTTCCTAAAAGGGCGAAACAGATAACTTCTGTAAAGACAATTGGTACATATGTTTCAGACCTTTTTGAAAAATCTGGAATCAATCAACATATCATGGACACTCAAACAAAAATTCTATCTTATCCCTTATGGGAAATGAACAAAGCAAATTTTGATATAGAATACACAAATATGGCTAGAGTGAAAGTCAAAACATCATCATCTCTAAAGTCCGATGGCACATTCATCAGAAATATTGTTACCATCTAAAAGTTTTTACAGATGGTTCACATCTAGATGATCAAGAAACAGGTTCAGCTTTTGTAATACCATCGCTTAAAGTAGAAAAATGTTATTATGTTGGTAAACATCATTCGATATTTACAGCTGAGCTAATAGCAATTTTAATGGCTCTTAACCATATTCTCCATCTTCCATGATCTTCGGCTGAATATATTTCAAACTTTACTTTGTGTTGATTCTAAATCGGTACTCTATGCATTAAAATCCACAAGTTCTAAGGAAAAGTCTATAGTTATATTAGAGATCAATCATGTTATACATGTTTTAGCTTTAAGGGGTATTTGTGTCACTTTCTGTTGGGTACCTTCTCATGTGGGATTCTTACCAAATGAGTGGGCTGACAGAGCTGCAAAGAGAGGTGCAAAACATGGAGAGGATTCTGTAGAACTACAGTTCCATTATCTTTACAAGAATGCTATTACTTACTAAAGAGGCATCTTGGATCAGGGCCAAAAAGGCTTATTATCCAAAGGAGGCATATCAGAAAGGTCTTCATTCACTGTCCCTAATTTATAGGATATCCCACTCTGAGATCAATACAAGTTTTTTCACAGCAAGAAAGGTTAGGGCTTATTTTCTCGGATAAAACTGAATGGGTTCATCACTACATATAGCAAAATTATAAAATGTTTGTGCAGTCAGAAAATTACAAACAGTCACATAATTTCTGAATGTAAGAGTCTAAAACCATTCTCACTCTCTTTCTTGGAAAAATCCTTGGATAAGATTTTTTAAATCTTAATTTGGCATTTCGTATAACAAAATCTGTAATGAATAGTTCTTTAGGAAACTTGTTATAGTTTTAAGTCACACTAGCAATTGTTATGTATTTACTTGTTGTTATCACTGTTTAGCCCAAATCTATGTACTGTATACATTATTAAGAAAAAGACACCCATTTTACTGCACACATCCATCAACATACTAGACCCTCCCCTTCCCTTACCATGTCTAATATCACTTTGAGTGAACAGACCGAAGCAACAACAACTCTCTCTCTCTCTCTCTCTCTCTCTCTCTCTCTCTCTCTCTCTCTCTCTCTCTCTCTCTCTCTCTCTCTCTCTCTCTCTGTGCCTTGCCTTGCTCTCTCTCTCTCTCTCTCTCTCTCTCTCTCTTCTCTCTCTCTCTTGCCTTCTTCTCTCTCTCTCTCTCTCTCTCTCTCTCTCTCTCTCTCTCTCTCTCTCTCCTCTCTCTCTCTCTCTCCCCTCCTCTCCTCTCTGCCCCCCCCCCTCTCTCTCTCTCTCCTTCCCCCACATCTCTTCAGTGACTCAGCTTGGCTTAAAAGAAGGTACAAAGCTACATGACCTGATTTGGGGCCCAACAACAGGGGTGTATCTGGTATGTAGGAGTCTTTAAATGTACTAACCTTGTGAGTGTACTTATCAGTGTCTAAATCTAATAATTATATTCTGTGTACTATTGCATGCCCCTGAATGCTTGATGCAAGGGATGCAAGGGCTTTTGTTTGTTTGCTTTAGAATGTTCAGTGCTATAAAAAAAATCCATTTTTATCTTCATTGTTATATATAATTATTATTATTATTATTATTATATTATTATTATTATTATATATTATTATATTATATTATGTAGTAGTAGTAGTAGTAGTAGTAGTAGTAGTAGTAGTAGTAGTAGTAGTTCTTAGTAGTATATATAGTAGTAGTAGTAGTATAGTAGTGTATTTAGTAGTAATTAGTGAATTAGATATTATGAATATCATTATATATATTATATATATATTATATATTATAGTGTATTATTATTATCATTATTATTATTATTAGTAGTAGTAGTAGTAGTAGTAGTAGTAGTAGTAGTAGTTTGTAGTAGTAGTAGTGAGATTGATTGTATAAGTAGTAGTAGTAGTAGTAGTAGTAGTAGTAGTGTAGTAGTAGTAGTAGTAGTAGTAAGTAGTAGTAGTATCTTTGTGCACTTGATTTGCGGTATGATTGCAGCTTGAACAGCTGGTACACAGCACTTCCTGGAGCAGATTGGTTGATTGTATTTATTTGCAATATTCATCATGTACTACAGTATTTTTTAATTATCATCACAGTAGCACAAGTCTTGTGTTTTAGATTATTGTTTTCATTCCTTGGCTAGAACTCTTCTTCCTCTTATCCAGTCAGTGTAATACTCTCTTCAGGCTGGTTTTTTGTGTTTATATTTAGAATGACATACAAAACCAGACATGATCTAACAAGGAAACATTTCAGTTGTGCTACTAAATACACAAAACGGTATATCTGCTGATAAACTAAACTACCATTTTTTTCAACTGTAGCCAAACAAATAATACAATTGAATAATTTGAAGAGCCTCTAGGTATTCCTGAAGTTTAAACTGCTTTAAACAGACAGGTACCCCTGGCATTGACAGAATTGGTGGAAACAGTCTTAAACTTTCAGCACTTCTCGTAACAGAATCTCTCACCCATGTTTATAATCTTTGTGTGGAAAAAAATTATTTTCCCAATGTTTTCAACAAGCAAAGCCAACTGAAAACGTTATATATATATATATATATTACATCATAATGTTGTTGATTTTCTGAGTGTGTGTTTGCTGTTAGTTTTATTTATATAAGGTTCTTCTTTTTCTTCATAATATTGTTTTAAAGTAAGGAAAATATGTTAAAATGTTTTGATAAGTTTGATTGTTTGTTGATGGTTATTTTTAATTGGGTTGCTCTCTTCTCTGCTGTCTCTTCTCAGTTTTAATCTATTTGATTTATATTTAATTATAATCAGTGTTCTTGTCTTGACATTAATGTCCAGGTCAGTTAGGGATTATGTGTTTGTTGAACACATATTATATCTTTTTGCTTATGTTTGTTGAATGTATACCTATCTCCTTTTGAAATAATAGGTTGAACTTTTATTGTTGGTGATGGTGGTTTTGTTTTTCTTTTGTTATATTTTTGTTGTTTGGTTTGTGTTTTTTTGTTTGTTTTTTGTTTTTTTTTTTTTTTTTGGGGGGGGGGGGGGTCGCTATTCTTTAATCGGGGCAAGGGCTGGATGAAAAAAAAGTATGTGAATGTTTAATCTGTTACCCATGGAAAAATATAGATCATTCATTCATTCATTCATGTAATTAATTAATATTAATTAATTAATTACATTCTCTCTCTTCTCTCGTCTCGTCGTCTGTCTGTCTTCTGTCTCTCTCTCTCTGTCTGTCATCTGTCTGTCTTCTGTCTGTCTGTCTTCTTCTCTCTCCAGAGTTTGTAAAGGAAAGCTGGGAATTTCAATCATTAAAATAATAAATTCCTGCACACAACAAGACTGAAAGTATACAACCGTAGAAAACTTAAAAAAGAACTGATGCCAGAAATAAAGTCACAATCCTGATGAGAATTTCCAGCTATAGTAAAGATAGCTTCGTGCGAGATACTAAGTACAGTGGACATAATCACAAGAAACAGAAAGCAGTCCCAGAGAAAATAAAAGCATGATCTTGGATTACTGTTCATAAAAGAGTTCGTGACAACGCTATTCAGTCACAATGGCACATCATTTGCATCACTTCGCTATTGAGTCATAATGGTCCAGTGGATGGGAAACATGTTTTGGGCACAGATGGGGGATCAAACCCGGATTTTCACTTTCTAGGCAGGTAGTCAGTAGGTGCGTTACTTGCAGACCACCCATCCATCTGAGTCTCACCATAATAACATGTACCAAAGAAGAAATGAACAGAAGAGGTTTTTAAAAATTTTTTAAACAGGACAATAATATTCTCTTTAATTTTCATAAATAGCTCCACGAAGACATTGCACAGCAGCTATGATTTTGTTTGTTTCAATTCCCTTTTGTCTAGAGTCACATTAAAAAAGATGTATCCCTTTATGTTACAGCAGATTTCTCTGCCTGGAATTTGGGCTTCTCTCCCCAGGGAGAGAGAGCACGTGGGCACAAGTGCAGCACCTACCCATTAATTTTTTTCTTTTTCCTGTCTGCAACTGTATCATCCTGGCTTTTTTCTACATAATTTTTTCGGGGACAACGCCTTTGTTGCCGTGAGTTCTTTTACGTGCGTAAATAATAATGTGTAACACACCGGACCTGGGTTCTCATCCGAAAGACTAGCACCCAGACCTCCACTCATGGTCTAATGGATGGGGGGAAAGTCTTTGGCCCATACGGGCCAACAGTTTTCTGCATGGAATTAGTGATGTCTCCCTGTTGATGACGTGTCACCACAAGAGCAACTTCTGCATGTACATTTTTTCCCAAGGAACCTGTGTTTTTGTCACAGAATTTTGCCAGGGATGACTGTCTAGTGACAGTGGTTGATTTTATCTATGCAATAAATAAGCGGGATTTGTTGTGTTGTACATGCCAAATTTTCTCTTTAAAAGAATCAAAAAAGAAAATGTCTGGATTCTCAGTCTATGATGCTTAATCATCTATGTGTACAGGTCACACACTCGGCAAATTCTGCATCCCTGGAATGGAAGAAAAGAAAGACACCAGAAGCCCAGGTAGCGAAGAACATTTTTCCCGTTCCTTCCTGTACCGCATGACGTTTGGGGTCACAATGGGTACTTTGTGCTTCGGCTATAACGTGGCCTGTATTTCTGGGGCAATGCTGTATATACAGCCTGAATTTGAACTGGATACAACATGGCAGGTAAGCAAGAGAGAGAGAGAGAGAGAGAGAGAGAGAGAGAGAGAGAGAGAGAGAGAGAGAGAGAGAGAGAGAGAGAGAGAGAGAGAGAGAAACACACACACACAAAACACACACACACACACACACACCACACACACACACACACACACAATATCTACTATATAATAATATATATAATTTATAGTATATGTTTATATATATATAATATTATTATATTATATATATTATACTTATGGGATTCCAACCTGTGACTTTCCAGTTGTAACTCAAGGCACTAACCACCGCGCCATGGCGCTGGTCTCCTCTTATCTTTCATTGTTTTCCCCACAGGGTGTGATTGTGGCGGCACCCTCGATTTCAGCCACAGTGGCCTCAGTGATCACTGGGCACTTGGCTGACCAGTTGGGCCGAAGGAAAACACTGATCTAACGGCCATTGTCTGTGTGGCTGGACCAGCGCTGACCACGGCTGCCCCTAACAAAGAGGTCATCTTAGCTGGCAGACTTGTCACAGGACTTACATTTCGTGAGTAGAATTTTGTTTAGTAATAGTGACAATAATGACATTAGTATCAATAATAACAACAACAACAACAACAATAAAATGATAATGATAGTGGTGACAATGATGATGATAATGATGATAATCATAATAACAATCATCATCATGGCCATTGCTATTTTGTTTTAAAGTCATTTCCGACTGCTATGGTTGTACCATAACAGACCAGATTAGTTTCCAAATGCAGATTTGCCAGTGCCTTATGTCAAATCTTTCAAGATAAAATATGCATGCAGCAGAGAAATCAATATACACGTGAAGGACCCCCTAGAACATGGTATCAGCCTTGGAAATGTGAAAACACAGGGCAAGCACCAAAGGTTTCCTAGATGGAGCAGTGTTTGGCATCATGGGTTACAATTATAGAGTTTTGAATGTGTTTGTGGTTGGGTGATGCTGGTAGACCAGCCAAAAGAGAATTATGGTATCCTAACCATTAAAAAAACTTTTATAGCGAGGATAATGGAATAAGCAATCGTATGCTTTTTTTTACATCCAGTCCCCGTGTGTATGCAGTTTTGTAAATGGCATCTGTTCCCACTGGCACACGATGGTCTACTCTAACAAAAAGCGGAACAGGATTTAACGTGTGCGCAAGATGTTCTGCGTGCGTTCGCACACAGGGCCTCGGTTTATAGTCTCATCCGAAAGACTTTTGGGGAGAGTGGAGTCAGCACTAATGTTAACTCCACCATGAAACCATGAAATAAGGATCGATGTATTAAGGTTGGATGTTGCAGCAGTGGACAGATACTTGCAAATGTCACTGATACCCTGAAACTGATAGTAGTAGGACTAGCAAGTCTAGGTGATGAATGTTTGCTAGTGTGTTGTCAAGAACAACACCTAAATACTTTTCAATGGTGTACAGAGGAACTGAGGTATTGCCAAATTCTGTTGAAGTTGCTGTGATGGAGGAAATTCTTATTCAGAATTTAGCTGTACCATTTTGTTTTAATAATTATCCAGTTTTGAGTATCTTGAAGATGGTAGAACATATTATGTCAAGAGAGAAGACAGATTTTCAGGAATATCACGGTTTTGAATGTAAGACTCATCAGCATAAAAATGATGATTTATCTGATGAACTTTTATTGTATGTGAAAGTGGAGCAATGTAGAGAGTAAATAGAACAAGACCCAAAACTGATCCCTAAGGGACCTCAGATTCCAATTTTACAGGTTTGATTTTGTTTATGGTAAGTTTCCAGAATCAGTCTCCAAGGTATGAACTGAACCAAGTGAGGGCTGTGCTATTATAAACACCAAACGTTTATTGAAGAAGGGAGAGAAGAATTGAGTGGTTTATAGCGTCAAAGGCTGCAGATAAGTCGAAAAATTGAGAAGAGACATTAATTCTTTCCCTCATGCAACTTGGTGTAAGAAACCTAGGTATTACTGTGCTTGCACGTCCATGACAACTTTCTCATTGTTTTTATTTTCAACCTCAAAGAAGTCTAATATCTTGCCAAATGTTTTCTTTTGTATACTTGGTGTTCCTTTGGAAAATGACACCTGATGGAGAAGAAGAAGAAGAAGAAGAAGAAGAAGAAGAAGAAGAAGAAGAAGAAGAAGAAGAAGAAAGGTGATGGTGATGATGATGATGATGATGATGATAATGATGATGATGATGATGATGATGATGATGATGATGATGATGATGATGAAGTACGGAAATATGAGGACAAAGAAAAAAAGGGAAAACGGAGAAGAAAAAGAAGAAGATAGAAGAAGAAGAGAAGGAGAAGACGAAGAAGAAGCAGAAGAAGAAGAAGAAGAAGAAGAAGAAGAAGAAGAAGAAGAAGAAGAAGAAGAAGAAGAAGAAGCAGCAGCAGCAGCAGCAGCAGCAGAAGAAGAAGAAGAAGAAGAAGAAGAAGAAGAAGAAGAAGAAGAAAGAAGAAAGAACAAGAAGAAGAAGAAGAAGAACAACAACAACAGTAACACTTCCAGCAATACTGGGAGCACCAGCAACACCAGCAGCAACAAGAACAGAGGACTGAAAGCTGAAATGAAAGCGATATAAATTGTCTTACTGTTCGCTAATGCTATCATTGCTGCAGCAGTGACTCTTCAACTGAAAACTGAAAGCAACTTGAATGCTGTTGTTGTTGTTGTTATTATTGTCGTTGTCATTGCTATGGCAGCGACTCCTCAATTGAAAACTGAAACTGAAAGGTATTCTGTGTTGTGATGTTGCTGTTGTTGCTATTGCTACGTCAGCAACTCTAAACTAAAACTGAAAGATCCTGAATGCTGGTTTTGATGTTGTTGTTATTGCTACGTTAGTGACTTTTTAAAGTAAAAGGTGGACAATTTTGTATGTTAATGTTGTTATAGTTCTTATTGCAACAGCAGCAACTCTTCAACTGAAAGCTAAAAGTGAAAGTTAGGCCTACTGAATGTTGTTGTTGCTGTCATTATTGCTACGTCAGTGACTCTTCAATTAAAAATTGAAAGCAAAATAAATATACTTCATGTTGTTGTTGTTGTTGTTGTCATTGCTTTGCCAGTAACTCAAATGAAGATAGAAATTGAAAAATACTGTATGTTGTAAAGTGAAAGGTGTCAGCTGTGTGTTGTTGTAGTGGTCATTGTTTTTGCTACAACAGAGCTTTTCACCCGAAT
>CM060329.1:4832112-4839612 GCA_030674155.1 Stramonita haemastoma
TTTAAATGTTTTATCATGTCACAGGTTGCAGGTTTGAGTTCTTAGCAGCTCCCAGTGGATTGTATGCGAGGATTTTCCCTTTTACATATTTTTTCTAGGTCAGCATGTCAAATCGCAGGGTTTTTTTCTGAATCCTAACAAACATGCACTTTGATAAATCAATTGTGAATGTTAAAATCAAAGATACCCTGTTTCGTTCCAGAGTTTAGGCCCAGACTAAAAACTTTGTCAGCTATCAAGGTAGCTAAGTGCTAAGCCTGAAATTGAAATGCTTCACCTTCACTGTCCCAGAGTCCCGCGGATGTGGGGGCACGACTGAAGATTTTGCAACCAGCTTCCTCCACTTCCAATGGTCCTCCGCCCTGTAACAGATCGCTCCACCCAAGGCTGTCCACTCTCTGATGTTGTCTCCCATCTGCAATGAATATTGCTGTCTTGTCGTAGTAGGCCTCCGTCAGTCGGTGTCGACTATGGAATTCGCGCCAAAAGACAGGTCATTTGTTCAGCGACAACGCGGCTGTGGCTGGACAGTCCTGATGCGGGAGTGGCAGTCTCTGTTGCATCTGATGCAGATGTGGCTTGTTGAGGTGGCTGGAGCACATGCCTTCCGCTTGGCTCTCTTTTCGTTGCTGCAGTGTGGATCTTTTCTTCACCACACTTCAGCTGTTTGTGGAGAACACTGCGCATTTGCTGCGGTCAGCGCTACTCCTCCCAGTTCTCTGGTTGATGTCAGGCTTTCATGTCACGCTTGCAGACGTCTTTGTAGCGCAGTTGGGGGCGCCAATGCTTCTCTTGCGGAGGCAAGTTCACCATAGAGGAGATCTTTAGGAATGCGTCCATCCTCCATCCTTCGCACGTGACCGAGCCATCTGAGTCTGCGTTGTCTGAGGAGTGTGTCATGGTGGAAGACCTGCAACCTCGAGGCCCTGAGCGTTGGTAACTTTGTCACTCCAGTGGATGCCGAGGATGCGACGGAGAGAGCGCAGGTGGAAGCTGTTAGTTTGCGCTCCTGCTTGGAGTATGTTGTCCATGTTTCACTGCATATAGGAGAGTGCTGACGATGCAGGCGTTGTACACTGCATCTGGTGGAAATTGTCAGAATGATATTATGAAGAGATTGTCTCAGAAATGACAACTCTTTGCAAAACAGCCTGCATTCTCCTTTTAATTGAAGGAGAACAAAAAATCCTTTGAAATCGAGTAACCTCTGTGATGAGGTAGCTGCAAAGAGTCATACCAGCAATCGTTCTCAAGTAGTGTATCCTTATAATCTCAAGGATTTCCACGTGGTTTGAGTGAGTTAGAATTTGTATTCTAGGTGAGCCACAGAGTGCTAAGTTGAAGAACAGGCAACAATAACAACATTCTTGCGTTTTGTGTGTACACATAACGTCTATCTATCTATCTATCTATCATATCTATCTATCTATCTATCTATCTATCTATCTATCATTATCTATCTATCTATCTATCTATCTATCTATCTATCTATCTATCTATCTATCTATCTTCTATCTGTCTGTCTGTCTGTCTGTCTGTCTGTCTGTCTGTCTGTCTGTCTATTTATCTATCTATCTATCTATCTATCTATCTATCTATCTATCTATCTATCTATCTATCTATCTATCTATCTATCTATCTATCTATCTATCTATCTATCTATCCCGTTGTCTGGCGACCGTGGGGGCACCCCTGAAGACTTGACAACAAGTTCCCTTCATTCCTCTCTCTGTTCTGCCTTTCTCAAAATTTGGTTGAGTTCTAGGCCTGTCCATTCGCTGATTTTGTCCACCAATCTCTTCCTTGGTCTGCCTCTTTTTCTTCCTCCTTGGACAGTGCCTTACTGTATTGTTTTCGCAAATCCGTTTGATCTTGTGACATGCCTGTACCATTTACGTTTACTCTTCTTTACGATTGATAGGAGATTTTCGTAGGGACCAATGGTTTGCTGGATTCTGTTATGTACGTCATCGTTGCTTATGTGGTCTCCGTAGGAGATGCCAATGAGTCTCCTGAAGCATCTCATCTCTATCGCCTGTACTCTTCTCTCCAAATCTGCAGTCAGGGTCCATGATTCACAGGCATATAGGGATGTGGATATGACAAGGGAGCGCATTAGTCTGGTCTTGGAATTGAGTGAAATATTTTTATCTTTCCAGATGGTGTTCACAGTTTTGACAGTGTTGTTATTGTCTGTGCAATCCTGCATACTACCTCTGGTTTGGAACCCATGTCTGGTACAACAGCTCCCAAGTACTTGAAGCTTTGAACTGTTTCCAACTTCTGGTCATTGATCCTGGTATCAGTGCTGTTGCCCTTGGTGCTATTGGTCATCAGTTTGGTCTTCTCTGCACTGATTTTCATGCAGTGTGTTTTAGAGGCCTTGATCAGGTGTTCTGTTAGGCTGGCAAGCTCCTGTTCTGATCCTGCTAGTCCGTCAATGTCCTCTGCGGAACAGAGGTTTGTGATTGTTCTGTGACTGATCCTTTATGGTGTTCCAGTGCATCAGCCATGATTCTATCAAGGAAGATGTTGAAAAGAGTGGGTGAGAAGAGACAGCCCTGCCTCATGCCAACTGTTGTTTGAAACCACTCTCCAATGTTGCTGTTGTAGTACACTGCACTAGTGGCCTTGTTGTACAGCTCTTTGATGACTCTGATCAGGTTTGCATTGATGCTGTACAAATTCATGGTTGCCCACAAAGCTGCATGGCACACCCTGTCGAATGCCTTCTGAAAATCAATAAACATGTTGTAGAGGTCTTGCTGGTGTTGAAGGTACCGCTCAGAGAGTATTCTGAGGTTGAATATCTGTTTAAGTGTGCTGCGCTCTGCTCTGAAATCTGCGCTTGTTCCTCAGAAATCATGGTCTCTGCTTGTGGCTTCAGTCTGTTCAGTATAATTTTCAACATGACCTTGCTTGGGTGTTATATGAGGCTGATTGTGTGGTAATTAAGCCAGTGCTGAAGATGTCCTCTCTTGAATAATGTGGACACCCAAAAAACCTCCTTTTTCAGATACATGTTTGGGTTTGCTGTGCTGCCTGCTCTGTGCTTTTGCATCACGGCCTGTTTGCTCCCTGAAACCCCACGTTGGTTGGTGGCAAAAGGACGTCATCAGGAGGCTACGCGTATTCTACAACGTATTTATGGACGTAATGACGTCAGCCAGAACGTGAAGGACATGCAGGGATCTATGCTCTCAGCTCAGCTCACAGGTCAGGAAGCAGTCATGAAATTTACTAAAGCCCAGAAAACACTAGGTGTAGAAATGGGGTGAGGCTCGCACACACACACACACACACACACACACACACACACACACACACACACACGCACCACACACACACACACACACACACCTCTCTCTCTCTCTCTCTCTCTCTCTCTCTCTCTCTCTCTCTCTCTCTCTCTCTCTCTCTCTCTCTCTCTGTATGATCTGCTGACCCAGGTTTAAATCTGGTTGAAGAGGATTTTCCTCTGTAGTTAACATCAGTGCCAACTCCACTCCCCTAAAACTAGCTGTTAAAAAGCATATGGGTGCTTATTCCAATATCGTCAAAATAAAAGAATAAAGAAGAAAATAACAGAATGAAAAAGAAGAAGAAGAGGAAGAAGAAGAACACACACATACACACACACACATGCAGCACGCGCACACACACACACATGCAGCACGCACACACACACACACACACACACACACACACACACACACAACACACACACACACACACACACACACACCACAACACATGAACGAACACACATGCTCTAAAGTAGCCTCCTATTCCTTTCCTCATTTTGTACGTGTTGGGAAACCCTGTTTTCATAAGAGAGCAACATATTAAAACAAAACAAAACAAAACAAAAGCACGTGGCCAAGATAACATGATGGTATTCACGTGCAGGAACATGCTCCACATTGTACAGGGTGGTGAAAACGCCCCATGTGCTGAGAGCTTTGGCGGTGGGCAACTGTCTGATTTTCTTCTTTATTTGGTCTGGATTTCCTGTTGTTTTGTGAGTGACAACTTCATCAGTTTCTCCCTGCCTGTCTGCCCCCCCCCCCTCTCTCTCTCTCTCTCTCTCTCTGTCTCTGTGTCTCTCTCTGTCTCTCTCTATCTCTCTGTCTCTGTCTCTGTATTTTTATTTTTATTTTCACTGTCTTTGTCTCTTTCTGTCTGTCCCTGTTTCTATTTCTGTATTTCCTTCTGCCTCTATCTCTTTTTTCCCTTCCTCTGTTTGTCAGGGCACCATTGAGCATGCAGACAAAGCAAAAATAAAGTCAATCTGTTGGTGCAAAATGCTCTGCATATATTGCCACATGGGACCTTGGTTTAGAGTCTTATCTGAAAGATTGTCCCGGGAGTAGAGTTAGTACTGATGTTAATCCCAGGGGAAATATCCCTTTGAACAGGTGACCCAGAGGTGGCTTGAGCCCTGGCTTGATCCTGGGTGATCGAATTATGAGTGTAGCACTCAAGCCACTGTGCTATCCCAGACACAGTTTGTTTTAATCCTCAGTATGTAAGAGAGAGATGCGCTGTGCCATATTCAGCCTGTCCAAGACACTCTGCTTGAAAAGTTCTGTGCATTGCTGTTATGGGTTTCCATACCGAACCTTTGCATTGGTGGTGTAGCTGTTGAACGTGTCACTCACTCACTCACTCAGTGCCATGTCCCAAAGGACGTAGGGGGGACATGAGAGAAGACGCAACGGAGATCTTTTTCCATGCTTCACGATCCTGTGTGGCTAGTAGGAGGCGTTGCAGGGGTTGGGCAGTCCAGTCTTTGATGTTGTCAACCCATGATTTCTTTTGGCGGCCTCTTCTTCTCTTGCCCTCGTTGAACGTGTACATGAATACAAATATCTAGGTACTATTATTGATGATAAACTGAACTTTACTGCTAACACAGATCTCTTAAATAAGAAATGCCATTCTCGCATCTTTTTCCTTCAGAAACTCCGGAGTCTTCGAGTGAATGTTAAAGTTCTACAAATTTCTGTCGATGCTTTATTGAGTCTGTCCTTTCCTTCTCTTTAATTTGCTGTTACAGAAGCCTGACTGTAAAAAACAAAAAAGTGTTGTGAACAAAATTGTTACAAGATGAGGCAAAATTGTGGGCTGCCAGCAAATGAAACTGAATGATTTGTATGAATGCCCTATGAGAGACAGAGCAAAAAAGATTTTAAGTGATGGTACTCATGGGCTAGCAAAATATTTCAAACTCCTGCCTTCTCAAAAGCGCTACAGAGTACCTGAGTTTAAAACCTTGCTATATAAAAATAGTTTTATTCCCACCTCAATTCTGCTGCTTAATCAGAGCATGTGAAAAAAAAAATCTGAACAAACCCAAAGCAGACAGAGAGAGAGAGAGAGAGAGAGAGAGAGAAGAGAGAGAGAGAGAGAGAGAGAGAGAGAGAGAGAGAGAGAGAGAGAGAGAGAGAGAGAGACGCTTTTTTTAACGCTTTAACAGTTTATTGTCATTGCCCAACTAGGCCTTTTGACAAGCGAGGTAACACAATATTTTTTTGTGAAACAGAAAACAAAAACATGAAATATGTAATCAGTACAATTGTTTCCCAAAAAGAAAAATCCATTCATTTATGATCAACTAACATTAACATTGGCGTCTACCAATCACCTGGTATATACAAAGAAAAGAAAAGAAAAACTAAACTAAAATGCAAAAACAATTTTCCATTCGACCATCCATTCAAATCACATGTGATATCAACCTTTCTGCAGTTGCCTTACTTGAGAATACATTACTCTTTAAAGTGACTATACCATTGCTTATTATATCAATTGTTGCTGACGTGGCTTTGTCTTCATTTTTGTGCCTCTGCAATAAACTTAGCTACTGCTTTAATTACATGCTCGCTTTCAGATGATAAAATAGAAACAATATCTTGAACTTCTGCTAATTGTAGACTTAGAAAATTATGTTTACTTCGTACAGTTTCATATGCCTTACATTGGAACAAAAAATGAATTTCATCATCAGTGATATGGCCACATAATGGACATGGTAACTGTATGGATGTCTCAGTCTGGAACCATCTTTTATTCGCATTGAAACCCAATGTTCTTAACCTGAAACGAGCATAATTAAGTCTATGCCATTTATCAGAGAGAGAGAGAGAGAGAGAGAGAGAGAGAGAGAGAGAGAGAGAGAGAGAGAGAGAGAGAGAGAGAGAGAGAGGAGAGAGAGAGAGAGAGAGAGAGAGGCAAGTGACGGAGGAAGGGGGTTGGGCTGGGAGGCAGGGTGAAACAGAGCTCAGCTAGGAAAGGAACGGGACAATCTAAAGCATAGGGAGGCTTTTTTTATCCCTGTCTTTTCATATGGTACAATATGTTTTAGAAATTATTTTTTTATGTCATAAAAAAGTGTGCGCGTGTTATTATCTTAGACTGTGTTTAACATTGTAATAAAAGATTGTTTGTTACTTTCATTGATATTTGTCTTATCATATGAATATTTTTTAACAAGTTAAAAGATTTAATATCAATTATGGTTTATTTCACAAAAATGTGTGCACATGTGTGCAGTGTTTCCAACAGTGCACGCGCGCGAAATATCCAGATAAATCCTATAGCGAGTAAGGAGAGAAATAGGTCACACCAATCCTCTATATATTCCATAAAGAGTGGAGGGAGCTTTATCTGGAGTCTTGTGTTTCAGGACTTTCTCCGGAATCATCATGAAGATGGTGGATTTTCCACAGGAGCATGCTATATGGGTGCAAGGGATTGGTCCCCTGGCCATGTTCATCAGTGGCTTCTTAGGCCTGTGGACTGTGGACAGATTTGGTAGACGACCTTTGATCCTGGTCAGCTTGGGAGGTGGGCATCTTATGTTATGGTCTAGTATGGTATGGTGTCCACTGGGACCCCCAACTCTTAAAGCATGTGCACATGCACACAGACAGGAAGACTATCTATGTCTGTCTGATACATAGGAAATTATCACACACACACACACACACACACACACACACACACACACACACACACACACTAATATATATATATATATTCCCAACTAGAAGTGTATCTATTGCATTTCAAAATCTCACCTATGGTGAATCTCACAAACACATTATTATATTAAATGATTACCAGTAGTGATGAAAAACAAGTGCAGGTAACCATTACAACTTCTTCATCACTGCAAGAAGAATTTTCAAAGAGTCATAACAAAAAAGCAATGACAATGATTAAAAGAACACGCTACGGATATAAAATTTAGGTAACGGCACTTGAGGCCCTTTGCAGTAAGGACTGTTTGGTTTGCTCAAACTCATCAGAGTTTCAGCTCCTGGATGAACCATTATCAGAGATCTTGGCAGTAGTACCTGCGTAGCCATCCCTGGCAGCTTAAGGAAAAACACCCCTGCCAGGTGTTATCAACCAGCAGAGGTGTTTTAGCTCTTGCAGGAATAGAGTAATATTCCTGTAGCCTACCAATTCCTTCACCAAAACAGATATTAAGCA
>CM060329.1:4844612-4854612 GCA_030674155.1 Stramonita haemastoma
AGAGAGAGAGAGAGAGAGAGAGAGAGAGAGAGAGAGAGAGAGAGAGAGAGAGAGAGTGTGTGGTGTGTGTGTGTGTGTGTGTGTGTGTGTGTGTGTGTGTGTGTGTGTGTGTGTGTGTGTGTTGTGTGTGTGTGTGAGTACGTGTGTGTGTGAGTACGTGTGTGTGTGTCTGTGTGTGTGAGTGTGTGTGAGTGTGTGTAAGACATCCAATTTATAAAAATGTTATGCTAAATCTTTTAAACATCTGGGATGTTTTATGTAAGGTTTTTTATTGGTAGTTTCTCTCCCCCCCTCTTTCCAATAAGTTTTTTTTTCCCCTTTTATCCAAATGTATGATTTATATGACATGTATAACTTTTGACAGATGGTGTTGGATTGATGTTTTCAGTTGTTTAATTATGTTTTCTTCTTTGCTCTTTATTTATTAACGCTTTTCTTTTTCTTCAATAATCAAAATAATTTTATTGTGACTTCTAATTTTCGTCTTCTGAATGAGTGCATTTTTATTACTTTATTATATATAGTGTCCTTATTCTTGTATGTTGTTTGGTACTGCGTATAGTTTTATTGTTTAGTATCTTTTTCTCTTGATGTTATCCCTGAAAAGGGCGGGGACTGGATGTTAAAAAGCACACCAGCACTTATCTATTATCCTCGAATAAAAGAATTTGCTTTGCCTTGCCTTGCTCTCTCTCTCTTTCTTTCTCACTCTCTCACTCTCTCACTCTTCACTCTATCTACTCTATCTATCTATCTATCTATCTATCTATCTATCTATCTATCTATCTATCTATCTATCTATCTATCTGTCTGTCTGTCTGTCTGTCTTCTGTCTGTCTGTCTGTCTGTCTGTTTATCTGTCTATCTATCTGTCTATTCTTCTTCTATCTATCTATCTATCTATCTATCTATCTATCTATCTATCTATCTATCTATCTATCTATCTTCTATCTATCTATCTATCTACTATCTATCACTATCTTTTTTCTCTTGTACACACACGCACCACGCACGCATGCCCGCATACACACACACAAGCACAAGACAAGCACACACACCCTCTCTCTCTCTCTCACACATCTTGTACATACCAAAATTACAAGACAACGTTGCTTTGTATGCAAAAAAAGTGTTTTGTACTATTATTGTCAAGTTATTTCTGCTTCGGTAGATACTGATGTTGTTGTTGTTTTAATATATTGTTGTAGTAGTGGTGTTGTTTATTATAAACTCTTTTTTTTTGCAGAGTGTGTGACGCCTGTACCAAAGACTCAAATTGTGGTCTGTGTTATGAAGACATGTCTGGCTTTTGCCTGCCGGCCCTGAACGAGCATTATTCCTCACTGGGGCCCTGTGCTATGGATAATGAAAAAGACGAAGCCTTTTCCTTTGCATGGGATTACTGCCCTAGTCCTTATGCTTGGATAGTGGTTGCTGGCATCTTTCTGTTTTGCATGACCGCCAGTCCAGGTACAGATTTTCCCTTTTTATTCTGTCCATCGCCCAGTTATATTACTCCCATGAGGGGGTTTTATTGTTTGTTTTTTATATGCAGCTTTTTTATTTTATTAATTTTTTTGTCTGACATTTTTTTTTATATGGCTTTATGTCACAGCAGATTTCTCTGCATGATATACCGGCAGCTCTCCTTAGAGCGCGTTGCCACAAGTGCAGTGCTTACCCATTATTTTTTTTCTTTTTCCTGTCTGCAACTATATTTGTTTCCCTATCAGAGTGGCTTTTTCTACACAATTTTTTCAGGGATAATCCCTTTGTTGCCGTGGGTTCTTTCATTCACGTGCGCTAAATGATGATGTGTAACACACGGGACCTGGTTTATCATCTCATCTGAAAGTCTAGCACCCAGACCACCACTCATGGTAGTATTTTAGGATCAAGTCCTTGCATTCCCATTTCAGGGACAAGTCCTTGCATAATGCTTTTCTCCACCTCCCCCAAACACTAGATTTAAGGTCACCTGTTTGACCCTGTTTGCTGTAAGGGTAGCCTATTTACTATTGGCTTTGGCCCAGGCCAAAAGCTCCATCAGTTATTACTGTCAGCTAATTGCCAAGGCCTACAATAAAATGTTATTATGCTGCAAACTGCTATGTTGAGATTGCCTTCAGTAATGACAAGCTCTTAACATAATACCCTATCTATCTATCTATCTATCTATCTATCTATCTATCTATCTATCTATCTATCTATCTATCTATCTATCTATCTATCTATCTATCTATCTATCTATCTATCTATCTATCTATCTATCTATCTATCTATCTATCTGTCTGTCTGTCTGTTTGTCTGTCTATCTGTCTAGCTAGCTAGCTAGCTAGCTAGCTAGCTAGCTTGCTTGCTTGCTTGCTAGCTATCTAGCTATCTAGCTATCTGTCTGTCTGTCTGTCTGTCTGTCTGTCTGTCTTTTTGTCTGTCTTTTTGTCTGTCTGTCTATCTATCACAATTTGAAGACCCGGGTTCGAGTCCGGTCGAGGAAATTTTTCTCCTGGAGTTGACATCAGTGCTGACTATACTCTCCCCAAAAGTCCTTCGGATGAGACTTTAAACCGAGGCCCCGTGTGCGAACGCACGCAGAACATCTTGCGCACACGTTAAATCCTGTTCCGCTTTTCGTAAGAGTAGGCCATCGTGTACCGGTGAGAACAGATGACAATATTTACAAACCTGCATACACACGGGACTTGATAAAAAAAAAGCACATGATTGCTTATTCTGTTATCCCCGATATAAAATAATAAATAAATAGTAATATAAAAAAATCTATCCCTTAGTCTGGCCACGTGGGGGCACCACTGAAGACTTCACAACCAGTTCGCTCCATTCCTCTCTCTGCTCTACCTTTCTCAAAGTTTTGTTGAGTTCTAGGCCTGTCCATTCGCTGATGTTGTCCTCCTTGGTCTTCCTCTTTTTCTTCCTCCTCTGACAGTACCTTGCAGTATTGTTTTTTTGCAAGTCCTTTTGATCTTGCTAAATGCCCCTACCATTTAAGTTTATGCTTCTTTACAATTGATAGAAGGTTTTTTCATAGGACCAACGATTTCCTGGATTGTGTTCTGCACTTCTTTGTTGCTTATGTGATCTCTGTAGGAAATGGCAAGGAGTCTTCGGAAGCGCCTTATCATTATCGCCTGAACTCTTCTCTCCAAATTAGCAGTCAGGGTCCATGATTCACAGACATACAGAAATATGGATATGACTAGGGAATGCATTAGTCTGATCTTGGAGTTGAGTGAAATATTTTTATCTTTCCAGATGGTGTTCAGTTTTGACAGTGCTGTCATTGTCTATGCAATCCTGCATACTACCTCTGGCTTGGATCCCTTGTCTGGTACAACGGCTCCCAAGTACTTGAAGCTTTGAACTGTTTCCAACTTCTGGTCATTGACCCTGATATCAGTGCTGATGCCCTTGGCATTATTGGTCATCAGTTTGGTCTTCTCTGCACTGATTCCCATACCGTATGTTTTAGAGGCCTTGTTCAGGTGTTCTGTTAAGCTGGCAAGTTCTTGTTCTGATCCTGCTAGTCCGTCAATGTCATCTGCGAAGCGGAGGTTTGTGATTATTCTGCCACCAATGCTGACTGATCCTTTATGGTGTTCCAGTGCATCAGTCATGATTCTTTCAAGGAAGATGTTGAGAAGAGTGGGTGTGAGTAGACAGCCCTGCCGTACTCCATCTGTTGTTCGAAACCACTCTCCAATGTTGCTGTTGTAGTACACTGCACTGGTGGCCTTGTTGTACAGATCTTTGATGAAACTGATCAGGTTAACATTGATGCTGTACAAATTCATGGTTGCCCACAAAGCTGCATGGCACACCCTGTCGAATGCCTTCTTAAAATCAATAAATACATGGTAGAGGTCTTGTTGGTGTTGAAGGTACTGCTCACAGAGTATTCTGAGGTTGAATATCTGTTCAGTCAATAACAACCTGTACCCTTCTTTCAAGGAGAAAAAATCCTCTGAAGTTGGAGTATGGCTGCCTGTATAGCAGGGTACTCCCAAACAGTCACACACACACACAAACTTGTCATTCAGTGTACAATTTTAATCTCAGTGATTCCTAGGTGGGATGAGTGAGTCAGAGTGCACATTCTAGGTGACCCGCAGATTGTTCAGCTGGGGAACACACAACAACAACAATTGGCTCTCAGTTTTCTGTCACTTAAGCTTTCTTAGTGAGCCTGTGGTTTGTTTACAATTATTACGGATATTGGATATATCTATGTACTCAATGGCCGTTTTCAACAGATTTGCTTCATCTAGCCCTTGGTTTGGAAGAGGGGTTTTATCTTACAAATATCCTCAATGTTGTGGGCAAAACGGTCGATTACGCAAAGTCTTACCATTGGTAAACCTCAGAGCTCTAGCCCAGGAATGAAAAATAATCTTACAAACAAAGGATATAGTCCAAGGGTCATGGTGTTTACCACCCTGCTGTGTGAATGCAAGGCAGGGGCATTGAAGGCTGTGAAAGAAAAATCCAGGCTTTTGAGACAAAATGTCCGCGGATTTTTTTGTTTTCCTTGGTTTAATGATACTCTTTCAGCATCTTCCTTGAGAGAATCATGGCTGATGCACTGGCACACCATAAAGGATCAGTCAGCATTGGTGGCAGAATGATCACAAACCTCCGCTTCGCAGATGACACTGATGGGCTAGCAGGCTCAGAACAAGAACTTGCCAGCTTAACAGAACACCTGAACAAGGCCTCTAAAACATACAGTACGGGAATCAGTGCAGAGAAGACCAAACTGATGACCAATAATGCCAAGGGCATCAGCACTGATATCAGGGTCAATGACCAGAAGTTGGAAACAGTTCAAAGCTTCAAGTACTTGGGAGCCGTTGTACCAGACAAGGGGTCCAGGCCAGAGGTAGTATGCAGGATTGCACAGACAATAACAGCACTGTCAAAACTGGACACCATCTGGAAAGATAAAAATACCTCACTCAACTCCAAGATCACCCTAATGCATTCCCTAGTCATATCCATATTTCTGTATGCCTGTGAATCATGGACCCTAACTGCAGATTTGGAGAGAAGAGTACAGGCAGTAGTGGTGAGATGCTTCCAGAGACTCCTTGGCATCTCCTACAGAGACCACATAAGCAACGAAAAGGCTGTAACAGAATCCAGCAAACCATTGGTCCCTACGAAAATGTCCTATCAATTCTAAAGAAGCATAAACTGAAATGGTACGGGCATTTAACAAGATCAAAAGGACTAGCAAAAACAATAAGGCAAGGCACTGTCAGAGGAGGAAGAAAAAGAGGCAGATCAAGGAAAAGATGGGAGGATAACTGCGAATGGACAGGCCTAGAACTCAAGAAAGCTTTGAGAAAGGTAGAACAGAGCAAGAAATGGAGGGATCTAGTTGTCAAGTCTTTAGGGTTGCCCCCACGGCGGCCAGACTAAGTGATAGATAGATAGATAGAGAGATAGAGAGATAGAATGCACATTCACTGGGAGAGATAGAGAGATAGAATGCACATTCACTGGTGGATGATTTCGACAGGTAAATCTTTATAATACAAAGAAAACTGAAGGAAAGCAGAGGAGAGTGTGTAGTGTCCCAGGAAGGACTATGGTAGCCCTCCCACTGTGGAATGATAAATGACTTCAGTGATTGATATCAGAGATTACTGACAGTTATATAGATCTACTACACTCTGAACATTCCCATGTTGTAAACTTGAATCAGTTTCCTTTGTTGTATACAAGTCTTTCACAACAGGGCAATCAAACAGTAGATGATGGACTGTAATGAAATGAGGACATGGGCAGGTCACATTTGGGATCTGGCATTCAGTTGTAATTTATAAACAGTTTTCTTTATAATTATTTCCTGTGCAAAACTATGTTTAAAATGCATTTACTGAACATTTGAATACATAGTCCTTATCAAAAGCAATTGAATTTCATCTTTGATAATAGTAGATCAGCTATATGTGCTTCTCTTATATCAGTTATTATGCAAAACATGCTTCAGAATCTTGTTGCTTTTCAAGCACATTTTTCAATTGTTAAAAGACGACAACTGGTGTGGTTTGGCCACATAATAGGTCACAACAACCATTCAAGATTGCCTATCAAGGAACTGTTGAGGAGGAACATAAACGTGGGAGACAGTAGAAGAAGTGGTCGGATGTTATCAAGGATTGGGCAGGACTACCTTTGTAGATCCCCGACAACAACACTGACACACTCCCCCAAGGACTGTCAGAGTCCAGGATACCATGATTCACCTCGCCCATCTCAGATTAGAAAAACAGAAACAGTGGCAGGAAATCTAATAGAAGTTGAACGTGAATCACAAAAGCCAGTTGAATATAGGAAGTAGTCTTGACAATCAATTTTAGGTCTTAAGTATTAGTTTTGCTAGTTTTTGCTAGAAATTCAGAATTTAACAATGTATTTGCTTTTTTTTTATAGATACTTTGCAAGTTTTACGACTCATGATCTCAAAAAAGCTTGCAAGCAATGTGAAAACTCTTTAAAACAAGTCTTTTTCTGTGTGATCTAGGAATTGGAGATTTGGCTTTCACTGTGAATGCAGAGATCTACCCTACTTGGGCCCCGCAGTGCTTGTAATGCTGTGATAGTGTTGCAATCCTGGGTTTTCACTGGTGTCCTGTCTTTCATCTTTCTCCCCATTGTAGAGACCTTCAAAACATACGGTAAGTCTACCTGCATTAATTTTTGCTGTTGTTGTTGTTGTTGTTGCTGTCACCATGAGACCAGAGCAACAGGGGCTACCCAATCAGAGGCAATTTTTATCATTGCATAATGACCAATGGTGATGAGGATGATGTAATGCTACTGCTGTGGAAGTGCATTTGCTTTGAGACTACTTGACAGGGTTGTACTCTATGCTAACTATCATAATAATATCCCAGTGTCAACCAGCCCCGAGAGATACAGACACCTGCAGTGTTGGTCAGGTAATTTTTAATTTGAGCAACACTCTCAAATTCTCAACCATAATGTGGATGAAGCTTGACTGTGTGGTCCTGGTCTCCCCACTGAAACCATAGCACACTCTGGGTAGGAGGTGGCAGAAGTCCGAAAAATCCCTATGACTCTTATGGGAATTGAACCCGCGACCTTCCAGTCCAAAATCCAAGGCGTTAACCACTGCACTAAGGCGGCTGATAAGTAAATATCTTTGATTGGTCATAGACTTGTATACATTGCGTTAAGGTGATGATTCAAGAAGAAACATACTTACGTTTTCTTTCCATTTTCCAGGAACATTCTGGCTTTTTGCGGCCTTGTGCACCCTGGGGTTTGTGGTCCTGGCCATCTTCCTACCGGAAACCAAGAACCAAAGCCTGGAGGAAGTAGAGGAACTCTTCATGACGTCACAACAACCGTGGCGCCGCCATCAGCAAAGGGAAAATACTCTGTACATCCTGGTTCAAACATAAATTTGAAGTGGCCATTTAAAAATGTTTTATTCTTTGAGAAAAACACATTCCGCCTTTTTTTTCTTCTTAGGAACAAATTTCTATACATGTGTTCTTTCAGTCACAGCAGATTTCCCAGCTTGAAATTCAGGCTTCTCTGCCTGGGAAGAGTGCCTTTTAGATTGTTTTTACTCTTTTATTTTGAGGATAGGGGAATACACATTCATGTTGTTTTTAACATTCAGTCCCCGTGTACATGCAGTTTTGTAACTTTTGTCCTCTTTTTCCACCAGCACACAATGGCCTCTTCTTTTGAAAAGCAGAATAGAATTTAATGTGTGTACAAGATGTTCTGCATGCGTTTGCACACGGGACCTCGGTTTATAGGCTCATTGGGTTGGCACTGATGTTAACTCCCAAGAAAATATCCCCTTGACCGGGTTCGAATGGGGTCAGCAGATCACAAACGCAATGCACAAAACTCTAGCCAGCCAGGCTATCCGGTCACAAGAGCGGCCCCACTAAGACTTTGTAGTTTGACTTTAAATTGTCAACTATGCAAACGAGAATTATGGTTGCTGTAACCATGGTTTGTGGTAACAACATGTAACTGGCCTTTATTTTCACACCACTTTCATGTCCATCATATTTAAAACGGGGAGGAAAATGAACATAACATGAATGGAATGTTGATTAAGTGCAACAATGTTGTAAGCAGATTGTTACCTGACTATTGAAACGTTTAGCTAATCAGGAGAATGACAAAAAATTCTGCCTGACAACACATAGACCATTCTGCAATCTAACTTAACCCTAAATCTGTTGTCGTTGGCCTTTAGATGATTCTAAACACAAAGCCAGACTTCGTAGTCTTGTACAGTACCTGTTTTGGCTACAAAGCTGCTTTATATGCTAACCAGTCTTTGAGAAGCCAGGTGACAGGGACTCTGTCTTTTCTAAAGCAAGCATTATGAGAGTTTGTCACGCCAACAACAAGCAAATAGCAAATAGTTTACAGTGTGTCCAAGCAAATAGCTTATAGTGTGTTCTAACACAGAAAACATTCAGCGAAAACAGCTAGTATGTATGTGTTTATAGAGATCAAAATATGTTTTTCAATACCATTCTGTGCAAAAAGTCCCTTGTTTAGCAGGATTTTGCGTATCCATCTCCTTTTCAAATGCTTGGACTTCATTCATGTGACGATAATTTTGAAGTCCAGCAAGTTGGGAGCTTGTGTGTCTATTTCATTTCTGATTGCTTAGACTTCATGTGACTGTAGTCTTTAAAGAATACAGCAGTTTAGGATTACAATGTCTTATTGCTGATGAATAAATGTGCAGTGCCTGTGAGTTTAAGTTTGTGGAGAGATCTGTGCGTCTTATTAATGCATATTTCTATGTAATCTAGTGGGTATTTTGAGTAATAAATTCTTGTATATTGTAGGAGTCTGTTAATTCTTTAAATTATACAGCACATTAGCAGGAGTCTGCTCACCCATATCATTTATAAATTCTTGGACTTCATTTGATGGTTATATTTATAGTACACATAAAGTTTTGCAGGACTTTGCATGTCTATACCGTCATATTCAAAACCTTGAAGCATGTGGGACTGACTGCATTTATTCTTGTATGCGTTCTCCCAGTGTATCAGTTTAAGGGAAAAAAAGACAAAAGAAAAAGAGAAGAAAAGGAACAGCTATATTATCAATGGTGTAGAGGTAACCACCTGTCTAGAAACCAAAAAGTTTGGGTCGAAGTGGGTGAAGTGGGTCGGTGGTTCAAATCCCGTTTGGGCTCCAAACTTTTCCCCCATCCATTAGATCATGAGTGGTGATTTGGGTGTAGTCTTTTGGATGAGATGATGAACCGTTCAAGATATACAGGTCATTCTCAGAAACATGTGAGGCATGATAGTGACCTACTTCAGACATCTGCCATTTGGCTGACTTAAGTTTAAAATTGTGGTGAAAGCTGTTTGCTGGTTGTGTTTTATTATTTTTTTAAAAATAATGTTTTAATGAGTATTTATGTTTTTGTTTTTAAATTATTATGAATTTGTTTTACCAAATTGCTCATTCAAACATGGCGGATTTGTGACAATATGGGGCATACTTTATTCAGATTGTTCTTCTGACTCAAAAGACTGCTAATTTGAAACACAACTTGTATCAAATTGATGCCCAGATGCTAATTCCAGTTGCCAAGCAAAAATATTGTATTTCTTTGTCATGAACATTAAACAGAGGGAAGATTAAATGCTTGTTTTGGTGGTTACGCTTGGTTTCCAAATGTAGGCCCAATTTTAACAATTCACTCACAAAGAACTATGATCAAGGCATGATAGCTACTAGGGATGAATTAAACTGTTAACAGTATAGAAAACATTGCTTTTGATCAGCTGGAGTTCCATATCCTGATATTGCTTTAAACCCCAGATGATCAACATTGTTTCCCTTTTTTAACGTCACAACCAAACATGTAAATCTAGTGCAAAACCGGCACATTCTTTATCTGACTAAGATTTTAAGCTGGGCGCTTCACCTTGACCTTAAATATCTCTGACAC
>CM060329.1:4862112-4892112 GCA_030674155.1 Stramonita haemastoma
GGCAGATGAACATCCAGTGACCTTCAAAGTACATTTAAGTGCAAAAGAAAAACTTCCAGGGGTGGGAGAACTTGTATAATTCATTTCCAAAATAACAGAAAAGACTGTAACTCCACTAACTGAACAAAGCACAAAAAAACTATTTAAAAGTCTCTTCACTTGAGACGTTCTTCAGATGTGGCATGTCATACACTAGATGAGATTTGTAATTGTATTCCAGGAGACCTTGACTTTACACGCCATGGTTATCACAGAAGCTGTTATGCACAGTTTACAAGTGTGAAATTTGCCAGGAAAAGAAAGCGTGAGACAGGTAGTGAAGAGGTTGCAGGACCATCAAAACCTAAAGGACTGTCGCTACTTCAGGCCCATTGCTTCCAAAAGACAGTTGCATTTTTTGCAAGAAGAAATTTAAAAAGAAAGTTTCAAAAGGGGTTCCATGTTTTGGAAAACTTGGAAAATGTATCACCAAGACAGCAGAACAGTCTATACAGGATGCAGCCAAAACTAAACAAGATGACATTTTCACTCATTATCAAGATACAGATCTTGTAGTACGTGAAGCTCACTATCACGAAGGTTGTAGAAAAGACTATCTGAGATGTGAAGACAGGCATGCTGAAACATCAACAGACCAGAAAACTACTGAGCAGCTACAGGCATAGGAGAGGGCATTTGAGTACATATGCGAGTATGATGAAAAAGCAATAATCAGAGGTTCACAGGTGGAGAGAATGACCATGCTAGGTGAGAAGTACTGTGAATACATGCAACAACATTCTCCTGACTTCTACAACCCAGGATACAAGACTTACAAACTGAAAGAAAAAAATAATGAGACATTTTGGCTTCAGAATTCAATTCTGGGCTCCGAACCACCGCAGTGATCTTGTTTATTGTGATGAACTTGCCCAGGGTCAGGCAGTTGAGACAGCATTTGTGTCAGCAACTTCAGAAGAAAGACGTCTTGAGGAATCTGCATATGTTATTCGCCGATACATTATGGATGCTTTCAGGGCAACACCTGATATGCCATGGCCTCCTTCTGCAGAATTTCTTCAGTCTGATGCTGTTAAACCTCCAGATATTTTCACAGACTTTCTAAAAACACTGCTATCTGGAAAGAGTAGTTCTATGGAGCAACCCAAAACCACCAGATTGGCATCCTTAATTGCCCAGGACATATGCTAATCTGTGACAGGAAGGAAGTGGAAAATGCCTAAACATGTTTTGCTTGGAATGTCTGTCAGACATGTAACTGGCAGCTCTGAAATCATAAGTCTGTTGAATAGGTTTGGTCATGTTGCTGGATACAAAACCATTGTGCGACTTGAGACTGCTATGGCCAATTCTGTACTTCAGTGCGCAAGTCTTCTTCCTTCAACAGTGAGTTTGACAGAGAACAAGGTTATCCAATTTTGCTGGGATAACTTTGACCTGAACGAAGAAACTCCATCAGGAGCCAACACCACCCACTCCACTCATGGCATTGTCATTCAAGAGGTTATTGGGGACACAATGCCTGACACTTTTCTGTCTCAGACAGAACCTCCTCCTCATTATCAGGACCGTCAATGCTCAGTGCAGTATGAGCCACATGATGTTCCTCCATGCTTTGCAAAAGTAAAGGCAGAACCTAAGTTGCATGTTGTGGAAACTCATTTCTCAAACACAGAGGCAGTCTACAAAGCTCAACTTGCTGATTTTTGGTGTGTTTTTTTCTCCAGATTCTAGGCCACAAATGGAAGTCAACTTGTCCCTGGATGGGGAGGGTGGGTATCACTCACAGGAGAAGGGACAGAAAAGAAGCAGTCTACTGTGGACTATATGGCACCCATCCACCACCCTGTCACTGAACATAATAATGATAATAATAATAAATAATAATAATAATAATAATAATAATAATAATAATAATAATAATAATAATAATAATAATACATGGAACTTGTATAGCGCTATATCTTGTAAAAACAAATCAAAGCGCTTGCATTCGACCTACACAACACACAAGCAATCAACAGCAATTTACAGTTTAACAAATTCGAATGTACACTCACTCGCATGCCACACACACACACACACACACACACACACACACACACACACACACACACACACACACACACACACACACACACACACACAACGCACGACGCGCGCGCGCGCGCACGCACACACGCAGCATGCGCGCGCACACACACACCTATAAACGTTATACACTTTGGCAGGTAGATGTTGAAGGCAGGACAGGATTGTACGGCGTTTTCATTTCAATTTTCTGTTTTGTTTTTAAAATATGGGACAGGCGTTCCTTGTGCAGTGGTGACATTAACTTATGTTGATAGCCTGTTTAATACCCTTTATTTTGGTACCAAATTTGATATGAATGTGTAAGAATATATTTATATAAATAATGTAAATTAACCTCACCCCCTAAATATTTTCCTTCTGAAGGGTTACCATATTGAATTGCTTGTATATCCTGAAATAACCTGGTTACATGAGGGTAACATATACCATAAAACGTTAAAATAAACAAAGTTTCAGAAAAATGCACCCATAAATCCCCCCCAGGGGGGGGGGGGGAGGGGGGTCTACGGAGGGACCAAGGTCTAGTATGTGTGTGTGTGTTATTCTGTTATTGGTTGTTCATATATATCTATATCTCTATGTGTGTGTTGTGTGTATGTGTGTGTGGTATGTGTGTGTGTGTTGTGTGTTGTGTGTGTGTGTGTGTTGTGTGAGTGTTAGTGTTACTGTGTGTGTGCATGTCTGTGTGTGTGCGTGTGTGCGTGCGTGTGTGCGTGCATACTTTTATTCTTATTGGTAAAATCTGAATACTCAAACTAATGTTAATTTGTTTCATTCTTCTTATTTATCAATAATTCTTTTATTTTGTGGATGATGGAATAATGACTTGTGTGCTGTTTTAAATCCAGTCTCCATGTGCATACAGTTTTGTAAATATTGCCATCTGTCCCATCAGCACAAATGGCCTACTCTATGGAAAGTTGGAACAAGCTTTGAGGTATGGGCAAGATGTTTTGACAGCGTTTGCACACGGGACCATGGTTTATGGTCTCGGCCAAATGACTTATGTCAGCTAATGCCTTTGCACCTCATGCCTATAAGTCTCAAACGCTATAAGAAAATAAAGTACATAGGTATTCTTCCCCCCAAATCAACCTTATCTATCTATCTATCTATCTATCTATCTATCTATCTATCTATCTATCTATCTATCTATCTATCTATCTATCTATCTATCTATCTATCTATCTATCTATTTATCTATCTATCTATTATCTTATCTATCTATCTATCTATCTATCTATCTATCTATCTATCTATCTATCTATCTATCTATCTATCTATCTATCTATCTATCTATCTATCTATCTATCTGTCTGTTTGTTGTCTGTCTGTCTGTCTGTCTATCTGTCTATCTATCTATCGAAATAAGATCAAGTAATGGGTTGAAAACAATGCACAATACAAGCAGTCCTAAAACGTTTAGCTATCGAAGAATTGTGTATAATTCCAGACATATCTAAAGGAGAATGAGACATGTTTAGCATTTAAATCTGCATTTGTATGATTAAAATTTTTAAAAAAAGAATGAAAAAGACTTTCACAATCGCGTTTAAGTAAATAAATTAAAATGTTAGTAATTACAACATTTTATGGATAAAACAAAAAATTCTAAATACTCCACCTGCTACCTCAATGGTTGGCAAAAACAGCCGGATATGCAAAAATACTATTATAGGTGAACTTGGAATTGAAATCCAGAAACCAAAGACCCCAACCAAACAAAGAGCAGAAATACCAAAGGAAAGGTTTGCCAAAAAAAAAAAGACTCAGGTTGTCAAGAATATCCAACCTCCAGACAGAAAATGACATTCATTTTGTCCTCAGCCTGTTGGACAAACTGATGAATGATGGTCTTTCTGACAGAAACAGTTGAATGCAAGAATGCTTGTAGGCTTACCTGCATTTAATTTTTCTCTAACTTATATATTATTAGGGCTACAGAACAGAACAATGCACAAGATCTCATCAATTTTGTCTGCTCTTAATGTTCCGTATTTACACACACAGCTGCACACACTACACACACACACACACACACACACACACACACACACACACACACACACACACACACACACACACACACACACACACACACACACACACACACATGAACACACACACACATACACAACACACACACAATCCACACCCACACCCACACCACACACCACACACACCAACACACACACCACACAACACACACACACACACAACACACACACACACACATAGTCCTTTATGAGACTTTAAACCGAGGCCCAATGTGCAAACCCACTCAGGACATCCTGCACACAGGTTAAATCATGTTCCGCTTTTCATAAGAGTAGGCCATCGTGTGCCGGTGGAACAGATGACATTTACAAAACTGCATACACACGGGGACTGTATGTAAAAACGCACAAGAGTGCTTATTCCATTATTCTCGATATAAAAGAAAATATATACCCCCCCCCCCCCACACACACACACAAAAGATTAGTACACATTTTTCCCCAGATCACTTTCAGTAGAGAGATGAAATAACCCTCTACCTTCATGAAATAACCCTCTACTCTCTCTCTCTCTCTCTCTCCTCTCTCTCTCTCTCTCTCTCCTCTCTCTCTCTCTCTCTCTCTCTCTCTCTCTCTCTCTCTCTCTCTCTCCCTTCCCCCACCTCTCCTAAGTGTCTCAGCATGGCTTAAAAGAAGGTACAAAGCCACATGACCAGATTTGGGACACAACAACAACAGGGGTGTATCTGGTATGTATGTTTGTCTTTAAATGCACTAACCCTGTGTGTGTACTTATGAGTGTCTAAATCTAATAATTATCTGTTAATCTTCTGTGTACTATTGCAAAATGTTTGCTGATGACACAAACGTGGAAATGATGATGTAGTCATAAAGCAACTCTCTCATGGCCATTAACAACGTTAACTTTTGAACATTAATTTTGTTCGTTGCATACATGTAAACAACAAAATATATGCAGCCACACAGATGCCATGTTGAACATAACTTCATGGTGTCACATTGTAGGGCCACAGGGTAACACAAGTGCAACGCATATCACTAACTTGGCAGTACAGCATTGTATGGCTATGAGATTACATGTTATGGTTGACAATTAATTTTTTGTACCTGATGGAAAACAACACATTACCAATTACAATGAGCAAGTCTCGATTCTTAGATTGTACTGGTAGTCTGTTTTAAACTGTAAAAAGTTCAGATTTCAATGATTTATATATGTGACATCCACCACATAATAAGTCGGAGTGCACCAGAGGTCAATTTTTAGTTATTGACATGTTATTAATGTACAATAAAGTGGCTATCAAATACAAAAAACAGATAGAAAATCGGACAATTCTGTGCAAGTTATTACAAATTGAAATGATAGACTGCAGGATGTGACAAAATGAGAAACGGGTTAGTTTATTTTCGTAACAGGTTGTCAGAATGAGGACTTGGGTATTTTCAAAACACATTTAAAAGCAAAAGGAATAAAAATTATGCCTTGCTTATTTCATTATAAGGTAGATAAACAGATATTGTTTAATAATCAATCAAAATCTTAAAATTGACAACTTGACCCCCAACTACCTTTAATGGCTCCTTGCGCAAAATTGGGTAATGTGCTAAGCGACTCATTGGTGGTGGAGCGTCACATATATAAATTCTTTTTTGCTGCCTCATTTTCTGATTTCTTAGTGTACTGTGTATGTATGTGTGTACGTATGTATGCGTGTACGTATGTATGTGTGTACGTATGTATGTGTGTACGTATGTATGTGTGTACGTATGTATGTGTGTGTATGTATGTTGATGTATGTATGTATGTATGTATGTATGTATGTATGTATGTATGTATGTATGTATGTATGTATGTATGTATGTATGTATGTATGTATGTATGTATGTATTATGTTTGTTTGATTGTATGTTTGTATATTGTATGTATGTATGTTGTGTGTTTGTGTGTGTTGTGTGTGTGTGTGTGTGTGTGTGTGTGTGTGTGTGTGTGTGTGTGTGTGTGTGTGTGTGTGTGTGTGTGTGTGTGTAGTATGTGTGTATGTATGTATGTATGTATGTATGTATGTATGTATGTATGTATGTATGTATGTATGTATGTATGTATGTATGTATGTATGCATGCATGCATGTTGTCTGTCTGTCTGTATGTCTGTAGTCTGTATTATATGTATGTATGTATGTATATTATATAGTATTATATATATATCAGATATATATATATATGTTATTTATATATATATATATATTATATATATATATATATATATATATATATATATATATTTTATGTTGTTGGTTGTTTTATATTATATATATATATATATATATATATTATATATATATATATATATTTTTTTATATATATATATATATATATATATATATATATATATATATATATATATATATATATATGCATATGTGTCAATAACATTTTCAGTATATAAAAGCAGACACAAGAACAAAACACTGACAGGTACAAAAAAGGCCATATGTTTATTTGCTTGTTTGTTTGTTTGTTTGTGTTTTGTAACCACTGTTTATTTTTTTCATTAAAATGCGCTAGTACTCCATGAATTGAAAACGAAAGACCTAATGACATATTTTATAGCATACTTTAGGGCGTGTTTGGTTATCTTCTTCTTGGCAAAGAATAAGTTTGTAATCGTCCTGCTTCCAAAGTGCTGACTGTTCCATCACAAAGTTCAAGTGCCTCAGTGATTATATTTATAAGAAGATATTGAAGAGATGAGGCGAGAGCACAAATCCTTGAAGAACTCCATTATTGAGGTTTGAAACCATGGTACTATGTTTTTATCGTACAAAACTGCGCTGGTTGCCTATTCTAGTGCATTCTATGGTTCTGATCAGTTTGCAACTTCCGCATTGATATTATACAACCTCATGGTTGCCTGCAAAGCTGCATGCCAAACTCTGTCGAATGCCTTCTTAAAGTCCACAAAGACGTGGTAACAATCTTGGTGGTGTTGCAGGTACTTCTCATCCATCTCGTAGAGTATTCTAAGGTTGAAAATTTGCTCTGTGTTCCATCCTGCTGCGATATCTGCAGCTGTCTTAATGGTGGGTAAAAAGGTCGCATAATTTCATGCAAAATAATTTCATCATCGTGGATCTCAGAGAACTATCCGAGGAAGGGAAAACAAAACAACCTCCCAATAAACAAACAAAAAGAAGAAGAAAAAGAAGGTGCACACCTAGGGAGGGGTGGGCAATAATTCTATTTCGGGAAGACGTGTACTGCTTTACAAGTTTTGGTGGGGTGCCCTTTTCACTCCTCAGAAAGCTGATAGAGAATTCAAGACAAGTCAGGTCATAGTGTCAGTGCGGTATTACCTGGTACTTTCGTCTGAGGTTACCTCCATGTCACACATTGTTGTGACCCAGTTTTGCTGCGGCCATGTGTCGTCATGACCAAATGTCCCTTTGACCACCTGTCTTTAGGACTATAATTTTTCAATATTTTACCAGGAGAACGGTACACCTGATACTGAAGCAGTTCTCATATTCTTTTTCCTTCATTTTCTATTTCAAGTTCTACCATTGTGAACTGTGTTACTTTTTGCTTGGGTTTTCTTACTGCTCTACGAAAGTTGATATGGTGTATTAAGTATTCGCATCTCTCTCTCTCTCTCTCTCTCTCTCTCTCTCTCTCTCTCTCTCTCTCTCTCTCTCTCTCTCTCTCTCTCTCTCTCTCTCTCTCTCTCTCTCTCTCTCTCTCCCCTTCCTTTTTATTCTCTACCTTCCCTTATTATGCTATCCTTAACTTGTCATTAGGTTGAAGTGTTGTGGTTCTTACGTTGAATTTAAAATTGTATTCTCATCGTTTAAAGAAGAACGGGCTGTGTGTTATTTTGTTTGTTAGTTTGGCTGGTTGTTGGTTTTTTCCCTCTTTGTTTGGGTTTTCCCCTCACATAATTATACGTTACACCTTTTGGACTATTTAAACTCATGTTCTTGAACACGTCTTGGAAATGTTATGTTTGGGCATTACATCATAATGTTGTTGACTTCCTAAATGTGTGTTTGCTGTTAGTTTTTTGTAAGTTTTTTTTTTCTTTTTCTTCCTAGTATTGTTTTAAAGTAAGGAAATATGTTAAAGTGTTTTGATAATTTTGTTTGTTTGTTTGTTATTTTTTATTGGGTTGCTCTCTTCTCTGCTGTCTCTTCTCAGTTTTAATCTATTTGATTTATCTAATTATAATCAGTGTCTCTGTCTTGACATTAATGTCCGGGTCAGTTAGGGATTATGTGTTTGTTGAATACATATCTATCTTTTTGCTTAAATGGTTATCAGTGTATCTAGTGGGTATTATACGTTTGTTGAATGTATACCTATCTTCTTTTGAAACCATAGGTTGGACTTTTATTGTTGGTGATGGTGGTTTTGTTTTTCTTTTGTTATTATTATTATTATTATTATTATTATTATTATTATTATTATTATTATTATTATATTATTATATTATTGTTGTTATTATTATTATTATTATTATTATTATTATTATTATATTATTATTATTTATTTTTTTTAATTTATTATTTTTTTTTTTTTTTGGGGGGTGCTATTCTTTAATCGGGGCAAGGGCTTGATGAAAAAAGTATGTAAATGTTTACTCTGTTACCATTGGAAAAATATAGATTATTCATTTATTGACTCATTGATTCATTGATTCTCTCTCTCTCTCTCTCTCTCTCTCTCTCTCTCTCTCTCTCTCTCTCTCTCTCTCTCTCTCTCTCTCTCTCTCTCTCTCTCTCTCTCTCTCTCTCTTTCCTCAGAGTTTGTAAAGGGAAAGCTGGAATTTCAATCATTGAAATAATAGCTTCCTGAAAATAACATAAATTATATATAATATATATATATATATATATATATATATATATATATATATATATATATAATATAGTTTATAATATAGTATATAACCGTAGAAAACTTAAAAGTACTAATGCCAGAAAAAAGTCACAATCCTGATTAGAATTTCTAGCTATAGTAAAGATAGCTCCGTGCGAGAGACTTAGTACAGGGAACATAATCACAAGAAACAGAAAGTACAGTCCCAGAGAAAATAAAAGCATGATCTTGGATTACAGTTCATAAAAGAGTTCGTGACAACGCTATTCAGTCACAATGGCACATCATTTGCATCACTTCGCTATTGAGTCATAATGATCCAGTGGATGTGAAAAATATTTTGGCCACAAACAGGGGATCGAACCCCGGAGTTTTCACTTTCTAGGCAGGTAGGCAGGTGCATTACTTGCAGACCACCCATCCATCTGAGTCTCACCATAATAACATGTACTAAAGAAGAAATGAACAGAAGAGGGTTTTTAAAAAAAATTAAACAGGACAATAATCATTCTCTTTAATTTTCATAAATAGCTCCATGAAGACATTGCACAGCAGCTATGATGAGTGTTTAAGTTCTCTTTTGTCTAGAATCGTATTTAAAAAAAACCCAGATCACTTTATGTCTCAGCAGATTTCTCTGCGTGAAATTTGGGCTGCTCTCCCTGGAAGAACCAGCCTGTTGCTAAAAGTGCAGCACCTACCCATTATTTTTTTCTTTTTCCTGCCTGCAACTGTGTTTGTTTTTCCTGTCAGCGTGTCTTTTTTTCTACAGATTTTTTCCAGGGACAACCCCTTTGATGCTGTGGGTTCTTTTACGTGTGCTAAATAATAATGTGTAACACACGGGGACCTCGTTTTATCCTATCGTCCGAAAGACTAGCACCCAGACCATCACTTATGGTCTAATGGATGAGGGAAATGTTTTCGGCCCATATGGGCCAGCAGAGCTTTTTGCATGAAATTAGCGATGTCTCCCTGTTGATAACGTGTCACCACAAGAGCAACTTCTGCATGTACATTTTTTCCCAAGGAGCTGTGTTTTTGTCACATAATTTTGCCAGGGGTCACTGTCTACTTACAGTGGTTTATTTTATCTATGCTACAAATAAGTGTGATTTGTATGTTGCACATGGCTAATTTTCTCTTTAAAAGGATCAAAAAAGAAAATGTCTTGAGTCTCTATTCTTGATGCTTGATCATCTATGTGTACAGGTCACACACTCGGCGAATTCTGCATCCTGGAATGGAAGAAAAGAAAGACACCAGAAGCCCAGGTGGCGAAGAACATTTTTCCCGTTCCTTCCTGTACCTCATGACGTTTGGGGTCACAATGGGTACTTTGTGCTTCGGCTATAACCTGGCCTGTATTTCTGGGGCAATGCTGTATATACAGCCTGAATTTGAACTGGATACAACATGGCAGGTAAGCAAGAGAGAGAATTGAATTGTGAATTGAATAAATTTTATTTCAAGAGGGTAATGGCATAAGCAAACAAGTTTTTTTTTTACAACCAGCCCTCTGGGCATAAAAGAACACAAATAACCAACAACAAAAAACCCCAACCTCTCAACCAAACAATAAACAATTTCTTTTTTGAAGAATACGGGGGAAAAAACAAAACAAAGAATATATTAGGAATACAAATTTAAATACCAGACAGGAGAGTATAGGGAAGGAGGAAAGAGAGAGAGAGAGAGAGAGAGAGAGAGAGAGAGAGAGAGAGAGAGAGAGAGAGAGAGAGAGGAGAGAGAGAGAGAGAGAGAGGAGGAGCATAATTTTGCAAATATTAAAATTTCTATATATAAAAATATTTAAAAAATTAAAAAAAGCATCCGACCATCTAGTCATGTAAATAATCATATTAGTAATAACAAGAACAATGATGATGATAATTATGATAACACAAACTACGATGAGGATGATAAAAAAGACGCTAATGAGGATAGTGGTGTTGAGGATGATGATGACGATGATGGTAATGATGATGATAATGATGATGAAGATATGAACAACGACCACGACAAACGGCAAGATTGCTGAGTGACAATAATAGTGTTGATAATAGATCAGTTCAATACATGTTTGTTTTCAATACATGTTTGGAGAAAGGAATGTCAAATCAGAGAGATTCATTAAGTAATTAAACATGCTGGTTTTAAATCTCGAAAAATTAGATTCACATTTTAGGAGCTCTGGAATATTATTCCATAGCCATCCTCCAGAGTACATGAGGCTAGACTTATAAAGATTAATTGTTGTGAAAGGAACATTAATTTTATTTTGTGCGAATGTCGATAACTATTATAAGTAAACATATTCCTAAGAGAATGTGGAGTCTTACCATGGAGTATTTTATACATGAGAATGCCTTTATTGTATATTAACTTGGCTGGGAGGGGAAGTATATTTGCTTGTTTATAGTCAAAGTCTGTTAGAGTAGATGACTTGTTAATGACAATTTTAATGGCTCTTTTGTGAACGCTAAGCAAATGTTTAAGTACATTTTTACTCGCTAGATCCCAGAGTGTAGATGCATAATCAATGTGAAACTGTACATATGCATCAAAAAATAGTTTCCTAGCATGTACATTTAAAAAGTTCTTTATTTTTCTAAACTGATACAGTTTTGATGCTATATTTCTAGACATTTTTTCTAAGTGTTTCGACCATGTGAGGTTATTGTTACACCTAAAACTTTATGATTCGTTACTTCGTCGACTTTCACATTAGAAATATATAGAGAGGGTAAAGACTGGGTGAGGTTTTGACGCTTTTGTCTATTGGTAATCAACATAAATTTAGTTTTATTTGGATGTAAAGACATGTGGTTTAGGTGTGTCCACTGAATAAGGTTATTGATACTTTTTTGCATTGTATGATAAACCTCATGCACATCAGAGTTCGTTGTTTCAAGGGTGGTGTCATCAGCAAACATGTCGCATTGAGTACCTATGGATAAAGGAAGATCATTAATGTAAAGTAGAAAAAGTAGGGGACCCAAAACTGAACCCTGAGGCACACCATAAGTGTTTGGGAGAAAATCAGAGTTAGATCCATTTAAAGATACTTTCTGTTGTCTATCAGAAAGAAAAGAGGAGATCAACTCAAGAGTACTACGAGATAATTTGTAAAGTGCTATTTTTTTAAGAAGAAGTTTGGGATTTATAACATCAAATGCTTTTGCAAAATCAACAAACAGTATTCCAGTAAATATCTTTCTATTTATATTTAATAGCCGGCGGTCAACCAGATTTATTAAAGCTGTGTGACAGGAATGATATTCTCTAAATCCAGACTGGTTGGGATGTATCAGATCATGTTGATTTAAGTGAGAAAGAAGACACTTATAAATATGTTGCTCCAGAGGCTTAGAAAGAACAGATAAAATAGAAATTGGTCTGTAGTTGGATGGATCAGTCTTGTTTCCAGATTTATATGTGAGAATAATTTTTGCTTGTTTAAAACCTTTAGGGAAATAGTTTTTATCAATGCAAAGATTATAAACATATGTAAGAGTTTCTGCTCTGATTGGTGCTGAGAGCTTAAGAATTTTTCCATCAATTCCGTCAATGCCACGGGTGCTTGTCTGTTTGAGCTGTCTTAAAGCAGTGTAAACTTCTTGAGCGCATATGGGTTCTATTTTTGCAAAAAGGCGAATATTTTTGTCTTCACAATACTTTTGCAGTTCATGTAAATTATTTTCTTTCTAGTAATCATTTTGAATTACTTGTTTTGCTACAGTTGAAAAATGGTAGTTAAGTTTGTCAGCTGATATATCATTTTGCGTACTGGTTGAACTGTTGACATCTTTATTTGTTAATTGATGCATGGCTTTCCAGATTAGTCTACCATTGTTCTTCTTGCTCAACGCATTTAGAAAATATTTCTTTTTTTCTGTTCAATTCAATTCAGAGAGAGAGGAGAGAGAGAGAGAGAGAGAGAGAGAGAGAGAGAGAGAACACACACACACACACACACACACAAATATATATATAAAATATATATATTATATATATATATATATATATATATATATATATATATATATATATATATATATATATATATATATATATGGGACGTATGGGATTCGAACACGTGACTTTCCTGTTCGTAACTCAAGGCACTAACCACCGCGCAATGGCGGCTGGTCTCCTCTTATCTTTCATTGTTTTCCCCACAGGGTGTGATTGTGGCGGCACCCTCGATTTCAGCCACAGTGGCCTCAGTGATCACTGGGCACTTGGCTGACCAGTTGGGCCGAAGGAAAACACTGATCGTAATGGCCATTGTCTGTGTGGCTGGACCAGCGCTGGCCACGGCTGCCCCTAACAAAGAGGTCATCTTAGCTGGCAGACTTGTCACAGGACTTACATTCCGTGAGTAGAGATTTGTGTAGTATTAGTGATAGTGATGATAATTGAAGCAATAAAAAATAGTATTTGTAATAAGGACAATAGAATGATAAAAATAATATGATGGTGATCATGGTAATAATAATGATGATGATAATGCTGCTGCTGCTGCTGTTGCTGCTGCTGCTGCTGCAGCTGATAATAATAATAATTACAACAACACTTATAATGATAAACTGATAATTATGATGGCAACAGTGATGATAATGATAATGATGATAATAATGATAACAATCATCATCATGACCATTGCTGTCTTATGTTTTAAATCCTTTCAGACTGCTACGGCTGTGCCATAAGTGCAGACCTGCCAGTACCTTATGTTGAATCTTTCAGCATTAAATATGCGTGCAGCAGAGAAATCAATATAGATGTGGAGGACCCCGTAATTCTAAAACATATTAGAGAGCTATGGAAATGTGAAAACACAGGGCAGGCACCAAAGGTTTCACCAGTTACCAGCAGCGATGGTGCAGCATTTGGCATCGTGGGTTAGAGTTGTAGAGTTTTGAATGTATTTGAAAGGAGAAGATGAGTGATGCTGGTAGACCAGCAAAAAGAAATTATAGTATCCTAACATGACAAAAAGGATGGTGTGTTAAGGTTGCATGTTGCATCAGTAGACAGATACTTGCAAATTTCACTAATACACTGAAACTGATAGTAGTAGGACTAACAAATCTAGGTGATGAGTGTTTGTTAGTGTGTTGTCAATAACAACACCTAGATACTTCAAAATGAAGTACAGAAGAACTGAGGTATTTTCAGATTCTGTTGAAGTTACTGTGATGGAGGAAAGTTATCAGCTTTAAGGTGTAGCATTTTTATGAATCATCCAGTTTTAAGTATCTTGAAGATGGTGGAACAAAAATTAAGTCAAGATTGAAGACAGTTTTTTTTAGGAATATCACAGCTTTGAATGTGAGACTCATCAGCATAAAAATGATGATTGATCTGATGAAGTCTTATTGTATGCTAAAGTGGAGTAGTGTAGAGAGTAAATAGAACAAGACCCAAAACTGATCCCTAGAGGACTCCAGATTCCAGTTTGACAAGCTTGATTTTGTTTATGGTGAGTTTCCAAAATCAGTCCCTAAGGTATTAACTAGACCAGGTGGGGGCTATGCTATTATGGACACCAAGCGTTTATTGAAGAAGGGAGGAAGAATTGAGTGGTTTATAGCGTCAAAGCCTGCAGATAAGTCAAAAAAAATAAGAAGTGAGATTAATTCTTTCCCTCATGCAACTTAGACTAAGAAGCCCAGGTATATTGTGCTTGCACGTCCATGACAGCTTTCTCAGTGTTTATATTTTCAAGCCCCCCCAACATAATAATATCTTGCCAAATGTTTTGATGCGTATACTAGGTGTTCCTTTGGAAAATGACACCTGATGGAGGAGGAGGAGGAAGAAGAAGAAAAAGAAGAAGAAGAAGAAGAAGAAGAAGAAGAAGAAAAGAAGAAAGAAAGAAGAAAAAAAAGAAAAGGGGGATGATCATGATAATGTTGAAGTACCGCAAGATGAAGACAAGAGAAGAAAAAAGAAAGCAAGAAAGAAAGAAGAAGAAGAAGAAGAAGAAGAAGAAGAGAAGACAAGAAGAAGAAGAAGAAGAAGAAGAAGAAGAAGAAGAAGAGAGAAAAACAACAACAACAACAACAACAATAATACTACCAGCAATACTAGAAGCACCAGTAACACCAGCAGCAACAAGAAGAGAGGACCGAAAGCTGAAATGAAAACTATATAATCTGCCACAGAAAAAACACTTCTTTGAAAAGCTGGAAGACACTTTATGTGACTAGCCATATTGGTTTGAGCCGTTAGCTGTTCTATACTGTCCTCTCAAAGCCTGATGAGACTATTAACATTGGCTCTGCCAAGCCAAGTGGACTCTGTCAACTGAAAAACTGAACAGCAACATTGAATTGCCTGTTGTTTGTTTGTTTGTTATCATTGTTGATTATAGCATGATGCTATGTGCAACGACTCTTCAATTAAAAACTGGAACTGAAAGGTATTCTATATGTTGTAATGTTGCCGTTGTTGCGGATGGCAATGACTCTAAAACTTAAACTGAAAGATCCTGAATGCTGGTTTTTTTGGTTATTGCTACGGTAGTGAGTATTTTTTAGAGAAAGCTGAAAGATTTTGATGTTAATGTTGGTGTAATTCTTATAGCTACAGCAACGACTCTTCAACTGAAAGTGAAAGTCGCTGAATTTTGTTGATGTCATTGCTGTTATTGATACGTGAGTGACTCTTCAACTGTAAAGTGAAAGTGAAATAAATATACTTTATATTGTTGTTATTGTTGTTGTTATTGCTTTGCCAGTAACTCAAATGAAAATAGAAATTTGGAAAAATACTGTATGTTGTAAACTGAAAGGTGCCAGCTGTGTGTTGTTGTAGTGGTCATTGTTTTTGCTACAACAGAGACTTTTCACTCCGAATGCTGAAAGTGAAAGATACTGTATGTTGTTGTTGTTATAGTTGTTATAGCTACGACAGTGACAACTGAAATCTAAATCAAAAGATACTGTATGTTGGTGCTGTTGGTCCAGATGTGATTCAACAACTGAAACTGAAAAAAATCAGTATGCTATTGTGGTTGTTGTTATTGTTAAATTTGCTTGTGCTACAGCAGTTGCTTTTCTCCTGAAACTAAGAGATAGTATAGGTTGCTCTTGTTCTCAGGCCGTGGCTCTGATTTAAATCAGTCTGAATGTGTCTATTTTATCCAAGGAACAACAACAACAACAGCACAAAATATCCAATCCAAAACAAACTAAACTCAACAAACATACAAACAAATATAACAACAAAAACAATCAAAAAGAAACTAAACTCAGACAAAAACAAACAAATAAACAAAAGTTGAAGGATACTGTGTCATTGTTCTGCAGCCACAGCGACCGCTTTTCAGCATTGTACATAGCAGAGATGTCTCCAGCCAGTATTCGTGGTTGTCTGATCATTGTTTACAGCTGGTGATCAAAGCAGGGTTCTTAGTTTCCGCTGTGGTCTCTGGAGCCTCCAGTTATCTCACCTCCCACCATTGGCGGTAATGCCTTTTTAATTTTTTGATCACTCTTTTTGTTTGTCTGCCTCTGCCTCTGTCTGCCTGTATGTCTCTGTCTCTGGTGTCCCTGTGTCTGTCTCTCTGTCTGTCTCTGTCTGTCTGTCTGTCTCTCCCCCTGTCTCTCTCTATGTCTGTCTGTCTCTCTCTCTCTCACTGGATCTCACTTTGCGTAGCCCTCCCTCCTTAAAAAAAAAAACCACCCACTCAAAAAACCCCACAAAGCTCCAAACTAGTACTGGGACCATAACTTATAGTTTAGTCTAGCTTCAGATGGAATCAAACCCCCAACTTTGGCTTTCTTGTCAGATACATCACTGTTAAACCATAGTCCACCAAAATAGGCCTTTGCTTGCTGAAAAAAACCGTAACTGTGTCAGAAAAGCAACTGCACACACAGCAATTACAATTTCATTTGCATTGTACATGCCAAGTCCTTAACATTTGAGGACATTTTGTTCTTACAGGGAATAGAGATCCCTTCATAGTAGTATAATATGCCATTGATGTCAACAGGTCCAAAATCCACGCAAGTGAACCTAATTTTAATGTTTTCTCATGTCACAGGTTGCAGGTTTGAATCTCAGCAGCTCACATGGATGTATGCAAGGTTTTTCGCTTTTTACATTTTTTCTAGATTAACATGTCAAATCGCAAGTTTCCTTTTTCAATCCTAACAAACCTGCACTGAGAAAAATCAAATGTGAATGTTAAAATCAACAGATCCTGTTTTGTTTCAGAGTTCAGGCCCATACTAAAACCTTTGTCAGCTATCAAGGTCAGCTAAGTGCCAAGCCTTGCAATGAAATGCTGCTGTCTTGTACAAATAATGTCATGCCTTCAGCTCTTCGGCTTTTTCACAGTTCTTGATTAAACCACTTATGCTGGAGGCAACAGCAAAGTGAGAGGTTGTATGATCAGTGGCTTTCCCACTGATGGAATTCCACTTCACAGCTTAGTCTTTAGTGATCCACTATGACTCTCTCACTAGGAGACTTAACTTGCTCAGTTCGTTATGTGCTGCAGTCCTGGGGGCTAGGTGGCCTTTGGAGAACATCTCCAGTGCTGACTGTCCTTAAGCTCACTTGGCTGAGAGAGTGGGGATGTACTCTGGGCAAGGCATCTCCACTATAATCAAACTTCTGCCCAGTTCCTGAAACAGCATCTGCCTCCTCTGCTGTTTTGGAGGTCATCATCGAACAGGACAGACAAACAAACAAATCATGTTATGAGGAGATGACAAGAAATGACAAGCTTCAGAAATTACAAGCTTTTTGCATAACAGCCTCCAGTCTCCTTTAAAGAAGAACAAAAAGTCCCTTGAAATCGGAATAACCTCAGTAAAGAGGTACCTGAAAATAGTTATACTGGCAAACTTCCTCATGCAGTGAATTCTTTCAATCTCAAGAATTTCTACGGGGGTTGATTGAGTTTAAAAATTGTATTCTAGGTGAGCCACAGATGGCTAAGTTGAAAAACAGGCAACAATAACATTTCAGGGCTTGGTGTATATGCATATGGTGGACACACAAAAAACCTCTGTTTTCAGATACATGTTTGGGTTTGCTGTGCTGCCTGCTCTGTGCTTTTGCATCACGGCCTGTTTGTTCCCTGAAACTCCACGTTGGTTGATGGCAAAAGGACGTCATCAGGAGGCTACGCGTATTCTACAACGTATTTATGGACGTGATGACGTCAGCCAGATCGTGAAGGACATGCAGGGATCTATGACCTCAGATCAGCCCACAGGTCAGGAAAATTACTAAAGCCCAGAAAACACTAGGATTAGAGATGGGGGAGGCATGCACACACACACACACACACACACATGCACGCGCGCGCTCACACGCACGCACGCACGCTCACACGCACGCACGCACGCACGTACGCACGCACGCACGCACGCACGCACGCACACACACACACACACACACACAACACACACACACTTATTCCTGATCTGCTGATCCGTGTTGGAATCTCGTTGAAGAGGATTTTTCCTCTGGAGTTAACATCAGTGCTGAGGCCACCCCCATTCAAGTCTTTTTGATGAGATTATAAACCAAGGTCCCATGTGGAATACATGCAGAACATCTTGCACACACGTTAAAACCACTTTTTAGAAGAGTAAGCCATTGTGTGCAGGTGGGAATGAATGCAAATATTTACAAAACTACATACACATGTAGACTGGATGTAAAAGAAAAAAAAAGCACGAGTGCTTTTTCCATTAACCTCAAAATAAAAGAACAAACTTGATCACCACACCAGCCACCATGGTGCAGTGGTTAGCACCTTGGATTCCAAACTGGAAGGTCGTGGGTTCGATTCCCATAAAAGTCATAGGGACTTTTTGGGCTCTAGCTGGCTCCTACCCATAGTGAGTGTGCTGTGAGCTTCATAGGAAGACTGGGACCACACAGTCGAGCTTCATCCACTTTACAGATGCGAGTTTGAGAGTGTTGCTCAAATTACCTTACCAACACTGCAGGTGTCTGTATTTCTTGGGCCTAGTTGACACTGGGATATATTATGTTAGTAAGCATAGAGTACAGCCCTGTCAAGTAGTCTCAAAGCACATGCACTTCTATAGCAGCAGCATTATAATTGTATCATCCTCATTCTCATCGATCATCATGCAATGAAAAGTTTACCTGATTCTGTGGCCAGATTACTCTAGTCTCATGGTGACCTCAGGTTTGGTTTCCCCATATGCTTCTGTGCCTATGGTAAGTTTGTGTCAAAGACTTTGGGGTTGGAGGTTTGAGGGGGTCTATTGTTGGAAGGACATTGTGGTGGTCATCACCTCAGGTGGGCGTCTCACTCAGTCTGGCTCCATGACTGAGCTAATACTGTCATTAGTAGGGGGCTTAGTAGGTGGTGTCCTGCATATGTTAGCTCAGAACAGGCACCACTGAACACCACCAAGTGACCCAGCAGCAGTGCAGGGCCCCTCTGGCTGGTGGCCCCACAGCGGCCTAATATTGATGAGCTCCCGGTAGACTTCCAATCCTTAGGATGAGACATAGCAAACCTGGGGTATAGCTGTGGCAGGGAGATTGAAAGGAACTGGGAACATCAGGAATAGGAATGCTACAGAAGAGGAGGCAGCAAAACACACACACACACACACACACACACACACACACACACACACACACACACACACACACACACACACACACACACACACACACACACATATATATATATATATCCTTTCCTCATTTCGCAACCTGAAGGGAAACCCTGTTTTCATAAGAGAGGAACATTATTATAACAAAACAAAACAAAAGCACATGGCCAGGATAACATGATGGTATTCACGTGCAGGAATGTGCTCCACATTGTACAGGGTGGTGAAAACGCCCCATGTGTTCAGAGCTTTGGCGGTGGGCAGCTGTCTGGTTTTCTTCTTTAAGTGGTCTGGATTCAATGTTGTTTTGTGAGTGACAACTTCATCAGTTTCTGTCTGTCTGTCCCTTATTCTCTCTCTGTCTCTATCTCTGTCTGTCTGTCTGTCTGTCTGTCTCTTTCTCTCTCTCTCTGTGCTCTCGCTCTCGCTCTCTCTCTCTCTCTCTCTCTCTCCTCTCTCTCTCTCTCTCTCTGTCTGTCTGTCTCTCTCTCTCTCTCTCTCTCTCTCTCTCTCTCTCTCTCTCTCTCTCTCTCTCTCTCTCTCTCTCTCTAAAAAGTATGTAATGCTTACTTACTCTGTTACCCTTGAAAAATAAAGATAAAGATTCATTCTCTCTCTCTCCCCTCTCTCTCTCTCTCTCTCTCTCTCTCTCTCTCTCTCTCTCTCTCTCTCTCTCTCTCTCTCTCTCTCTCTCTGGTCTCTCTCTGTGTGTTCTCGCTGTCTCTGTTATCTCTCTATGTGCTCTCTCTCTGTCTCTCTCTCTCTCTCTCTCTCTCTCTCTCTCTCTCTCTCTCTCTCTCTCTCTCTCTCTCTCTCTCTCTCTCTCTCTCTCTTTTCCTTTTTTTTCTTTCTTTTCGTTCTTTGTTTCTGTCTACCTCTTTTTTGTTTCTGTATTTCTTTCTACCTCTGTCTTTTCTTTTTTGCCTCTGTCTGTCACTGTCCGTTTGTCCTGTCTCTTATGTTATTTCTGTGTGTATGTGTGTGTGTGTGTGTGTGTGTGTGTGTGTGTGTGTGTGTGCGCGCGCGCGCGCGCAGGCGCACGTGCCTGTGGGTACATGCCTCTGTGTGTGTGTGTGTGTGTGTGTGTGTGTGTGTGTGTGTGTGTGTGTGTGTGTGAGAGAGCAAAGAAATATGTTTGTTACATTCCAAAATTGTATTATTTATATATTTTTCACATTTGCTTTTCATCAAACAATCATATTGAATTTGACCTTTGAAAGCTGGTTTTTGTCTGTATTATCTCTTTACACTTGGCAAGTTTTCCATATTGGCATTGGCACTGTTGTATGTGTGAATTGTCAAGTCAAGTCAAGTCAAGTCAAAAATACTTTAATCATCCCTGAAGGGCAATTACAATACTGACAGGCATATTGCTACAAATTCATAATCAAACACACGAAGGCGCTACATTTCTTTTTTGTTCAAACATTATATAACTTCAAATAAAATGTCACAAACACTCACACTCTACGCGCGCGCGCTTGCACACACGCAAACACACGCATACACACACACCAATGTTTAGATACAATGTTCTTAAAAACCATTGACTAGAAAAGACATATGATCACCATTATTTACACATTATACGCACGCGTTCACACCCGCACATATACAAAGCCAAAAATAAGACATACTTATTTTATGGGTACATATGCATGTATGTGCACACCTGTATGCATTGGCTACATACATAACAGTGGCAGGTAAGTAATTCAGAGAAGCTTACACACACACACACACACACACACACACACACACACACACACACACACACACACACACACACACACACACACACACACACACACACACACACACACACACACGAGCAAACAAACAAACAAAAACAAAAACAAACAACCTCAGTCAGTGTTATTATGAGTTTAGAACTCGGATAGCTACTGGCACAAAGGAATTCCTTTTTCTGTTTGTTTTGCTGTTGTGGCATTGAAAACGACGTCCTGAAGGCAACAGTTGAAATTCTGAAAACAGAGTGTGGGAGGAATCGGCCAAAATGGCTCTTGCTTTACGTACAAGCTGCTGATTACAAAACGACCTGAGGTCTCTTTGTTCTTCTCCGATAATTTTAGAGCAGATTCTCACAATTCTCTGAAGACCATTCTTGTTCTTAATGCTAAGGTTATTGTACCAGCAAATGAAAGCAAAACTTAAAACGCTCTCTATATAAGACTTGTAGAACAAAGGAAGAATCTTTTTGTCGACAAAAAATGAGTTAAGCTTCCTCAGAAAATACACACGTTGTTGCCCCTTTTTGACAATGGCGTCAGTGTTAGCATCCCAATTTAGCTTGTGGTCAAAAACAGTTCCCAGATATTTGTATTTCAAAACGTTTTCAACTTCTTCACTATGGATGATGGTATTCTCAGAAGTGTGCTCCGATCTTCTGAAATCAATAGGAAGGTCTTTAGTTTTAGAAACATTTAGCTCCAGATAGGCCTCATCACACCAATCTACGAACTCGGTAAGGGCTGGACCATGGTCTAGGACTGATCCAGATAAGAGAGACAGAAGAGCACTGTCGTCCGCAAATTTTACCAGAAATGAGTTTTCATGGCTGCTTCTACAATCATCTGTGTATAGAATGTAAAGAAGTGGCGAGAGGATGCAGCCCTGTGGGGAACCAGTGTAGGTATATCTAACTGATGAAGGTATTTTGTTGGCAAAAACACGCTGTGGCCTGTCAGTTAAAAATTCAATCAGCCAACGTATAAGTTGATTGTCTACATCAAATTTTGAAAGTATTTTGTTAACCAGAATATGAGGCTGCATTGTATTGAAAGCTGAGCTAAAGTCAGCAAACAATATTCTGGCATGAGAATCAGGTGTTTCCAAGTGATTGTACAGCTTGTTCAAAATGAATAATTTGGCATCTTCGACACCCCTTCTAGATCTGTACGCAAATTGTAATGGGTCAAGGTTTTTCTCTGTAACAGAAAGAATGAGAGATTTTATGATCTTTTCTAATGTTTTCATCACCAGTGATGTGAGAGCTACAGGTCTGAAATCATTAGGCCGAGTAGGATTGGGTTTCTTTGGAAGAGGTATAACATTGGAAGTCTTCCAAATAACTGGTATCTGGCAAATGTCCAGCGAGGTCTGGAACAGGTGCTGAAAGACACTTGCAAGCTCAGTAGCACAGAACTTAAGGGTTCTACCGCATATACCATCTGGCCCAGGAGATTTGTTAATGTTTATTGCCTTGAAGTGCTTGCAGATAACTTCTTCATCAACAATGACGCCATTCTCAAAAAGCAGAGATTCTTTCAGGCCATTTATTTCCTCTGAAAAATCATGCTTTTCAAAGCGAGTGAAAAATGCGTTTAAATGGTCAGGTAAGTTGTTATCACATACCCCCTGCAGACTGATCTTTGACCTATGTGGTGCAGCTGTCATGTTTACTGCTGACATATTTTTGATGCCCTGCCATGCAGCCCGAAAATTGTTCCCAGCAAACTTATTTTCTATCTTACATTTATACTCCCGTCTCGCCTGTGAAATAGCAGCTTTGACTTCTTTATTTATTTGTTTCTTTTGTTCTTCTGTGCCTGTATAAAATACTACTTTCTTTTTGTTTAATACCCGTTTCAGGTCTTTCGTAACCCAAGGCTTGTTATTGGGGTAAATAGTTATCTCCTTTGTTGGAATAACACAACTGACACAAAATGAAATATAACTAGAAACAACATCAGTAAGCTCATTCAGATCAGAACACACGTTATAAAACATATCCCAGTCAGTGCAATCAAAGCAGCCTTGCAATGTAGCTATACTATCAGCAGTTGATTTCTTTGTGGTCTTGACTATGGGCTGGAGGCACTGAAACACTGACTGGTACATGGGTGCTAGTAAAATGCAGTTGTGGTCGGATGATCCCAGGGGAGGCATAGGCAATGATTTATACGCGCCTGCTACAGTCCCATAGCACAAATCCAGAATCTTATTACGGCGCGTAGGGCAGGTCACGTACTGTTCATAGTTCTTCAATGTTTTACTTAGAGAACAACTATTAAAATCACCCAGGATAAACTTTGGGGCATCAGGGGATAAAGAATCAAGCACATGGAGGTGATCTAAAATGTATTCTGTTGCTCTGGCCACTTTTGCTTTGGGGTGGATATAGACTAAGGTAAAAAATAGTTGTGGGAATTCCCGTGGTAGATAAAAGGGCCGTAGCGAAATAGAGAGCAGCTCAATGTCCTCCACAGACAGCGTCGATCTAATTATAATTATAACCTCGCGGCACCAACTCTCATTTACGTAGAAGCACACACCGCCACCCCTCTCCTTCCCAGTCGCGTGTGTGTCTCTGTCCAGTCGAATGGGCTGACCGAAACTGTCGATGCGAAGCTCCTGGCTAGGGACTGAGTCACTAAGCCACGTTTCAGTAAAGGCGAGCAGACCGGCCTTCTTATACTCGTGCATGTGGTTCACGTTGGCTTGCAGTTCGTCTATTTTGGGGCGTAGAGATTGTACGTTGGATAATAGCACCGTTGCTGGTGGCTTGCTCTGTAGCAAATGTGTATTTTTTATTTGTTTGGTTGTAGTTTTGTTGTTTGGCTAGGCTCTATGATTCACCAATGGTGAGGCTTTTTCATGTGTGACCAGCTTTGCCCACTATTATGGTGGCGACATTCCAACTTTGGGGAGAATATCTCATTGCGGCACCATTGTGCATCTGTTGGTGCAAGATGTTCTGCGCCTGTTGTCATATTGGGCCTTGGTTTAGAGTCTCATCTGAAAGATTGTCCCGGGAGTAGAACCAGTACTGATGTTAACCCCAGGGGAAAAAATCTTTTTGAACTAGTGGCTTCAACTGGGGCTTTAACCTGGGTCATCAGATTATGAGTGTAGCGCTCAAGCCACTGTGCTATCCCTACACAAAGTTTGTTATAATTCTCAGTATCTAAGAGAGAGATGGGCTGTGCCATGTTCAGCCTGCCCAAGACACTCTGCTTGAAGAGTTCTATGCAGTGCTGCTATGGATTTCTTTTGGAAGGGCCTCAGGTGGGTGTAGATTCATAACATCATCCTTCCTTTCTCTTTCTTTTTTGAAAGTTCCTTTCAGTAGGTGTATCACAAATTTACCTTTTTTTGTAATTCTTAGATCAGTTTTTTTTCCTAGTTTCTGTGGTTGTTTTTCTTTTTGTTGTGTCTTTTTTCAGATGACTTCAAAATATCCTTTATTCGCCCATACTTACCATCTGGTCCAAAGGCCATCCCAGCATGAACTATCCAGATAAATCCTTTAGCAAGGAGAGAAAGAAATAGGTCACATCAATCCTCTATATATTCCATAAAGAGTGGAGGGAGCTTTATCTGGAGTCTTGTGTTTCAGGAGTTTCTCCGGAATCATCATGAGGATGGTGGATTTTCCACAGGAGCATGCTATATGGGTGCAAGGGATTGTGCCCCTGGCCATGTTCATCAGTGGCTTCTTAGGCCTGTGGACTGTGGACAGATTTGGTAGACGACCTTTGATCCTGGTCAGCTTGGGAGGTGGGCATCTTGTGTTATGGTCTAGTATGGTGTGGTGTCCACTGGGACCCCCAACTCTTAAAGCATGTGCACATGCACACAGACAGGAAGACTATCTATGTCTGTCTGATACATAGGAAATTAACACACACACACACACACACACACACACAACACACACACACACACACACACACACTAATATATATTTATATATTCCCAACTAGAAGTGTATCTATTGCATTTCAAAATCTCACCTATGGTGAATCTCACAAACACATTATTATATTAAATGATTACGAGTAGTGATGAAAAACAAGTGCAGGTAACCATTACGACTTCTTCATCACTGCAAGAAGAATTTTCAAAGAGTGATAACAAAAAAGCACTGACAATGATTAAAAGAACACGCTATGGATATAAAATTTAGGTAACGGCACTTGAGGCCCTTTGCAGTAAGGACTGTTTGGTTTGCTCAAACTCATCAGAGTTTCAGCTCCTGGATGAGCCATTATCAGAGATCTTGGCAGTAGTACCTGCGTAGCCATCCCTGGCAGCTTAAGGAAAAACACCCCTGCCAGGTGTTATCAACCAGCAGAGGTGTTTTAGCTCTTGCAGGAACAGAGTAATATTCCTGTAGCCTACCAATTCCTTCACCAAAACAGATATTAAGCAAAGAAGCAAAACTTACTCCAAACTATTGTTTCAAAACTATTGGATAAGTCTCTAAAGAGATATATCAGCTGTGAACTCTTTGTGCCCATATGTCTGTGGATCCAAAAATATGCAGGAGATTATTTTGATGTACAGGTTTAGTAGTCATTCAGCCATTGGATTACTCAAGATTGTCAGATCATTTATACACAACAGGTAAAACAAGATTTTAAAAAAGTCCACACTTGGACCTTTGAGAGGTACAACTCCCTCACCTTTAACCAATGATATATAGAGTAGTGAAAGAAAACAAGTGTAGGTAACCATTACAAATCCTTTGATATTGCAAGTATGGTTTCCAAAAGTTTAAATAAAAAAGGATAAGAAATAACAGAAAGTTTATATATATATATATTATAAAAAAAAAAATATATATATATAACATTGAGAAATATAGTGGAGAAAAACAAAGTGCATGTAAACAATTCAAACTTTATACTCATCATAAAAAAGATGTTTGTCAAAGATTCAACAACCCGCCCCTCTAAAAAACACCACCACCATAACTACAAGATAAAAAAATTTTGAATGCAGCATTTGGGGAATTATTAAGTAAGGACCCTGCTTTTGGCTTGACCTGATTGATTTTCAAAGTCAGCAGTGATTGCAACCTCACTCCACCCTCTGTGGTAAGAGCAAGACACTTTTTTTATAACTTAGAAGTGTTTATTGCAACCCTAAGAATATGTCGATATTCTTGTGGCCTACCACTGCTGCTAATACAAGGTAAAATTAGGAAGAGAAAGAAAATATGTTTGAAATAAATGTTGTAAGAAAACAAGTGAATATAGGAGAAAATACACAGCCAATGAATCTTTGTGCCTGATGTTTGGGGATCCTTTTTATAAAAAAAAAGAAAGGATGCAAGGGAGATAATAAATTCTGTGCCCAGCCAATGGGCCTGTCTTAGCTGGATAACATTGATAACCCAAACAGTGGCAGACTATTTCAGTGCTGGCACAGGCAATAGAAGTTGAAGTAAAATGGCCTTTACTTGGATCTCAAAAGAGATGCTTTTCTCCACTTGACCAATTATATAATTGAGAAAATATAGTGGACAAAACGAGTGCAGGTAACCAATTACAACTTTATTCTTAACTTGAAAATTATGTTTATCATAGATTCAATAAGAAATTTTTTTAAAAGCAACCCCACTACAAGGTTAAAGTTCTTTGAAAACAGCATGGGGGACTTATTAAGTAAGGACCATACTTTTGACTTGCCCTGACTGAGTTTTGGCTCCTGGTTAAGCAGTCTTCAGAGGTCTCAGCAGTGATTGTAACCTCACTCTACCTTCTGTGGTAAGAGCAAGACACTTTTAATAATTTAGAAATGTCTATTGCAGCCCAAAGAGTAGGTGGATATTCTTGTGGCCTACCACTGCTGCCAGTAAAAGATAAAATTAGGAGAAAGGAAATGTGTTTGAAATTAATGCTGTAAAAAAAACACCCCGACTGAATATGGAAGAAAATACACCGCCAATGAATCTTTGTGCCTTATGTTTGAGGATTCTTTTTATAAAAAAGAAAGGATGAAAGGGAGATAAAAAAAATTATGTGCCCAGCCAATTGGCCAGCCTTAGCTGGATAACAATGATAACCCAAACAGTGGCAGACTATTTCAGTGCTGGCACAGGCAATAGCAGTTGAAGTAAAATGGCCTTTACTTGGATCTCAGAAGAGATGCTATTCTCCATTTGACCAATAATATAATTGAGAAAATATAGTGGAAAAAAAAACAAGTGCAGGTAACCAATAACTTTATTCTCATCATAAAATGACGTCCCTCTCTTTGTTCTGCCCTGTTCCTTTTTTCTCCTGTCACCTTCTTTTAGCATATTTTCTGCCTTCTTAGTCTTGGGATGGATTGGTTGTTGAAGGGTGTGCACTCCTGCTGATTGTGGTGGCTGTGGGCTTCCACCTGACCACATCTCAGGTGCCAGATGTCCATGTCTTCAATGGCACCAACAGTTCCAGCCTGTCTCTGCAGCCCTCAGTCTGCTATACCTACACGTTAGTACTCTGTCTGTCTGTCTGTCTGTCTGCCTGTCTGTCTGTCTGTCTGCCTGTCTGTCTGTCTGTCTGTCTGTCTGTCTGTCTGTCTGTCTGTCTATCTGCATGTCTCTCTGTCTCTTGTCATTTGTATCTTTCTCACCCTCTGTTAGCCTGCCTTTTGCTGAGAGAGAGAGAGATAGAGAGAGAGAGACAGAGACAGAGAGCGAGAGAGAGACAGAGAGAGAGACAGAGAGAGAGGAGCAGCTGGGTGAAGGCATGAGTAATTTGTGTGTGTGTGTGTGCGTGTGTGTGTGTGTGTGCGCGCGCGCGCGCGCGCGCGCGCGCGCACGCGCGCGTGTGTGTGTGTGTGTGTGTGTGTGTGTGTGTGTGAGTGTTTGTGTGTGTGTGTGTGTGTGTGTGTGTGTGTGTGTGTGTGTGTGTGTGTGTGTGTTCCTTCTCTGTTCGTCAGAAAAAACGCATGCAGAACATCTTGCGCACACGTTAAATCCTGTTCCGCTTTTCGTAAGAGTAGGCCATCGTGTGCCGGTGGGAACAGATGACATTTACAAAACTGCATACACACAGGGACTGGATATATAAAAGCACATGAGTGCTTATTCCATTATCCTTGATATAAAAGAATAAATAAATAAATAAATAATAAAATAAGAAAATTCACTCACTCTCTCTCTCTGTCTCTCTCTGTCTCTGTTTCTCTGTCTCTGTCTGTCTCTCTCTTAAAAAGCTAGACCTGTATAACATTTCTCTCTCTCTCTCTCTCTCTCTCTCTCTCTCTCTCTCTCTCTTGAAAAGCTAGACCTGTATAACATTTCTACAAAAACCCTAGGACTACTAGATTCCTGTCTTACAAATAGGCAACAGTGTGTCTCAATATCTACATCAACATCCAAACTAAAAACCATTCATTATGGAATACCATAGGGATGCATATTGGGACCAGTTCTCTTTTCATTATACATAAATGACCTTCCTCTACATTTCAATTCCAAATGTGAACTATTTGCTGATTACACAACCATACATACGAGCCATAACGACATTGACTATCTTGCAACCATATTACAAAAAAGGGTTGACGAGCTTGTCAAATGGACAGAACAAAACCCCATGTCTATTCATCCCCAAAAAACAAATGCATGCTTATCACCACCAGTCAAAAGCGACAACATTTATCACATAAACTGTTTTCAATTTACATAAAAAATGAAGCAATTGAACAAACCTCTCACCACAAAGTTCTAGGAGTGACAATTGATGAAAATCTCAGCTAGTTCTACCACATACTTATCGCATCTATGCAAATACTTGTCCCAAAAAGTTTACCAGTGGACCAAGATCAAACACTTTCTTGACTTCCATTCAATGAAACTGTCCTTTCAAGCTTATATACAATCCTCAATAGACTATGCAGCACCCCTGTGGGATTCTGCGTGTGCAAATACCATGAAACCGTTTCTTAGTCTGTATAAACGTGGTCTTAAACTGGTCCTTTTGAAGAAAACAACCTTGCTAGAAGTGGACTATACTCAGTTAAATATTCTTCCCCTACATAAAAGACTAAAATATAAAAAAGGCATCATGATGTTTAAGATAATGACAGGAAATGTCCCCACACCCTTAAAAGATAATTTCTCAATAAATCATTCCAGATATATGGAAAATCCAAGTGTCCCAATCCCAAGAATAGACTTGTTCAAATCTAGTTTACTATACTCAGGCCCTACGCTATGGAACTCCCTTCCTGATTCAATTAAGGAGCACCAATCATTAACAACCTTCAAAAATCACCTTCTAAACCACTTGGTGCATCAAAAATAACAAACCACACTCCCCTCCCCCCTCTCTCCCCCTCTCTACCTGTGTGTGTGTGTGTGTGTGTGTGTGTGTGTGTGTGTGTGTGTGTGTGTGTGTGTGTGTGTGTGTGTGTGTGTGTGTGTGTAAATGTTTCACATGTATCTTATCATTGTATAATTGCTGATTTCTAAGACTGATTTTCATTATCCCACTGCTTATGTAATAAAGATATCTATCATCCTTATCAGTAGCCTACACTTACAATCACTGAGAGAGCTAGTTTACCATCTATACTGAGAAATGTTTTATTCATATTTTGTACTCTCTTTTTGATAATCACGTGTGACGAATGTAATTGATTT
>CM060329.1:4894612-4932112 GCA_030674155.1 Stramonita haemastoma
GTGAGTCAGAGTGCACATTTTGGGTGACCCGCAGAGTGTGTAGCTGGGGAACAAACAACAACTATTGGCTTTCAGTTTCCTGTAATTTGAGCTTCCTTAGTGAGCCTAAGGTTTGTTTACAATATTATTATCATGGATATATTTACACCCTCAAATAACCATTTTCAACAGATCTGCTTCATCTAGCCCTTAGTTTGGAAGAGGGGTTTTATCTGACAAATATCGCAAAGTTGGAAAGGTGCTACCGTCATTGTGGGCAAAACGGTGGATTACGCAAAATCTTACCATTGGTGAACCTCAGAGCTCTAGCCCAGGAATGAAAAATAATCTTACAAACAAACAACATGGTCCTAGGGGCACCATCTGGAGAGATAAAAAGAAAAAATGATCAGACTAATGTGCTCCCTTGTCATATCCATGTTCCTGTATGCCTGTGAATCATGGACCCTGACTGCTGATTTGGAGAGAAGAGCACGGGCGGTAGAGATGAGATGCTTCTCGAGACTCCTTGGCATCTCCTACAAAGACCACATAAACAATGAAGACCTGCATAACAGAATCCAGCAAACCATTGGTCCCTACGAAAACCTTCTAACAATCGTAAAGAAGCATACACCTAAATGGTACGGGCATGTCACAAGATCAAAAGGACTTGCAAAAACAATACTGCAAGGTACTGTCCAAGGAGGAAGAAAAAGAAGTAGTCCAAGGAAGAGATGGGAGGACAACATTAGCGAATGGACAGGCCTAGAACTCAACAAAACTTTGAGAAAGGCAGAACAGAGAGAGGAATGGAGGGAACTGGTTGTCAAGTCTTCAGGCATGCCCCCATGGTCGCCAGAATAAGAGATAGATAGATAGATAGATAGATAGATAGATAGATAGATAGATAGATAGATAGATAGATAGATAGATAGGTATGTAGGTAGGTAGGTAGGTAGGTAGGTAGGTAGGTAGGTAGGTAGATAGATAGATAGATAGATAGATAGATAGATAGATAGATAGATAGATAGATAGATAGATAGATAGATAGATAGATAGACAGACTACACCCCAAATGTTCCGTGTTGTAAACTGGAATCAGTTGCCTTCATTGTACACAAGTCTTTCAGAACAGGGCAATCAAACAGTAGATGATTGACTGTAATGAAATGAAGACATGGGGAGGTCACATTAATTTATGATATTTTTTGTTTTTGGTTGTAATTTATACACAGTTATCTTTATATTTCCTGTGGAAAACTATTTTTAGAATGCAATAACTGGAAATATGAATACACAAACCTTATCAAAAGCGATTGAATTCCATCTATGATAGTTATAGATCATCTATTTGTGCTTCTGTAATATTAGTGCCTGTGGCTCTGCTCTGGCACAGTTATTATATGCAAAACTTGCTAAGAAATCTTGTGGATTTTCAAGTATATGTTTCAATAGGTAAAAGACGATAACTGTTGTGGTTTGGCCACATAACACACAGGGCACAAATCTATCATCACTCAGTCAAGAGTGCTATATTTAGCACACCCTTTCCTTTTACCAAGTCCAAGTGTGGTCAGTTCCTGCTATAAATAGCACCAGCTGGTCCCATCTGAACTGGGAAGGGATGGATTAATTAGCAACTGGGAGGGGGTGAAAGTGGGGGAAACTGACAGCTGTGAACAAGTCACATAAACCATTTAAGATTGCCTTTGAAGAAACTGTTAAGGAGGAACATAAACAATGAGACAGCATAAGAAGTGGTCGGAAATTATCAAGGATTGGGTAGGACTACCTTTGTAGATCCTGACAACAGCACTGACACACTCCCCCAAGGACTGTCAGAGTCCAGGATACCATGATTCACCTCGCCCATCTCAGATTAGAAAAACAGAAACAGTGGCAGGAAATCTCAGAGAAGTTGAAAATGAATCACAAAAGCCAGTTGAATATGGGGAGTAGTCTTGACAATTTTTGGTCTCAACTATTACTTTTGCCTTTTATTGTAGGAAATTCAGAATTTAACAATGTAGTTGCTTTTTTATAGACACATTGCAACTTTTACTACTCATGATCTTAAAATAGCTTGAAAGCAATGTATAAACTCTTTACAAGTTTTTTTTTCTGTGTGATCTAGGAATTGCAGATTTGGTTTTCGCTGTGAACGCAGAGATCTACCCTACATGGGCCCGCAGTGCTTGTAACTCTGTGGCAGTGTTGCAGTTCTGGGTTTCCAATGGTGTCCTGGCTTTCATCTTTCTCCCCATTATAGAGACCTTCAAAACGTACGGTAAGTCTACCTGCATTGATCTTTGTTGTTGTTGTTGTTGCTGTTGTTGTTGCACATTCCCCAGATCAACACCTCTTGGGGTCACTCACAACATGCACACTGACTGACTCATATCACCTGGAAATCATGGTGAGATTGAAAATATATGCTGGGTGAGAAGTTTACTTGTATGAGTCCTTTCAAGTACCTTGCCACACAGGCATCCATACTCTGACTTCTGGTGATTTTTTCCCCTTGAAAAAGTGAAGTGCAGGTTGTAATGCTAAGAGCTTGTCCTTGCTGAAGATAATTTCAACACGGCATTTGACAAGGTAACACCATTTAAACGTAGGCCATGGCACTCAGCTTACATCCATAACTGACAATACTCTCGGCCTGGGCCAGCTCCATCGCTCTGATTTATGGCCTGATGTCACCTGTGTAGACAGTGAAGGATGCAGAGATTAGTGCAGCCTGAATCAAGGAAACGTGGCTCACGCCAATGCCACCCCCTAACTTTGTCAGTTAGTTTTATGCTCTAAAGTTCCAAGGCTTAGGGCTTCTAGCATATCTAACAACAGCAACAAAGATGGAAAAACCTTCTGGTTTTGATGGGAAAAGTTCAAAGAACGCAGCATTCAACTCGGATGCCTAGGGGGAAAATTAACATTAGGTCTCTTTGCCGTCTGGGAGGGTCTTCTTGTATCATTTTCATTTCTAGTGATCGATAATTTGAACTACACTGATGATGATGATGATGATGATGATGATGATGATGATGATGATGATGATGACACAGGATGACAGGGATGATGACAAAGGTGTTGGAAACAACAATTATGATAATCACAACAATGATCACGTCACGATGATGATGGTGATGGTGATGATGACAGGCTATGGTTTTTATTTAAATGTGACTATTGCAGCAGAGAGTATTGCAGAGAAGTACATATCTTTGATTGGTCATAGACTTGTATACATTGCTTTATGGTGATGATTCAAGAAGAAACATACTTATGTTTTCTTTCCATTTTCCAGGAACGTTCTGGCTTTTCGCGGCCTTGTGCACCCTGGGGTTTGTGGTCCTGGCCATCTTCCTACCGGAAACCAAGAACCAAAGCCTGGAGGAAGTAGAGGAACTCTTCATGACATCACAACAACGGCAGCGCCACCGTCAGCAAAGGAGAAACTCTCTGTGCATTGTGGTTGAGGAGCAAGAGAAGGCAACAGCACAAATGACACGATTTTGAAGAAAACAAAATATGTTGGACATGTATCTTGCATATGTGGACATAGTATAACTGTTGATTATATATTGATATGCAGCATGCTGAAAAGTTATATACCTGTTCTTACTTCATCATCCTCATCAGAGATATTCAATGATCCATTATTGAGGTATACATTTTTCAAATCATTACTGTACTGTCCTATTGGTTCTTTATTATGATTATTACGGACTTAAAAGACATTTCCCTCTGTTGATTAGATTTTTCTTTTGTTGGTCATGGTTATAAATAGTTTTATTATTCATGCGTTACATTCTGTGTAGAATTTGGAATTTTTCGTATTCTGTATTCAAGAATTATGTACTTTTGTGGGTTTTTTTCTGAACTGTTCTGTGTTGATTTTGTGAATTAACTCCCTTCCCCACTTCCAATTCTTTTAAAACATCTAGGATGTTTTATGTAATTTTTATTTTATTTTATTTTTATTATTGGTAGTATGCCTCCCCCCCTCCAATAAGGATACTAGTTTAAAAAAAATTTCCCCTTTATCCAAATGTATGATTTATATCACATGTATAACTTTTTGACAGATGGTGGTGGGTTGATGTTTTCAGTTGTTTATTTCTTTTGCTCTCTTGTTTGCTCTTTATCTATTAACGCTTTTCTTTTTCTTCCATAATCAAAATCATTTTATTGTGACTTCTGATTTTCGTCTTCTGAACGAGTGCATTTTTATTACCTTATCATATATAGGGTCCTTATTCTTGTATGATGTTGGTACTGCGTAAAGTTTTATTATTTATTATCTTTTAAAATTGATGTTATCCCTGAAAAGGGCGGGGACTGGATGTAAAAAAGCACACGAGTGCTTATCTATTATCTTCGAATAAAAGAATTTGCCTTGCCTTGCCTTGCCTTGCCTTGCCTTGCCTTGCCTTGCCTTGCCTTGACTTGACTTCCCAAACTCCTTCTTCAACACCCGCCCCCCTCCCCACATACACACACACACTCACACACTTTTTATTATTATCATTTTTTTTAAATATATAAATGTCTGATATCACATTTTGTGAAAAGACGTAAAATGAATCAAACAATTTTGAAGTGACCAATCTAAAGCGTTTTCATTCTTTAAGAAGAGCAAAGTCCACTTTTTTTCCTGAGAACCGAATTTGCATACATGTATTCTGTCAGCCACAGCAGATTTCCCTGCTTGAAATTCGGGCTTCTCTGCCCTGGGAGAGTGCCTTATATATATATATATATATATATATATATATATATATATATATATATATATATATATATATATATATGTGTGTGTGTGTGTATATGTATGTATATATACAGATATATATATGTATGTATATATATAGATATATATCTAGATATATCTAGATATATCTAGATATATATATATATATATATATATGATTTTTGTTTTTTTTCTTCTCTTTTATTTCGAGGATAGTTGAGTAAATATTTATGTGCTTTTTTAACATCCAGTCCCTGTGTGTATGCAGTTTTGTAAATTTTGTCATCTGTCCCCATCAGTTCACATTAAACATTTCCTACGAAAAGCAGAACAGGTTTAAACTTGTTTGTTTCTATTGCAATGCTTTTAAAACTGGGAAGATGCATGTGATAACAATGGGGGGTGGGGGGTGGGGATGGGAGGGGAATGCCATTGTTCATATCTACATGTACAGATAACTCATTCCTCTTTTTTTTTGCTTCTTTGTTTGTTTGTTTTTGAGAAAGTGTTATCATTTACGACCTTGTATCCTTTAGGTGGTTGGTAGGTAGCATCAGTGTCCTCTGAACTGAAGAAGCCACAATTTTTTCTGTCCTTTTTGGGAAAGAAAGAACGAACAAATGCTGCTTTAGTTTACTGATCTCAAACTTGATCTAGGAGTGTATGATTAAGGTTGCCTGAATATCTAAAACACAAAGCAAACACTAACCACTCCAGCAAACTCACCCCACCAAAAAAAAACAACAAACAACAACAAAAAACAAACAAAACAACAAAGAATAAATCAAAACAACAAAGAATCAAGTAGAAACAACAACAAAAAGTCAATTAAAACAACAAAGAATCAACTGAAAACAACAAGAGAATCAACTGAAAACAACAAAAGAATCAACTGAAAACAACAAAGAATCAACTGAAAACAACAAGAGAATCAACTGAAAACAACAAAAGAATAAATCAAAACAACAAAAGAATAAATCAAAACAACAAAGAATCAACTGAAAACAACAAAAGAATCAACTGAAAACAACAAGAGAATCAACTGAAAACAACAAAAGAATCAACTGAAAACAACAAAGAATCAACTGAAAACAACAAGAGAATCAACTGAAAACAGCAAAAGAATCATTTAAAACAACAAAAGATCATTAAAACAACAAACTAATCAACTGAAAACAACAAAAGAATCATTTAAAACAACATAAGAATCAATTAAAAACAACAAAAGAATCAACTGAAAACAACAAAAGAATCATTTAAAACAACATAAGAATCAATTAAAACAACAAAAGAATCAACTGAAAACAACAAAAGAATCATTTAAAACAACAAAAGAATCAACTGAAAACAAACAAAAGAATCAACGAAAAACAACAAAAAATCAAAACAACAACGAATCAATCAAAACAACAAAATGATCAACTGAAAACAACAAAGAGTGACTCAAAACAACAAAAGAATCAATGAAAACAACAAAAGAATAAAAACAACAAAAGAATCAATGAAAACAACAAAAGAATAAAAACAACAACAACAAAAGAATCAACTGAAAACAACAAAAGAATCAATTAAAACAACAAAAGAATCAACTGAAAACAACAAAAGAATAAATTAAAACAACAAAAGAATCAATTAAAATGTAGAGGGTCCTACACAGGAATTATCTAAGTCGCCACTCTAATTTCCTTTCCAATTTCCATTCCGCCTAATTCGGTACTGGAAATTTAGAGTACTAGACTAATTCCTAGTTTCTTTAGTAACCCTAAAGAAGAGTAGGGCTCAGCTACTTATGGGCCAGGGAGTGATAAAGTGGGGATAGTAAGAGGATAGTAGAAAAATAGGGAAAAGAGAAATATAGAAGAGGAGGAAGTAGGTGTAGTGAAATTAATCTACCTCAACTCACTCAGCAGCCACACTGAATACAATGAACGTGACGAACAACAACATTCATTCAATGGGACTCCAGACCGAGCAAGTTGGGCTTACAACATATATTCCACAACACAACCTACAACACTACAACATACAAATCACCAATTGTACTGCAAGTACAATTAAGAAAAAACAAAAGATAATCTGCCCATTCCACAAAAACAAAATTGACCTACAATCAGTCTCAGTTTAGAAACACAGAAGGCGGTGTGGGGAATGGGATGATGATGTTGGGGGGGGGGGGGGGAGACGAGGTGACAAAAAAAGATGTTCCTGTAATAAAAGAACATACAATGTAAAAAAACATCACCACAAAACTAATCCTACCCCATAATTATTTCAATTGCTCACACATCAACCATCAATCACTGAGCTAGTTTACAACAACAAGCTCAATTACCAAAATGCACTCTCACCCTATTCAGTTTGCCAGTCTCATGAGAATAAAACATTCTCAAAACAATCTAACATAACCTCTAAAATTATTACATAATTTTAGTAGTTAGTCTTACACATGTTTCATTTACTTTAGGACAGATGATGATCCATCCTATGAAACTGTGCAACCATTAATAAAAAGGATTCATAAACTTATTTTAGCTCAATGTCCATAATGACATTTCAATGTCATTACACCTGTTTTAAACTGCTAAATGATTTATCACAAATAAATCACAATTCTTAATAATAAAATCATTACTACATAATTTTAATAACTTGTCTCACAACATGTCTCATTTTACTTTAGGACAGATGATGGTCCATCCTATGAAACTGTGCAAACATTAATAAAAAGGACTAACTTATTTTAAATAAATGTCTCCAATGACATTCCAATGCCATTGCACCTGTTTGAAATTACTAAATGATCTATCACAAACAGGTCACAATTCTTAATAATAAAAAATCAAAATAACAACAAGCAGGTCTTCACACAAATATCTATAGTGTAAAGTCACACTAGAATATTTCCAGCATTTTACTAGCTGAAACAATATTCCTCACTCACTCACTCAGTCCCATGTCCCAAAGGACGTAGGGGGGACATGAGAGAAGACGCAACGGAGATCTTTTTCCATGCTTCACGATCCTGTGTGGCTAGTAGGAGGTGTTGCAGGGGTTGGGCAGTCCAGTCTTTGATGTTGTCAACCCATGATTTCTTTTGGCGGCCTCTTCTTCTCTTGCCCTCGACTGTTCCTTGCAAGATGGTTTTGCTAGGGTGTTGTGTCTTGTGGTGTGACCAAACCACATCAGCTTTCTCCTCTTTATGGTGGAGAGCAAAGGCTCTTGGGGGCCCACACGCTTTTTGATTTCTTCTTTCACATAGTTATTGGTCTTGTGTTCTTTGTATGATATTTTGAGGAGTCTTCTGTGGCACTTGTTCTCGAATGCTTGGATTCTTCTCTCTAGCTCTGCTGTCAGAGTCCATGATTCACAGCCATATAGGAGGATAGATATCACGAGGGATTTGTAGAGGTGGTATTTGGTGCAGAAGCTGATGTTGTTGCTTCTGATGATCCTCTGGAGTCTGACTAGAGCAGATGTTGCTGTTGCAATGCGAGCTTTCACCTCATTGTTTGATGTGCCATCTTTGTTAGGATGGAGCCTAAGTATTTGAATTGGCTCACCTCTTCAAATATTTCTCCATTCATCTTTATTTCCGTGTTGTCATTACCCGATATCACCATAGATCTCGAATCACTCTGTAATTGACCTCCTGCCGTAATGCGACTCGCATCGATCATGTTAAACTTCTGGAAGGATTTAAACCAGATTCTTGAACTATCACTGACCAAAAGTCATAAACAGATCATACCACTGCAATCGCTGAAGTTGCCAAAGGGGTCATTCACAAGGAACACTGGAAATAAGTGGTTTTAAACATGATCTACTGTCAAAAAGATCATTTAAACGAGGAAAGATTGAAAGACAGTGAGAGAAGGCAGCACCTGGAAGAATCCAACCGGATCATAAAAACGAATCTCAGACCACAAAATATCTTTAATGAAAACAAGCATTACTGAACATCATCGTAAACAAGCCTGATACTCAATAGGCAAGTGTCAAGTTGAAAGTGCACTGAGTACTGCCAAGAGCCAAGTCATGCCAATAAACCCGCAAAAGAACAACTGAAACAACTAAAAATCATTGAAATAACAAGTCATTTTGAACAAAAAAGATCATTACAATCAAAAGAATCAATTAAAATTTTTCCATGGTGCTAGCATGGATACTAAGTGCCCACTTAATTTCCTTTCCAAATTCTTCCGCCTATTTTCAGTCTGTTTAGAGACTACTAATCTGCAGTTTCTTTAGACCCTAGAGATGGGCTGCTATTATGAGATGAAAAGGGGGTCTGAGATAGTAGAAAATTTAGTAAAAGGATTCCTATTAATGAGCAGGAGTATGTAAAGTGACATTTTCCTCACTCACTCAGCAGCCAAATTCACTGGTGTCGAATCATTCATGGACTCCAAGAGCAGTTGGCTTAGTTTTTCATTCCACCTACCATTACAACATACAGATTACAGACTGGATGTAATTAAAAAACCAAAGACATTGCCCATTCCATCACATTGTTAAATAGCTCAGTTACGACAACCTAGAAGGTGTGGGGTTTTATCTTGGGTGTGGGGGTTGTGGAAACGAGTTGAAGTATTCTGTGACATACATGTAAAAAACATCACCACCCATCACCATAATTATTCTGTCACAGCGTTGACGATCAATTGTTTTCCAAAGTAAAAAATGATTCCCTTCATTTGTCTCAAGATAACATAACTTTAACCTCTATTTGGTTTTTAGTAGTTAGTCTTCACATGTTTATTACTTTTGCTGATTCTCCTTGAACTTGCCATCTTAGATTCATATTATTTTAGCCAATTTTCCTTCATTTCAATCTCACCTGTTTACTGCTTGATTATCCTAATAAAATTCTTATTATCATCTACATTTTTATCTTGTCTCACCATGTCTTTTTGTTGGCGTGTGTCATCACTATGAACTGTGCAAACTTAATGGACTACTTTTTTGTCTCCAGACATCAAGAACCTGTAAATTATGTCACACACAGGTTATTTCTTTATTCTGCATTCTTCACACAATTTTAGTGTAAGTCACACTGATTGTTAGCATTCTTATAGCAAACAATATTCCACCAAAAGTTAAACTTACAACAAAAACAATGACTGTGTTAAACTTTACCACATGCTTTCTTCAAAACAACCACTAGGTCTCACTGTTAGTTCACAGGCTAAAAGCCTCTTAAATTAAATTAATGCCCCCACTGACATTTCAACTGTTTGAATTTTCTAAATGATATATCACAAATAAGTCAGAATTCTTAGTGATAAATCATTACAAAAAATTAAGTAGTCCTTCACACCCATATATTTGTTGGTAAAGTCACACTAGAATATTTCCAGCATTTTAATAGCTGAACAATATCCTACCAAAAGTTAAACATACAACAAAGACCATGACACAGCAGCTCAAAACAGGGAAAATCCGACTCTTAGTTGGTGGCTGGCACTGCGCTCCCTAACCCGAAATTCCATCCCACCGCTATCTAGGGCACCGTGCAGTCAGGGGTCAGAGTCCAGCATGTGGCGATGCCGCTACTCTTTCCTTCTTTGCTGTCTATTAGCAACGGGGAATTTTCATTTAAGAGGCATTTTTTACCATATGCTCCCGGATTCCCTATGTTAATTATTGAGTAAACTAATAGTTCTATTACGTTTTTATGTATGATAACATAATACTTTTTATAAATAAAACTTGTTCATACACTTGTTTTTCTGTGGTTAAACTTTTTCTTTGTTGTTTTTTGCATGCGGGGCGTTTTTCGTTAACTATTTTTAACATTTTTTTTTTACAAACAATGTGTCTCCCGAGAAACCAAGCTTGTTCCTAATTTCCAGCGGCAAAGCATCTTATCTGTGTTCGCTTAAGTAGGCATATGTGCCTTTTGTTTTATGTGGACTTCTACTTGATCATGTTAACAGTTTATCTGTACGTTTGAGTGCTATTGTGTTTGATTGTGCTTTGTTGGTGTTTACTAAGTTTGCTTTGTATGTATGCCTAATTGTCTGAACATCAGTCAACTGCGTATATTCGAGCGCAAGTGCGTTTGTGTGTGTGTGTGTGTGTGTGTGTGTGTGTGTGTGTGTGTGTGTGTGTGTGTTTGTGTGTGTGTGTTTGTGTGTGTGTGTGTGTGTGTGTGTGTGTGTGCTTGTGCGCGAGCACGCATGTGCAGGTGTTAGTGTGCGTTGCGTGCATGCGAGCATATGTGCGTGTGTGTGTGTGTGTGTGTGTGCGCGCGCGCATGTGCGTATGTGTGTGTGCGTGTGTGCGTTCGTGTGTGTGTGTGTGTGTGTGTGTGTGTGTGTGTGTGTGTTGCGAGCGCGCGTGCGTGCCTGCGCGCGTGTGTGGTGTGTGAAGGGCCACGACACCTACCTGTATACGTGTGCTTCCTGGCTATATGTCAGTATCAAGTTTTTTGTTAGTTTTCTATGGCACATGTGTGCGTGCATGCGTGCGTGCGTGCGTGCGAGTGTGTGTGTGTGTGAGACTGTGTGTGTGTGAGACTGTGTGTGTGTGATTGTGTGAACGTGCATGTGCGCGCATGTGTTCATGTGTGTGTGTGTGTGTGTGTGCGTGTGTGTGCGTACGCACGAGTGTGTGTGTGTGTGTGCATGCGTGTGCGCGCGCATGTGTGTGTGTGTGTAAGTTATTTTGGTTGATGCATTTATTTTGACGATAATGGAACAAGCACTCATGTGTTTTTATTACATACAGTCTCTGTGTGTATGCAGTTTTGTCAATTTTGTCATCTGTTATGTGTGTTTGTTGTTGTTGTTGTTGTTGTTTTTGGTTTATTTTTCATCCCTTATGTGTATGTGCATGCATGAAAGAAGCAAAGGTAATTTAAGGCTGAACACGGCTATAGCGCAAGCCGCTAGTGCCGCTTTCCTTTCGGGCCGTTTATTTATATCAACGCCCTGCCAGCAGCGGGTCATGAACTTGGGAAACTAAAGAGACCACTATGAGAAGCCGTGATGACCATTTTAAAATTTACCCCACGCTTTCTTTGTTCAAAACAATCACTTACTGTTCACTGTTAATTCACAGGTTGAAAGCCTGTGAAATTAAATCAAACATATAGATTTCCTGAACCTTCCAAAACTATTCTGAATTAAGCTGAAATTGGCTTAAACAGATAGTTTGATCAAAAACAAAGTTAATAAAATGAAACCAAACCTTAATGGGGAACATCTTGACTCATGGAGTCTTTATCACAGGTCTTACCCTCACAGCTTCAAGGCGGGAAAGTGAGGCTTGGCAGGAAGATGCCAAGAGACATGCCTTTAAGGGGAGGTCACTCACAAAAACAAGAGAACTCTACAAGGGAGTTACTGAACTTAAGGCTTAGTAACACCAAACACAAAAATACCTTTTTGTGAGGGGGGTTACAAAAACAACAAAAGAATTAACTGAAAACAACAAAGAAGAATCGATTAAAACAACACAGATGACTCTATTTTGATTGTACTGCCAACTCCCCTGTCTTGTTTTTCTTTCCTCATGTCATAATTAATTTCACACTCCATCACCCCTAGCTAGTGTTTTACCCTGGAGGGAGTCACCCATGTGTGCTGACCCATTTCAGTGACTTTTCTATTACCTTGTTTTTGCTAACTGGTGTTTGTTAGTGTACAGATAATTATCTTGTCTTGATGACATCTCTTCATGTTTTTTGGGTGCCTCCCATGTGTGTTGTGTATGTGCAAGTGTGTGTGTGTAAGTGTGTGTGTGTGTGTGTGTGTGTGTGTGTGTGTGTGTGTAAGTGTGTGTGTGTGTGTGTAAGTGTGTGTGTGTGTAAGTATGTGTGTGTGTGTGTGTGTGTGTTGGTGTGTAAGTGTGTGTGTAAGTATGTGTGTATGTATGTGTGTGTGTAATTGTGTGTGGGTGTGGGTGTGGGTGTTGGTGTGTAGTGTGTAAGTGTGTGTTCAAATTCATTTAACGTCTTTTCACAAATTGTGATATTAGACAGGAGGGGGGGGGGGGGAAGTAGGTGGGTGTATGAGTGTCAGGAAAAGAGGGTGTAGTTGGCAATGTATGGGATAAAGAATTTCAGGGAGTCAATACTTGCTAAGTAAATTAAAAAAAAAATAATAATAATAAAAAATAATTAAAAAAACACCTTTTTGTCACTAACCTATTGAACTACATACAGTAAGCAAAAACGGGAAATGCAGTTCTAACAATCTCTAACAAAATCAGTAATTCCAATAAAAAACGTAACTAAATAGTTACTTAATTTCACATAAGAAAACACAAAATACCCCTCCCAGAAAAAAGAACGGGAATACCCAACAATAACAGCGAAAAATCAGCTACAATCAGCAACATCTCCAAGCCCTCACCCCCCAAAACCAAACAAAAATAAACAACAGTAGAAATACAAATACCAAGTACAAGAAAAATACTCCCCCCCCCAAAAAACAAACAAAAAACAAACAAACAAACAAAAAAAACAAACAAAAAAACAACACCCTCACAAACATGACCAAAAAAAAAAAAAAAAAATCCGATTAGAGCATCTTTAGAGTCCAAAGCAATCACAATAACAAACCAACTGGACTATGAATCAACAATCTAAAAAAAGTCATACATAAGTGATAGATTGTTAAAGATAGCTGATGGAGAATTTACCATCAAAACGGGAATATGCCCTTTTAAGCTGCTGCATGTTAGTACATGATCTACTGTTATATTATTACCGCACATGCAAAAAATATTTCCAACATATTTTGTCTTAAAGCAATTCAATTTCCATCTCCAAGCTAAGGAAACAATCTGCTTTGAACAATATACATCACGTTCTCGTGTTTTAACAAAAGACTCAAATTTACGTAGTTCTTTGTGAGCTCCTAGACACCCGAGCCTCATTTCCTCGCACTGAAATAACTTTTCTTGTGATTTTATTACAATATGATAACACTCTTGAAGTGAAAATGGGAGTACTAAATGTGACACCTCCAATGAACCCTTTGCTCCTTTCTTTGCTAGGATGTCCACTTTTTCATTGTAGTAAAAACCACTGTGGGATGGAATCCAACAGAAGGTTAGTTCCGAGCCCTTTAAAGATAAAACATGAATTAAATGACAAATTTCAATAACAATTTCAGATCTAACTTTTGTTTGCAAAGAACTAATGGCATGAATTACAGATTTAGAATCTACACAAAACAGAATCTGAAAGATTATTTTAGGAAAACTAACCAGAAAATTTAGGGCCATCAATATTGCGATTAGTTCCGCTGTAAATATCGAGATATCTTTTCCAAGATGAAATTGGTTTTCAGTTTTTAGATCTGGTATAATATAAGCAGCACCAGCATTATTGTTTAATACTGAACCGTCTGTGAACACTTTTAAGTGATTGGGATAATTGTCTTCCAAATGAATTTTGGCATGAGAAGACACTAAATTGATATTGTCTTTTTTCGCTAGATCAATATAATTGATGTCAAACTTTGCTCTGTTGAGTTCCCAGAATGGGAACTCAACAGAGTGTGTGTGTATGTGTCAGTGTGTGGCGTGTGTGTGCATGCGTGCGCATGTCCGAATGTGTGTGTGCATACGTGCGAGTGTGCCTATGTGCGTGCGTGTGTGTATGTGTGCACGTAGGTGCGTGCACGCGCACGTTCGTGTGCACGTGTGTGTATGTGTCTGTGTGCGTGTGTGTAGACATGTTTAGGCTTGTATGTATGTGTGTGCCTGCGGGAGTGCACGTGCGTGCGTGTGTGCATAGTGTGTGCGTGAGAGAGAGAGAGAGAGAGAGAGAGAGAGAGAGAGAGAGAGAGAGAGAGAGAGAGAGAGAGAGAGAGAGAGAGAGAGAGAGAGAGTGCGTGTGCACGGGCATTCATTTTCTATAGGCCTGAGAATGTCTATAGCCGTAAGCCTACCGACCATATAACAAAAGTGCACTTGCAAGAAGTCAGAGACCAAAGCGAAAAAAGAGCCATGTTCCAATATCGTTGTACCCAGCTATTCATTGCTGTGAATAGCCCATGAATATAGAATCTGTGTATCCCACTGAGAACTCTAGCTATGAATGCGATTTTCATTCCTAGAGCAAAAAGCCACTGGTTATAAAAAAAAAAGAACTGATAAAAAGAAGAACTTTAAAAAAAAAGAACCTAAGAAAAAAAGGAAAGAAAGAAAGGAAAGAAGGAAACTTAAGTAGTGAAGAAAAGAAAAAAAAGAAAGAAGGAAAAAGGAAAGGAAGAAGAGAAAAAAGACAGAAAAAAAGGAAAAGAAGGAAAGAAAGATAAAAAACAACAATGTAAGAACGAAATTCTATTTTATGAAGGTAATGATATGTCAAGTCTTCAGGGGTGGCCCCATGGTCGCCAGACTAAGAGATAGATGGAAAGAAAGAAAGAAAGAAAGAAAGAAAGATAGATAGATAGATAGATAGATAGATAGATAGATAGATAGATAGATAGATAGATAGATAGATAGACAAATAATGTACAATGACTTTCTTTATCCATCCATTAAAGGAAAAGAAAGACAAAGGAATAAAGTAACCCAAGGAAAAGTGACATGTCTATAACAAAAAACAAAAAAACACAAAAAACACAAAAACTGAAATAAACAAACAGCTCTTTCACAAACAAATCAACAAAGTCAAAAACCTTAATCCACTCAGCCAAGACAAACTATTATTCTGCTCAAGTTCTTGATGCCACGTCCATGAAATCTCTTTTTTCCCTCACCTCAACTCTCCTGGATCTGCAAAGCCTAGCCCTCTGCCTACTGTCCATAGCCACTCTGAACTTCCTGCTATATTCTCTTCATTCTTCTCTGACAAAGTCCGCAATGTTCACTCTAAACTGGATCAGACTTCTTCCCAACCTGCACCTCCTGATCCCCAATTCACTGGCACTCCTCTCCTTGTCTTTCACCCAACAAGCGAGAAAGAAATCAAGAACATCCTGAAAGAAATGACAATAAAATCATGCGATCCTGATCCTATACCTGCTTCTCTTTTCTCTCAGTGCATTCCACAGATTATACCTACTATCACAAAAATAGTAAACTCATCTCTTCTTTCAGGAATTTTTCCATCAGCTCTCAAAACTGCAATAGTCACACCTCTACTCAAAAAGCATGACCTTGATCCTAACATCCTGAAGAACTATAGACCTGTTTCTAATCTGCCTTTTATCTCTAAAGTCTTTAAAAAGGTTGTTCTGAAACAACTAAATAGCCATATTCTTTCAAATAATATCTTTCCCCCTTTCCAATCTGCCTATCGGGTCAACCACAGCACTGAAACCACCCTGGTCCATACCTTAAACATGCTTCTCCATGTTTCTGACTCTGGGAAAATCTCCCTTCTTACTCTTCTTGACTTATCTGCTGCCTTTGACACTATAGACCATTCAATTCTTCTCTCCCATCTCCAAAACATGTTTGGTATTAAAGGCACAGCCCTCACCTGGTTTACTTTGTACCTGACAGACCGAGTCCATACAGTTGCAGTAAACAAGATTCAATCGCGCCTACCAAACTGGAATGTGGTGTCCCTCAGGGATCAGTTCTGGGCCCTCTTCTTTTTACCCTCTATACTGCTCCACTGTCACATGTAATAGACCATTATCATATCAATTATCACTTTTATGCCTATGACTCTCAGATTCAAAGCAGTGATACACCTGAAAATCTGCCATTTCTCTTACAAATATGACCAACTGCCTTCAAGATATCCAACACTGGATGATACAAAACAAGTTACAACTAAATGCAGATAAAACCGAAGCCATGCTCGTAGGCACCAAACACAAACTCTCCTCCATTTCAACAACTTCAATAGAATTCCGTAATATGTCAGTTCTGCTATCCACTTCTGTGAAGTATCTAGGGGTCCTTGTTGACAACACACTCTCCATGCAAAAATTCATTACCCAGACCTGTCAGTCATGCTACTATCAATTACTGCGCATTAGTGCAATTCGAAAGTACCTGTCCACTGATGCAACATCCAAACTTGTCACTTCTCTTATTCTTTCATGTCTGGACTATTGCAATTCTCTTTTAGCTGGTCTGCCAGCATCATCTATCCACTCCCTCCAACGTATACAAAACTCTGCAGCTCGTCTGGTCCTCAGAAAGAAAAAATCTGAGCACATTACCCCTCTCTTGCAATCTCTCCACTGGCTGCCCATACCACAGAGAGTAATCTACAAGATCAATACCCTCTGTTACAAATGTCTCCACAAAACTGCACCCTCCTACCTCTGTATAGCCTAGTGGTCAGAACACTGCGCTGGCAATTTGACAACCCCGGTTGAGTCCCGTGGAGAGAGATTTTTCTCCTGGAGTTAACATCAGTGCTGACTCTACTCTCCCCAAAAGTCCCTTGGAGAGCTACCGAGCCCGTGTGCAACGCAGAACATCTTGAGCACACGTTAAATCCTGTTCGCTTTTCGTAAGAGTAGGCCATCGTGTGCCGGTGGGAACAGATGACAATATTTACAAAACTGCATACACACAGGGACCGGATGAAAAAAAGCACATGATTGCTTATTCTGTTATCCTTGATATAAAAGATTAAATAAATAAATAAATAAATAAATAAATAAATAAAATAATGTCTTCACTTGTACACACCCTCTCCGGAGCGCTCTGCCACAGATACTTGTACTTAAAAATACCAGATTCAACCTATCTACTGTTGGCCACGGCTCTTTCTCTGTTTCTGGTCCATTGATCTGGAACACCTCCCTCTCTCCCCCCGGCAAAAGCCTACTTATGAAACTTTTAAATCCAACCTCAAGACACACTTATTTCAAACCTAAGATTTTTTTTCCTTCTGTTTCCATCTCTTGTCCCCCCCCACCTTCGACATCTACCTGCCAAAGTGTACAGCCTTTGTGGGCAGATGTGTGATGGGTGTGTGCTGTGTGTGGGCCTTGGGTGTGTGAGTACAGTTGGAATTTGCTAGGACCATAGATTGCTATTGATTACTTGTGTGTTGTGTAGGTCGAATGCAAGTGCTTTGATTTGTTTTTACAAGATATAACCTATACAAGTTCCATGTATTATTATTATTATCTATACTTATTTTTATTATTATTATTATTATTATTATTATTATTATTATTTTATTTAATTATTATTATTATAACTATTTGCATACCAACTGAGATACCAGACCACCACTGCAGACCCAGAAAATTTTTCATCAAGGCCATAGCCCCATTTGAAGGGGTAGGTTGACAAGCATAATGTTTCTGTTATGAAAAAATATCTTGCTCAACAGGTGGTACTATGAATACTGGCAAAATCTCATACAGTAGCATTTATACTAGGCTATAAATAATATGATCATAGATATGCGCTAAGTCTTTTGAATACTTATACAAGGACAATGCTAAATTACTAGTTTCTCTTTCGTTTCTTTCCAACAAAAGTAAAGCCAATCTAAAGGTTGAGGGTCTACTGTATACTTGAAATGAATAAGTCTGTTTCTCATTTCACTTAGTGCTGGACAAACAAACACGAAATGAAATTTCGTCTTCTATCGATGATGGCAAAGACGACACAACTTATTTTCTGTTTTTATTTTGGCTTGACTTGTACCTAGAGGATGCACAAAAATATCTGACATTCCAAGTCGAAATTTTATTAAAGCATTTCTAAACAAAGCTGCACATGTTATATGAGAAATAAGACTCTACAAGGAAGTCAGCCTTAAACAATCTATACAGTGAAAACCTTTCACTCGTTTGCACTTGCCAATCCCAGTCTTGCCACCTGCAATCTATGAGGCGTTGTCTGAAACACACTAGAAAGGATTTTACACATCCAATACCCTGGTTTTGCTATACATTATAGAACCCCTAGTTTGACAGACATTTACCTATGTGGGTTACCCATGCCTTTTTATCGTGCTGATCCAGGTTATAAAAACTTTATAAGCTTGGCAGGTAGCCTATGGTTATCCATTTGCAGCACCTTTAACCAGTAACTCACACATTTTACATATGGACTTATATATGTTTGGTATCTTCCCAACTCCCCATAAACAAAATCATTTGGAGTCTTCCTGTCTACATGCAAAATCTTCTTCATAGCAAAGAGATGATAGCTTTTCTATTTCATGTCTGGCCTCAACTCCCCATAATCTCCCACCATATTGCAGAATTAGTTGTATCCTGCGATCAAAAAGCTTGAAAAAGATATCCCTTGACTGACTATCAAACTGACATAACATACGCATAATGCCCATGACAGCTCTTTTTGCTCTTATTGGCGAGATCCTGGCATGCATACTTTTGTTGAGAAATATATTACCAACTGAGAGAGAGAGGAGAGAGAGAGAGAGAGAGAGAGAGAGAGAGAGGAGAGAGAGAGAGAGAGAGAGAGAGAGAGAGAGAAAACAGCTGCAAGCAATTTTTTCACTTAAAAATTGTTATTGAAGAGTTATGTATAATTTCAGACATATAAATTATAAAGAAGAAAAAAAAAACAGAAGAAAAAACGTTTTGCATTCAATTTCACATTTCTATTAATTGCGAGCTTAAAGAAAAAAAAAACTTCAATAGAATTGAAACTTTTTTTGCTGGGATGTAAATAACAAGAAAAATAAATCACTAAAAACGTTCATAAATACATTAAAAAAAAATAATAGGTAATCAAACAGATGAAAAAATTCAAAGGTAAAACAGGAGAATATAGGACCTATTCTGAGTGTGGGTGCCTTGATAGTGAACAAAAACAATTGGAAACACAATATTTCATTGTTTGTAAACCCAGATCTGGGATGGAAAAAAACAAAAGAAACTAGAAAATATGACAAAAATACGCTGAGGAAAACTCCCATTGTCAAGAATGTTCAACCTTCCCACAGGAAAGGAAAATGACATAAATTTTGTATCAGCCTGTTGGACAAATTGACAAAGGGTCTTACTTACTGAAAGAAAAAGTATTCTCTCATTTTTCATAAGCACACACACACGTGCCCACACGCAGGAAGAGGAACGCAGTACTCCCCCCCCCCCCACAAACACACACGCACACACACAGTGCAACAACTAGTCTGTATAAACGAATTGCTATTTTGAAACTTTTCATGTAACCCATGTAGCAGCACAGTTTTACTCTAAAATAAATTTCAGATTTTACCAGTGACAGCCTCATACGGCCTTTGTGGTTGGTGGGGCTGTACACAACAAATTTGGATCTCATGAAACCCATAAACCTTTTTTTTTTACACCCCAACCCCCGTAGGCACACACACACTTACACATACACACATACACACATCTACATACACACACTTCTACATACCCACACATACACACATACCGTGGCCTGCACACACAGTCCACACACACACACACACACACACACACACCTACATCAACACTACACCCCCCCCCACACACACACACTCAATAGTTTACTTCAAAAGAAGACACAAAGGCCAGATTGTGTGAGGTGGGACACACAAGAAGTGACTGGCTGACTGGCGTGTATCTGGTGTGTAGGAGTCCTTAGAATTTTAATGTATTGATCCATGTGCATTTTCCTTGCAGTCTTTTTTTTCTTTCTTTTCTTTTTTTTTCCAGCAGTTCATGTAGCACACAACATCACCTGGAACAGGTTAGTTGACCGGTTGATTTTTATTCCTTAGCAGTTTTTTATCATGTATTACAATATTATTTTTGTGTCATAGTATGCTTAGCAGTTTTTATCATGTACTACAATGTTATTTTTTGTGTAATAGTATGCGCAAGTTTAGGAGTTTAGATAGTTATTCAGTTATTTGGATGAAACTATAAAGCTTGTCTCCATGTGCGAATGCACGCAGAATATCATGCCGACATCATAAAAACCTGTTCTGCTTTCCAGGAGAGTATCATGTGCCAGTAGGAACTGATGACAATTTTTTGTGTCAAGATGGGATTTTCAGTTTTTCCATTGTGCAGTTTCAATGGCTAAAATCACATGTATAGGCAAGGCTACTGCAGTGGGGATTAAATTCTGTTCTTGTAATGCCAATGGGGTGGACATGAACTGAGCATGTGCTCTCTCTCTCTCTCTCTCTCTGTCTCTGTCTCTCTCTCTCTCTCTCTCTCTCTCTCTCTCTCTCTCTCTGCCTTGCCTTGTATTGTCTTGCCCCTCTCTGTCTGTCTGTCTGTCTGTCTAGTACGTACGTACCTACCTACCTACCTACCTACCTACCTACCTACCTACCTCTCCTCCTTCCTATCTATTCTATCTATCTATCTATCTATCTATCTATATCTATCTCTGACATTTACAAAACTGCATACACATGGGGACTGGATGTAAATGTGATGGGGTGGTAAGTAGATCATCTCCCATTTGATCAGAGCTCGAGAATGGCAGCATGTGTTTCTATTTAAAGACACACTTGTGAATTGTGGATACGTTGTTTCCTTGGGTTGTGGTCGAAAAACCTCGGTTCATACACTTCAGCCTTAATGGTTTAAATGTAATTTATGCAGCCCCTTTTTAGAGGTCATGTCCTAAACTGACTGGCTGTGCCATGTTCCCGAGTTTGTGCAGAGATGGGACATCTCCCTCACTGTTTTACCTTCCTTGACCCTGAAGAGGGCAGGTACCTATTTACAGCTAGGTGAAGTGGGGGGGGGGGGGGAACTGTACTGAAGCCAAGGTGCGCAAAGGGTCACCTATACAACTCGTAACTAGCTGGATGTTGCTTAACTTTGACTTGGAGAAAGCAACTGCTTTGACCAATTAGCCCCCATCTATGAAAGAAATTCGTAGTAAGGCTAAAAACGCTGTGTAGATGCTGCGTTTTGAATTGCAGTTATCACAGGGCCATGAATTTTTATGAGATCCCATCTTTTTGGAGTCAAGAGGGGAAAAAAGGGACGAGACTTTCAAACCAACCACGTACCATGTGCACAGGGCATGTCAGGGACACTTTCGCGAGGAATATTACTTCGAAGGGTCCATGGCAAACTGTGAATAACAAAAAGTGTTGTTTTCATTTATTTTTTTTATACCACTTTACGTCACAGCAGATTTTTCTGCATGAAATTCGGGCTGCTCTTCCTAGGGAGAGCGCGTCGCCACAAGTGCAGCACCTACCCATTATTTTTTTTTCCTTTATCCTGTCTGCAACTGTATTTGTTTCCCTATCAGAGTGGTCTTTTCTACAGAATTTTGCCAGGGACAACCCCTTGTTGCCATGTGTTCTTTTATGTGCGCTGAAAAAAAGATGTGTAACACACAGGACCTCGACTTGTCGTCTCATCCGAAAGACTAGCGCCCAGACCACCACTCATAGTCTAATGGATGGGGGAAAAGTTGGGGCCAAACGGGATTCGAACCACCACACACTCCGACCCGGACTTTTCGCTTTCTAGGCAGTAGCGTCACCACCTAGACCACCTATCCATCTGTTGTATACGTTATTGGCAGGACGACATTTGTATTGTTTTGGGGTTCTTTTGAGTGCCCTGAATATCTGTCACTGGTTGTGTTGCACATGTCTGATTGTCTTTTCAATGGGATGTAAAAAAAAAGTTTATCTTAATTCTTGATCACCCATGTGTACAGGACACATCCTCAGCGAATTCCCCAATTGACAGGATGACAGAACAGAAGAAAGACATCAGATGCCCTGGTGGCCAGGAACATTTTTCCGTTCCTTCGTGTACCTCATGACGTTTGGGGTCACGCTGGGTCCTATGTGCTTAGGCTATAACCTGGCCTGTATTTCTGGGGCAATGCTGTATATACAGCCTGAATTCGAACTGGATACAACATGGCAGGTACGTAAGCCAGAGCGAGCAAGCCTGATAGATAGATAAACAGATAGAGTATACATAAAAATACACATAAACCTATACATGTATGCATTATACATCATTATACATAAACAGACATACATGCATACATGTCATATCTGTGTGTGTGTGGTGTGTGTGGTGGCGCGTGCACAAACTTGCAGATGCATATATATATATATATATATATATATAGAGAGAGAAGAGAGAGAGAGTAGAGAGAAGAGGAAAGAGTAAAGAATGAGAGAATACATACACCAGATATAGATCACAATATTCGAAGCTAAACACTCTCATCATTATGTTCCCCATATTTCGCTTCTCTCTCTCTCTCTCTCTCTCTCTCTCTCATCTCTTTCTCTTCATCTATATATATATATATATAAGAGAGAGAGAGAGAGAGAGAGAGAGAGAGGGAGAGAGAGAGAGAGAGAGAGAGAGAGAGAGAGAGAGAGAGCTTATTCTTCTTTTCTCAAGCCAACCACCACACACACACACACACACACACACACACACACACACACACACACACACACACACACACCACACACACACACACAGGGTAAATATTAGATAGTAGATTATACTGCTATTTTGACTGTCGAAACTCGAATTGTAACACCATTAATTGTTTGAGCATTGCACTAGGTGCAGACTTCAAATCTATTCTAAAAATTATTGAATACAAAATGAAAAGAAACAGGCAAGGACGTCTTTTTTACAAAGAAAAGTAGAAAAAGGATGCGTGTTGGTTTGATTTGACACTTTTCGAGTTCCAGGAGTCCCTCCCCATTCAGGGGCTGTGCCCTCAACCAGCCATCCCTAAACTAAACAATGCCAATTAACTAGGCTTTTTTGGCTGGCATTTCTTTTTGGACATACATGGACATATTTCCCATTTTCTGTGTTTTCAGTATATATATAAAAAAAGGTAATAGTTCACTTTCTAGATAAGATTGTTTGCTTTCACTTTTACCAGAGAGCAAGAAAGATCAGTGTACAATAGGTACTCTTGGCATTTTATTTGGCTGGTTGGATGATTGATTTGCTAGTTGGTTCATTGTTGTATTTGTAATAGTATTTTTTTGGTGTTAATTTCTCTTTTTTGCACTCTTTTTTCTTGATGGGGGACAGAATAGCTTAGGGGTAAAACATTAGGCTTGCAATTTGATGACCCGGTTCGATTCCCGTTCGAGTGGATTTTTCCCCCAGGAGTTAACATCAGTGCTGACTCCACTCTCCCCAAAAGTCGTTCGGATGAGACTATCAACCGAGGCCCCGTTACGAACGCACGCACACCATCTTGCACACACGTTAAATCCTATTCCGCATTTCGTAAGAGTAGGCTATTGTGTGCCGATGGGAACATATGACAATATTTACAAAACTGCATACACACGGGGACTGGATGTAAAAAAAAAAGCACATGAGTGCTTATTCCATTATCTCGATATAAGTGAATAAATAAATAAATAAATAAATAAATAATAAATGAATGAGAACATCTCTCCTTGGTTTCCTCTCAGAGTGTGATTGTGGGAGCAGCCATAATTTCAGCCACAGTGGCCTCAGTGATCGCTGGACACATGGCTGACCAGTTGGGCCGAAGGAAAACACTGATCGTAACGGCCATTGTCTGTGTGGCTGGACCAGCGCTGGCCACGGCTGCCCCTAACAAAGAGGTCATCTTAGCTGGCAGACTTGTCACAGGACTTACATTTCGTGAGTAGAATTTTGTTTAGTAAGGATGGTAATCATGATAAGACTGATCATCATCATCAAAATCATGATCATCAGCATCACCTCATGTTTTAAAGTAATTTCTGACTTCGACAGCCATAATGGATCGCATCAGTTTTAAGGTGCAGACCTGCCAGAGCCTTAGATGTGAAGGACCAAGTAGTTGTAGAAGATGTTAGCGAGCTTTGGAAATGTGAAAATACATGGAAGATACCAAAGATTTCATCAGTTACCATCCACAGTGGTGCAGAATTTGGCATCGTGGGTTATTATTGAAAGATCGCAGTTTCTAATTCCATAAGAGTTCTTAGAAAATGTTTTGGACTCTGGCCAACTCTACCCAAAGTTACTTTGCTAAGAGGTTATTGATAAGACTGGAACCACAAAGTAGAGTTTCATCCACACTGCAGCAGTGACTCTACAAATGAAAACTGACAGACAGATTGTGTATGTTGTGGTTGTTGTTGAGTTTTTGTTGTTGTTACTGCATGACTGTTTTTTCATATTAAAACTGAAAGATGCTGTATGTTGTTGCACTGGCAGTGGCTCTTCATTTTAAACTTATATAAGTAAGAATGCATCTACTTACCAAGGAACAAAAATCAAAATAAAACACAACCCCCTGAAACTAAACCAACCATCCAATCAAACAAAAAACCCAAACACATACAAACAAAACTGAAGATTACTCTGCCATCTGTCTGCAGCCACAACCATTGCCTTCTCAGCACTGTACATAGCCGAGATGTCTCCAGCCAGTATCCGTGGGCGTCTGATTATGTTTCAACAGCTGCAGCTAATATAGGGATGCTACTTCTGCTGTCATCTCTGGTGCCTTCAGTTATCTCCCCTCCCACCAATGGCGGTAATGTCTCTCTATTTGATTGTCTCTAGCCGCGTCCTGTTTCTAGGTTAAAGTGTCATAAGTTTCCTTTTCCAGCCCCTGTAGATGTGTGTTTGGAAAGATTCATAGTTGACATTTATGATTCCATGTTTCAATCCTCAAGCATTTTGGCTCAGGTTCATAGCTTTGTCACTGATTAAGAAAAGTTATATAAAACCGTGTCTGTTTCTAGGTTAAATATTCACAAGTTTCCTTTTCCAATATTTGCGGATGTGTGTTTAGAAAGATTCATCTGTGGACGTTTATGATCCCATTTTTCAATCCTCAAGCGTTTTGGCTCAGGTTGAAAGCTTTGTCACTTAACAAGATAATTTAAAAAAAAATAATACCAAGCCTAGCAATGAATGTTGCTCTCTTGTAAAATGTTACGTTGAGATCGTTTCCTCATCACAAGCTCTAAGCATAAAGCTTGTGATCTCCTTTAGTTGAGAAGAAAAATCTTCTAAATGGGAGTAACCTATGTGGTGAAGGTACTTCCAATCCAATCTTCTTGCTTATAGCCCAGCTACCACAAAGGCCGTATCGGGGCTATGATGAGGTATTTGAGAGGTACTTGAAAAGACCCATACTAGCAAACTTTCTCATACAGTGTATCCCTTCAATCTTACAGGGATGTCTATGTGGTTGGGTGGTTTAGAATTTATAGTCTAGGAGACCCACAGATTGTTAAGCTGGGGAATGTGCAACAATATCAGCATTCCATTTTTTGCTGTGTAGGATAATATGGATGCACCATAAAACTTTTTCAGATACATGTTTGGGTTTGCTGTACTGCCTGCTCTGTGCTTTTGCATTGCCACGTGTTTGCTCCCTGAAACCCCACCCTGGTTGATGGCAAAAGGACGTCACCAGGAGGCTACCCATGTTCTACAACGTATTTATGGACATGATGACGTCAGCCAGAACGTGAAAAATGCAGGGATCTATGACCTCAGATCAGCCCTCAGGTCAGGAAGCAGTCATGAAATTACTAAAGCCCAGAAAACACTAGGTGTAGAGATGGGGCAAGGCATGCGCGCGCGCGAACCACACACACACACACACACACACACACACACACACACTCACACACATAACACACACACATTGTGTGCCAGTGGGAACAGATAACATTTACAAAAACTGCATACACATGGGAGCTGGATGAAAAAAAGCACATGAATGCTTATTCTATTATCCTCGATATAAAAGAATAAAGAATATAAAAAAGAAGAAAAGAACACACACAACGACACACACACAACACACACCGAACACACACACACCACCCCACCACACCCCCACACACACACACACACACACACACACACACACACACACACACACACACACACACACACACTCATTCACGTGTTTTTTCTTAAGGAATCTTCATCTTCCTTTCACCATTTTGTCAGCTATTTGGAAACAGTGTTTGCTTCAAACAACATAAAATAAGAAAACAAAACAAAAACAAAAAGAAATTAAGCACATGGCCAGGATAACTGAGGGTATTCACGTGCAGGAACATGCTCCACATTGTTACGGGTGGTGAAAACACCCCATGTGCTGAGAGCTTTGGCCCTGGGCAGCTGTCTGGCTTTCTTCTTCGTTGGTCTGGAGTGAATGCTATTTTGTAAGTGACTTCCGCTTCTTCAGTCTCTCTCTCTGTCTGTCTGTCTGTCTGTCTCTGTTCTCTCTGTCTCTGTCTCTGTCTGTCTGTCTGTCTTTCTCTGATTTTTTGTCTGTCTCTGTCTGCCTGTCTTTTTTTCTGTTTGTCATTGGTCTTTTGTTGTTCTGTTCTGTCTCTCTCTGTTCTATGTCCTCTGTTTGTTTTGTTTTGATAATTTTTCAATGGACTCTGTTAAGACTGTTTGACCCCAATCCCATGGGTTCAAGGTTGTGGATTTGAGTCTCAGTGGTGTATGATGTATCAAGTTAAAGTTAGTTAAAGTTAAGTCTGTCCCGAACCTTAAGGCTCATCAGGCCGGTGCTTATCCCGGTTTCTGTGGCGTTAAGCGACTGAGAGTCATAGACTCCCCTCTGGATAGGACGCCAGTCTATTGCAGGGTTAACCCCCAACACAAGGTTGGTACCCCTTTTACACCTAGGTGGGGTGAGAATATAGCCGTAGAGTGCCTTTTCCAAGGGCACAACGCCATAGCCGAAAGCTGGATCGAACCCGCAACCTTTAGATTACGAGTCCAACGCCCTAACCACTTAGACTACAGCGGCGGCGTGTATCAAGGGTAAGGATTTTCATGATCTCCAAAGTCATATTCAAGAGCAGACCTGCCAGTGCATTTATTTGCTTTATGTGTATTCACATGCAGGGAGATTAAATATTCATGTTAAGATCCCATTATTCATGTCAGCATTAGGAGGGTTGTGATAACATGAACATACCCAGCATGCAACATGTATGATTAAACGTGCTACCTAGAAGTCATTTAATGTGTCCACTGAGGCCAGCAGGCAGACCATCTGCAAATTTACAAGCACAGGAGAAGACCAGACACTATGCACCCCACCCAGAGAGGAGAGAGAGAGAGGAGAGAGAGAGGAGAGAGAGAGAGAGAGAGAGAGAGAGAGAGAGAGAGAGAGAGAGAGAGAGAGATTTCTGTCTATGTGTTTCTGTGTCTGTGTCTCTGTCTGTGTCTCTTGTCTGTGTCTCTCTCACTCTGTCTGTCTGTCTGTCTGTCTGTCTGTCTGTCTGTCTGTCTGTCTGTCTGTCTGTCTGTCTCTCTCTCTCTCTCTCTCTCTCTCTCTCTCTCTCTCTCTCTCTCTCTCTCTTTCTTTCTTTCTTTTCTTTCTTTCTTTCTTTCTTTCTTTCTCTCTTAGCCTCTGTGCAATGCCGCCGTGAGTTGTATATTTTGGGGGGGCTTCAAGTGTGTGCATATCTCATAGCATAATCTTCTCCTCTCTCTCTCTCTCTCTCTCTCTCTCTCTCTCTCTCTCTCTCTCTCTCTCTCTCTCTCTCTCTCTTCTCTCTCTCTCTCTCTCTCTTTCTCTCTCTTCCTTTAAAACTCTTTTTAAGTAGGTGTATCACTAGACTCTCTTTTTGCAACCCCTAAATTAGTTTCCCCCAAGTTTTTCTCTTTCTATTTGTTGTTTTTTGTTCTATTTATTTCATCTTTCGTCAGATGCTTCATTATATCTTTCATTCACCCACCATACTTAACTCTGTATTCTATTTTGTTGTTTTTTGTTCTATTTATTTCATCTTTCGTCAGATGGCTTCATTATATCCTTCATTCACTCACCCATACTTACCTCTGGTGCAAAGACTTTCCCAGTGTGAAATACCCAAACAACTCCTTAAAGGCAGTAGGAAGGAACAGTTACATCATTACTCATTATATTCCACAAAGGGTGGAGGGGGGGGGGAGGGCTTAATCTGGAGTCCTGTGTTTCAGGTTTTTCTCTGGAATCATCATGAAGATGGTGGGTTTTCCACGGGAGCATGCTATATGGGTGCAAGGGATTGTGCCCCTGGCCATGTTCCTCAGTGGCTTCTCGGGTTTCTGGGCTGTGGACAGATTTGGAAGACGTCCTTTGATCCTGATCAGCTTGGGAGGTGGGCATCTTGTGTTTAGGGTCTGTCATGGTGGTGTGTGTGGGGGGGGGGGGGGAGTCGAGGTTGTGTGTGTGTGTGTGTGTGTGTGTGTGTGTGTGGGGTGTGGTGTGTGTGTGTGTGTGTGTGTGTGTGTGTGTGTGGTGTGAATCTGGTCTATGTCTGCTCTATGTGCCTATTTGGCCGCCGAATAGCCAGCAACCAAAAAAGACCCTGACCTCTGCCTCGCCATGCCCCATAGTGATCAATGGTCCCGGTTCTTTTCTGTTCCAACAAATGCAGGATGCCCTTGGTGTGAGATACTGACTGAGCCTCAGTCCCAACTCTGTGACGGACAATGACAGTACAGGGTCTGAAGTCATGAATAGCAGGCACAGATAGATTAGCCATTTATTAGCACGCTCATCAAACAACGTCTGGTGTGTTGTAAAGTGGTTGTGTCATTAAGTATTTGGTTTCCAACAGAGGACAGATCTGCCATTATTAGCTGCTCATCAACAACGTCTTGTGTGTTGTAAAGTGGTTGTGTCATTAAGTATTTGGTTTCCAAAGAGGACAGATCTGCCATTATTAGCGCGCTCATCAAACAACTCTTGTGTGTTGTAAAGTGGTTGTGTCATTAAGTATTTGGTGTTCTGGAGAGGACATATTAGCCATTATTAGCACGCTCATCAAACAACGCTGTGTGTGTTGTAAGTGGATTGTGTCATTAAGTGTTTGGTGCCCTGGAGGGTGTGTTGTAAAGTGATTGTGTCATTAAAATGTTGGTGTTCTACTGAGAACCCGCCAACAGAGACAAGAACTCCCATCTGGGTCTGAAAACTTCCCATGGAAACTTATCTTGTCCTGTCCTTTATTCGATGGGCTGGAAATGCATGGACCGCAAATTCCAAATCTAATAATTCCTATTGTCTCACCTCACCTCATTCTCCTAACCGAATGGTCGTAGAGGAGACATGAGGATGTTGATGACGTTGTTTCCTCCATCCAGACGGTCCTCTGCCCTGCGGATCAGCGTTGCGCAGTCCATCCCGGTCCACTCCTTGATGTTGTCCATCCAGTTCTTGGGTTGCCTTCCTCTGCGTCTGTTCCCCTTCCAAAGTTCCCTGAAGAACCGTCTTGGGCAGCGTGTTGTGTCGGGTGACGTGCCCAAACCAAGACATCTTCCTCCTTTTTAGTATTGACAGGAGGGGTTCCTGGGGGCCTGCCAGCTGTGTAACTTGGCCCCGCACAAAGTCGTTGGTCTTGTCTATCCCCATGCAAATCTGGTAATAAGACAGATTTTCCCAGAAATCTACGGAGATTGATCAGAGCTGGTTTTCTGTTTGCAGTCTCGATTTATTCAAGTTTTATGTTGTATTGTATTTAGTTTCATTATTTTGGGTAGTATTTTCTGTGTGTTGATAGAAAACGTTGTGCTAAGCAGTTTAAAAGTAATCACAGTTACTTTAGGATAGTGTTCGCGCAGTTGACGGCCTGAATCCATTTAGCCAAAGGAAAAACATTAAAAGAACAGAAAAGACACCACTTCATTTTTAGATTTTGTACAGAGTTTGATATAAACTCAAAATTTCAGATATGGAAAAAGAGCAACTGTCGCAATTGTTGTCATTATGTTGTTTGGTTATTTGTTTGGTGAGATAGTATTTTTTGTTATGGTTGAATTACATCCGTGATGACCTTTAAAGAAGATCATGATTCTACTAATAAAAAAAACCTACAGGCAAAGGTGTCCCTTAAACTATACGATTGAGGGGAGCAAGGCATCAGAGACCTCAATTTCTCTAGGGGCTGACATATTAAGGGCGGGGCCCATCTCCTCTCCCTCGCTGTATTACCTTTCCGGACCCTAAAGAGGGCAGGTACCCATTGACAGCGAGGTAAACTGGGGAACTGTACTGAAGTCAAGGCGCACAAACAGTCACGCATCCATTCGGTAACCACGCTCGATGCTGCTTAACTTTGGCTTGGGGAAAGCGAGTGCTCTGACCCTTGAGCTATCCCGTCCCCAGCAATATTAATAATGATGACGGTGATGATGATGATGATGATGATGATGATACGGCTGTTCTTGTTCATGATGTATAATCATGATGACAGTCTGAGATTATAATGATGAAAATGACAATGATGATAAAAGTGATGTCGAACGATGCTAATGATTACAACGACGATAATGATGACGACGAGTACTCTGATAATGCGACGAGGATGATACTGGTGACGACGACAATATTACGGCGACAAGACAATAACAATGATGATAATGTGATGACGACGACGACGACGACGACGACGACGACGGACGACGACGATGATGATGATGATGATGATGATGATGATGATGATGATGAGACGACGACGACGATACGATGACAATAAAAATGACTGTTAGGCCACGTTTCACGTCATAAATTACCGAATGATACGCAGAAAAGATGAAAATGAACACTTTTGTATACCTCTGTAAGAGACTATAAACTAAAACGTTGGTTTAGCACGTGATGGATTAAAAAAAGAATTTTTATCTAACATGGCAGCTAGCCCTGCTATAGCCTCTCTGTGTGGTTGGCAGGGTCGTGAACATGACGATAGAATTAAACTGGATTGGATTGAATTGGATTGGATTGGTTGTTGAAGGGTGTGCACTCCTGCTGATTGTGGTGGCTGTGGGCTTCCACCTGACCACATCTCAGGTGCCAGATGTCCATGTCTTCAATGGCACCAACAGTTCCAGCCTGTCTCTGCAGCCCTCAGTCTGCTATACCTACACGTTTATTGTCTGTCTGTCTGTCTGGTCTGTCTGTCTGCTGCTGTTGCTGTCTGCCTGTCTGTCTGCCCGCTGTTGTCTGTCTGCTGTCTGTCTGTCTGTCTGTCTGTCTGTCTGTTGGCTGTCTGCCTGCTGCCCGCCTGCCTGTCTGTCTGTCTGTCTGTCTGTCTGGCTGGTTGGCTGCTGCCTGCTGCTGCTGCTGTCTGTCTGTCTATCTGTCTGTTGTGTTGGTGCTGGCTGGCTGGTGGTTGGTGGTTGGTGTGTCTGTCTGTCTGTCTGTCTGGCTGCTGGTGGCTGCTGTGGCGGTGTCTCGCTGTCTGCTGTGGCTGGCTAGCTGTCTTTCTGCCTGTGTGTATGTGTGTGTGTGTGTGTCTGTAGTCTGTCTGCCTGTAGTGTCTGTCTGTTGCCGTTGGTTTTTTCACACTTTTGTTAGCTGCCTGGTTGAGATGAGAGAGAGAGAGAGAGAGAGAGAGAGAGAGAGAGGAGAGAGAGAGAGAGAGCGAGTTGAGATGAGGGATGAGTAGAGTTTTAAAGAGAAAGAGAGTGGCGGTGGTGAGGGCATGGTTGTTTTGTTTTTTATATATGTGTGTGTATGTGTGTGTATGTGTGTGTGTGTACCAAAATGATTACACAAAATATACTGTCGTACGCAAAAAAAAATTTCTGTTCTTTATCACTATTATATTGTTTCTGCTGCAGCAGTTGCTGCTGTTGTTGTCGTAGTGGTGTTGGTTATCTATAATAACACTGTTCTTTCTGCAGAGTGTGTGACGCTTGTACCCGAGACTCGAACTGTGGTCTGTGTTATGAAGACATGTCTGGCTTTTGCCTGCCCGCCCTGAACGAGCATTATTCCTCACTGGGGCCCTGTGCTATGGATAATCAAAAAGACGAAGCCTTTTCCTTTGCATGGGATTACTGCCCTAGTCCTTATGCTTGGATAGTGGTTGCTGGCATCTTTCTGTTCGGCATGTTCTTCTGTCCAGGTACAGGTTTTTTTTCTGCCCATTGCTCAGTTAAAACTCACTTGTAGTTTTTCTTTTACTTTGTATTTTTTCTTGTACGCAGCTGTATTTAATCTCTTTTGAATAAAATAGGCACAGGTGATTACAATGTTGGGGTCAAGTCCTTGAATAAGGTTTTCTTCCCATCATCCCCAAACGCTAGATTAAACCTCATTATGACCATGGATGGCATAGATCAGTGGTCAGAGTGCTCGCTTTTCCCCCAGCCAAGTTAAACAGCGTCGAGGGTGGTTACCAACTGGATGGGTGACTGTCTGCACACCTTGGCTTCAGTACAGTTCCCCCAGTTCACCTAGCTGAAAATGGGTGCCTGCTCTCTTTAGGGTCAGGGAAGGTGAAGCAGCGAGGGAGGGGAGATGGGCGCCGCCCTCAACATGCTGGATCCTAGAGAAGCTGAGATCTCTGAAGCCTTGCTCCCCTACGACCACACAGGTTATGGGACACCTTTACCTTTACCTTTACTTATGACCATGTTTGTTGGATGGGTATCTAATTTGGGTTTTCAGTTTCCAGTCCCCCCGAACTTCCTTTCTGTACACTTATTCTGGATATCTCTGAACACTCAGTTGGTGATTTAAGCAGATTTGCTTCATCTAGCCCTTGGTGTGAAAGAGGGGGTTTATATCACAAGGAAATAGCATGCTCCTTAGATCCCTGGTATTTACCACCCTGTTGTGTGTGGATGTAAGGCATGGGTATTGACAGCTGATGAAAGAGGAACCCAGGCTTTCGAGACTAAAATATCTCTTGAACCGTTTTCTTCTGTATTTGACAGTTGAATATTAATTAGAGAACGCTTGACAACCAATTTTCAATCTTTTCTGTTACCGTTTGATATTTTTGTTTGCTAAACACGTAAAATGTAACTATGCAGGTCTTTTAATCATAGATATTTACCACATTCCCTTATCCTCGATATACAAGAATAAAACAAAATAAAATAAAATAAATGTTACGTCTTTTGTTTCGAATGTATGATTTTACAAAGTGTCTTTAGTCTCTTTAAAACAAGTCTTCTTTTTTTTCTGTGTGATCTAGGAATGGCAGCTTTGATCTTCACGGTGAACGCAGAAATTTACCCTCTGTGGGCCCGCAGCATCTGTAACACTGTGGTAGTGTTCCTCTTCTGGCTGTGCAACGCCATCCTCTCCTTCGTCTTTCTACCTATTGTAGACACCTTCAAAACATACGGTAGGTCTACCTGCATTGATATTAATTTTGTTGTTGTTGTTGTTGTTGTTGTAGTCGTCGTCGTCGTTGTTTTTGTTGTTGTTGTTGTTGTTGCTGCTGTTGCTGCTGCTGCTGCTACTGCTGTTGTTGTTGCACGTTCCACAGTTCAACACTCTTATGTGTTATCCATAGTGTGCATACTGACTGACTCATCCCACCTGGAAATCACTGTGAGTTAAAAACATAATTGTGACGCTCCACCACATAATGAGACGGAGTGCACATGAGTCAATTTTTAGTTATTGACATGTTATTAAAGTGCAATAAAGTGGCTATCAAATACAAAAAACAGATTGAAAATCGACGATTCTGTGCAACATTATTACAAATTGAAATGATAGACTGCAGGATGTGACAAAATGAGAAACGGGCAAGTTTATTTTAGTAACAGGTTGTCAGAATGAGTGCTTTGGTATTTTCAAAACACATTTAAAAGCAAAAGGAATACAAATTATACCTTGATATTTCATTATAAGATAAATAAACAGATCTAGTTTAATAATCAATCAAAATCACAAAATTGACAACTTGACCCCCACCTGCCTTTAATGGCTCCTAGCGCAAAATTGGGTAATGTGCTAAGCGACTCATTTCGTGGTGGAACGTCACAATTATGCTGGGTGAGAAGTTTACTTGTATGACTCCTGACTTCAAGTACCTTGCCACACAGGCATCCATACTCTGACTTCTGGTGAATTTTTTCTCCTTGAAAAAGGAAAATGCAGGTTGTGATGCTAAGAGCTGCTAAGGGGCTGTTTGGAAAGGGGTGGACACTGGGGAATTAAAAATAGCTGTACACGCAAACTTCTCATCCTGTATGGACATACAGTCTGGCAGTGATTCCCAAGTGTGAGGAGTTACACAGAGTGTGCATGTTTTGCTTGACCACTGGGATGCTTGAACTGAAGAACGAGTGCAACATCAACAACACCAACACCAACAACAACAATGGAGAAATACAAACTATCATGAGAACAATTTAACAGAACGCAGCATCAAACACAGATGCAGAGGGGAAAATAAACATTAGGTGTCTTTAAGGTCCTGTATGGCCTTTTCATATCTTTTTTATATTTTGTTAGTGGTTGATGATTTGAACGACGAAGACGATTATAATGATGACACGAGATGAAACTGGTAACGACAATGGTGTTGGAAATGGTTATTATGATGATCACAACAATGATGGCTTCGTAATGATGATGGTGATTGTGATGATGAAAAGCCAAGAGATCTCTTGAAGTATGACTATGATGCGTGGTGTTGTAGGGGGGGTGTTGCAGAAAATTACATATCTTTCATTGGCCATAGAATTACATACATTGCTTTATGGTGATGATTCAAGACGAAAACATACTTACGTTTTCTTTTCATTTTCCAGGAACGTTCTGGCTTTTCGCCGCCTTGTGCACCCTGGGGTTTGTGGTCCTGGCCATCTTCCTACCGGAAACCAAGAACCAAAGCCTGGAGGAAGTAGAGGAACTCTTCATGACGTCACAACAACGGCAGCGCCACCGTCAGCTAAGGGAAAATACTCCGTCAGTTGTGGCTGAAAAGGAACAAGATAAAGCAATACCACTAATGTCACAGGATGTAACACGACTTTGAAGTAGCCATCTTGATTAATGTTTCATTTTTTTAAAGTAGCACAAAGTCCACTTTTTTCTGAGGTCCAGATTTGTATTTCTGGATAGGCTATTCATCGGGCCTGTGAGGGTAGATTTCTCTGCTTGAAAATCTGGATGCTGACCCAGGGTAGATAGCCTAGCAGCTCTTCATAAGAGCAGCACCATCCATGATTTCTCTATAATGTGAACAAGAACCGAAGTTGATTATTATAAGCATGATTTGTGGTAACATCATAATATAACGAGTCTTTAGTCTCACACCACTTTGATGTTCATCATATATAAAACGTAGAGGAAAATCAACACCACATTGATCGAAATGTTAATTAACTGCAGTAGTGTTGTGATCAGTTTCCTACATGAATTAATGAAATGTTTAGCTTATCAAAAGAAAGCAAAATAATTTTGGGGGTGATACATGACAATGCATAAACAATTCTGTGATCAAACTCAGTAACCTAACTTTATCTTGCATCTAGATGATTTGAAACACGAGGCCACACTTTGTAAGTCTTGTATAGTACGTCTTTTGGCTACAACGCTGGTTCATTAGGTAGTCTTTGAGAAGTGACGTCATAGAGACTTAGTCTTTAATATGGCAAGCATTAGGAGAGTTTGTCACGCCCTTACATCGATGTCATCGTCATTGATGAACGAGCGACTGTATTGTATTGTATTGTATTGTATTGTATTGTATTGTATTGTATTGTATTGTATTGTATTGTATTGTATTGTATACCACTTTAAGTAATAGCAGATTTCGCTGCATGAAATTTGGACTGCTGTCCTCGGGGAGAGCGCGTTGCCACAAGACCAGCGCCACCCATTATTTTATATTGTTTTCTTTTCCTGTCTGCAAAATGTATTTGTTTCCCTATCAAAGTGGCTTTTTTCTCTACAGAATACTAAGCCACAGCCACACTAACAGCTATCCATCTATCCACCCACTAAGCAATTATTTTCGGTTGTTGTTCTTAATTATTTAGGATTTGCCTGGGAGATGGAACACTTTATCAGAGTTTTATGTTTTCACTCGTATAGATTGGGGAGGATGTTTGTCTACGGTGTGTGTGTGTGTGTGTGTGTGTGTGTGTGCGTGCGTGCGTGCGTGCGTGCGGGCGGGCGGGCGGGCGTGCATGTGTGTGTGTGTGCGTGCGTGACATTTCAATAAAATTTTTAAAAACTGTTTTGTTTTTTACTTACAGGTGTTTTGGCAAATGAACATTTTTTTTCAGACTATCTGTATATTCTACAATATTTTGAAGACAATGGCTGGGCATTAAAGCAACAAGACTGGTTAACAGAGATGCTCTTTTGAAAATGATTTTTTAAAAACAATATGATGTGTCTTTCTTTCTTTTTTTTTTTTTTGGGGGGGGTGTTCTTACATGTGACTGTTTTTTTTTGTGTGTGGCTGCTTTTTATGTTGCTGTTGATTTGTGTTCTGTGTGGTTTGTTCTTTGTGTAGCTGTTCTTTGTGCGACTGCTCTTTGTGCTCTTTGTCCGACTCTTCCGTGTTTCTTGTGAGGCTGTTTTTGTGTGGCTGTTTTATGCATTCTTTGTGTGACTCCTCTGTGTGTTCTTTGTGTGGCTGTTATTTGTGTGGCCGGTCTTGTGTTTTATAATTGTGTGGTTGATCAATGTGTTTCTTGTGGGGCCGTTTTTGTGTGGCTGTTCTATGCGTTCTTCACGTGGCTGTTCTTTGTGTTCTATACTATGTGACTGTTCTTTAGATAAATGTTGCACGTTTATCACATTCTCCATAGAACTAGAGATGAAGAGATCTGTTGGTGCGGTCTTGTATTGTGTTGCGTTGTATTGTCTTGTGTTGTGCTGTGTTGTACTCTGTTGTAGTGTGTTGCGTTGTACTGTATTGTGTTGTGCTGAAGAAATCTCTGTCAGCCTGCCTCATAGACCATAACCAGTGGTCAGTCCTTGCTGCTGACCGACAGGCCTGGCGACACACTGTGCATCAGTCGGTTTCCTCCTTTGAGGACAATCGCAGAGCGGCCCTTGAGGAGAGGCGAATGAGGAGGAAGAACCGCGTCCCCTCTACATCAACCCCAGAATCGACTTTCCCCTGCAGCCGCTGCGGCCGGGTTTGTTTGTCACGCATTGGACTG
>CM060329.1:4934612-4937112 GCA_030674155.1 Stramonita haemastoma
GTCTCTCTTGGTTTCTATGTATATGCCTGACTTGTGGTTTGTCTGTCTGTCTGTCTGTCTGTCTGTCTGTCTGAATGTCTGTCTTTTTGTCTCTGTCTCTCTCTCTTTCTCTCTCCATCTCTCTGTCTCTCGTTCTCCCCCTCTCTCTCTCTCTTCTCTTTTTCTCTCTGTCTCTCTCTTTCTTCTCTGTCCGTCTGTCTGTCTCTTTTCTGTCTGTCTGTCTGTCTGTCTGTCTGTCTCTCTCTCTCTCTTTCTTCTCTGTCCGTCTGTCTGTCTCTTTTCTGTCTGTCTGTCTGTCTGTCTGTCTGTCTGTCTGTCTGTCTGTCTGTCTCTCTCCTCTCTCTCTCTCTCTCTCTCTCTCTCTCTCTCTCTCTCTCTCTCTCTCTCTTTTTTTTTTTTCTTTTCTCCTCGCCTTGGATATTGGAATACAGCATAAACATTTCTCTGCGTGTTGTGTCTCCTGTAGAAAGTGTTCCAAAAGACTGATTTGACTACTTAACAATATTCCTGATCTGAGGATATTGGGTATATCTGATAACTGTTTTAGGATATAATATATCTCAACTGGTAACAGTTAAAGCAAGACTTTTATTAGTACTTTTTTTGCTCCTCTTAACTTGTGCAGCAAAAACTGATATAGTTTTATCATACGTATTAATATATATTGCTTTGTATTGCATATTCACTTATCATCCATTCCATTGTATTTACTTGATCAGTTTAAGTAGATAAATATTGTTTCCTCAAACCGTTTTAGAATCATTCGGGGTTTTAGTGATTTTTTTTTTTCTTTTTCTTTTTTCTTCTCCTTCTTCTTCTCTACCTTTTCAGCAACATGGCTCCCTGTCTGAAAACCTGGCCACAAAAAGATGGACTACGTATTGGTCATTTAAACATTAACAGCATTTTAAACAAGCTAGCTGATGTACATAGTATCCTACACAACTCAAATAAACCATTTCATTTATTTGGATTTACAGAATCCAGACTTTCCAGTTTAGTATCTGATAAAGAAATCCAAATACCTGGGTTTAGAGCAATCCGTAGAGACCCCTCTTCCTCCAAAACAACAGGAATAGTTGTATATATAAATGAATCCATAAACTTTAAACGTATTCACCATCTTGAAACCCAACAAGTAGAGTCTCTATGGCTAGAAATACAACTCAAACGAAGTAAACCCATTATTGTCGGATTTATATACAGAAATCCCTCTGAGAGAATTGATTGGGTTGATAGATTTTCCATAATGATGGATGCAGCATCTTTGGATGCAAAAGAACTTTTACTATTAGGAGATTTTAACATGAATCTACTTAAACCCCACCCTTTGTGGATAAACAAATTAAATTCCTATAATCTCTCGCAAATTATTGACACACCAACGCGCTTAACCTCCTCCAGTGCAACTCTCATTGACCATGTATAATGTAACTAATAAGCAAAATATCAAAGAAATATGTGTTCCTAACTGTGGCTGCAGTGACCACCTTCCTACCTGTTTCACATGGAACAAAAAAGGAATAAAAATTCCCATAGCTGGTCACAAGGAAGTCACTTATAGATCATTTGTTAAATTTGATGAAAATAAATTTCTTGCTGACTTGCTAAATACCTCAATTAATCATGTTTACAACTTTACAGACCCAGAGAAAGCCATATATTTTTGGCTAGAAACATTTAACTCAGTCTATGATAAACATGCTCCTTTCAAAACCCGAAGAGTGAAGCATGCAACACAACCTAAATGGATGACAACTGAGATTCTAAAAGAAACTTATTTAAGAGATGATCTATTAAAAGCAGGAAAAATAGGAGAATTTAAAGAACAAAGAAACAAAGTAAACTCATTAAAACGTAAAGCAAAACAAAAATATTTCCAAAATCTTGCCTCATCAAAACACAATCCTAAAGCTGTTTGGCAGGCTATCAATCAATTAACCAATAAATACCCAACTCAACCCATTGCTAATAAAATTTCCCCAGATGATCTCAACATTTATTTTACCACCATAGCTGAAACAGTTATAAAAAGAGATGAGACAGAATTAAACTCCTTAGAAGAGCTAAAAAGCTTTTGCTCATCAAAAAACATTAAATCAAAATTAAAAATCCCTTTCATAAGTGTTTCTGAAGTGTTCAGATATCTAAATAGCTTGAAACAAAATAGTAGTAGAGGACCAGATGGTATTGACAGTAAAATTCTCAAGTTAGCAGCTCCTATCATCTCTGACACATTAACTTATATATATAATTTATGCATTGAAAAATGCTATTTTCCAACGCAGTTTAAAATAGCTAAAGTAATTCCTCTATTTAAAAGTGAAGACCATTCAAAATCTTGTAATTACAGACCTATTTCTAATTTATCAATAATATCAAAACCGTTGGAAAAACACATTCATAGACACATTTATCACCATCTTGAGATTCACAATCTTCTAAACAAGAATCAATCGGGTTTCAGAAAAAGTCATTCTTGTCACACTGCTCTTACGAG
>CM060329.1:4942112-4947112 GCA_030674155.1 Stramonita haemastoma
GTCAAGGGAAGACTGCTTACTTTCATGGTGGAAAGTTATATGTACACGACAAGGAGCAGCCCAGGTCTTTTGGTGCCAGTCACACAGATAATGACTGGTCTCAAGTACAGGTTGGAAAACATGCCAGTTCCAACTCAAATGGGAGTACCTGGCATACAAATGGCTACCAGACTCAGAGGTTGCCAACAAAACACAGACAGCAGGTGGAGAGACGCATGTGGCTAAATAAACACCATGGACGGGCAGACCTGGAGGAGTGCTCAGGCAGCAGTCCCAAAATAAGAGACAGATCCAGAGGCTTCAGTCAAGCCAGATGGCAGGACCATAAAAAAATGGCATCTATGCCAGTGGTCCCTGGTGTTCTGTCTTACAGTGGTGCAGTACAAACTGGTAGATCAAGTGATCAAAATGACATGGACCAAAAGAGAATTGTCAGAATGAAAGGTTCCTTGAAACAATCCAGTGCAGTGAACACAGAGACCCACAAAAGGTGCCCTAAACCTTCAAATGGGCATCAGAAGAGCACCAGAAATAGCCTGGTTTCCTTAAAAGGAGACAATGCCAACAAAACTGGCCTTACTTCTCAGCATGCACCTAGGAATAGGCAAGCTCTTTTACATGCTGAATACTCTGACAGTGCTGACTCCATACAGGACAAAGTATCAGAGAAAAATTTTGACATGTATGACCAAGACAGAGACAAGACAGCCACAAGTGATGATGACAGGATAAATAACACTGCTGACATCACGGAGCCTCAGATTGAAGCTCAAGACACAGCTCTATCTATTGGGCTTAGCAAAGATAGTTGCTCTAGTGAGGATGCTTTTGATGTCAGCTGTGCAGAAATCTTACAAAAAAATGACGCAAATATCAATAAAGACCAGACAAACATGACTGAATCAGTTGATCAGTTCAGGGAAGATGAAACTGAAAACTGTTCCACCACTAAAGAAGACAGTGGACAAGCGTGTGCTGACTTTGACAAAAAGAAAGATCCAACTCCCACACGTTTGCCTACAGCTCGCAGTACACGATCAAGAAGGGCTGTATCCAGCTCTAAAATAAACAGGCAAGCATGCAAGAAAACTACCAGTAGATCCAACAGTCAAGGTAGCATTGTGGATTCTTTTAAAAAGGCAGAGTCTACAAACCAGGCACAGGACAAAAACAAACCACAACAGTCAATGTCCCAACATAAAAAGAAAGGTGCCTCAGGCATCAGTAAATAGGGATTTGGCCGGACCACCTTATTTGATAGAAAGTCCTCAAGAACAGAGGGCCAGTCCATTGTATATCAAAATGAATCTGTGTATATACAAAATGTAAATAACAGTTCAGTTAAATTTTTGAATTATAATGTAAATGGTCTCTTGCCAAAACTAGAAAATGTTGACTTCATAACTTTCCTTACTTCATATGATTTTATATGTCTAACTGAAACATTTGTTGGGTTTGAGTTTGAATCTAATCTATTTGAAGATTTTGTTATATTCACCTCAAAGGCAAAAAAACTGTCCCACCGAGGGAGGTACTCTGGGGGTGTAATTGTTCTAATAAGAAAAACATTTTCCGGTTTTGTAGAACACATTAATGTAGAACAAGAAAATATCGTTGTGGTAAATATACACAAAGATCTTTTCTGTACCGATAAAAGCATTATGTACATGAGCTGTTACCTACCTCCATGCGATTCTACATTCTGGAATAGCCAACAAGATATTTATGGCATGGAGATGCTAGAGCAGTGTTTTGAACATTTGTATGATTTGTATAGCGACTTTTTTGTTATGTTAACCGGAGATCTGAATGCAAGAACAGCAAGTAAGAATTATTCTTTTAATGGAAATAGCGCTGACTTTGATGAAACATCTGTTCCTGCTGAAAACCAGTTTCCAAGGAAATCACAAGATAAGGTAGTTAACAATTTTGGTGATCAATTGATTGAATTATGTAATATGTATGATTGTATTATATTAAATGGACTGAGTAAAGCAGACTTTGATGATAGTTGTACCTATGTTGGACATTCTGGGGAGAGCACTGTAGATTATTTTGTTACTTCTGTTGAACTTTTTTCTGCTGTTAAAGTGGTTGCCTTAGTAGTTGAAAACTGTATAGATTCTGATCACTTACCTATTGTCATGGAGGTGGAAGTGATGAGAAATGGTAATGACTGCAACATCAAAAGAAAAGTAAGTAAAAATGATGAATTTGAAAAATATATCTGGAACAAAACACTGGAAAATGAATTTAGGAATATATGGGAGAGCAAAGATATTCAAAATGGCTTGGAAATGGCCATAGAGAACCTAGATAGTGATGTAGATGGTGCTTTAGAAGTATTTGTAGAGAGTTTAAAAAAAGCTAGTAAATGCATGCTCAAAAGATGTTGTATTGGTAGGGCAAGAAGGTCAGAATGGTTTGACAAGGAATGTAATAAAGCAAAAAAGGAATGTAGAAAGATGCTCAAATGCTTTAGAGCTACTAGAACAGAAGCTGACCGGCTAATATATGTTAAAATGAGAAAACAGTATAAGTATCTTTTGAAAACTAAAAAACACACTTTTAGAAAACAGAAAACTGAAGCACTGGCTAAAGAAACTAGCAATGGGTCAGTTTTTTGGAATGAGCTCAGAAAAATGGGTTGTGTAAATAAAGAAAAAGTAGTGAACAATATTACTAATGATGAGTGGTATGAACATTTTAAAACTATTTTTCAGGGGAATAATGAAGAGCTAGAAATGAATTTAAGCAGTGATATGGAACACTTTGAGGAAACAGATTTTGTTTTGGATACAGAAATATCAGATGCAGAAGTTATTCAGGCAGTAAACAAACTTAAAGATAGAAAAGCCAGCGGAATAGATGATATCTCAGCTGAAATGTTAAAGTGTGGGGGTAAAAATGTTATTATGTTTTTGAAAAAAATATTCAATGTTGTTTTTGATCAAGGAGTTTACCCACAGGTATGGTCTAAGGCCATAATCATACCACTTCACAAAAAAGGCAATTTAAATGATGTAGATAACTACAGAGGAATATCTCTATTGAGCATAATATCTAAATGTTATACTTCAATATTGAACATGCGACTATACTCCTGGTTAGAAAATCATGACTTAATTTCTGAATGCCAAGCAGGATTTCGTAGAAAATATTCTACAGTTGATCAGATATTTACTTTAAATGCTGTTATCCAGAACCACTTGAGTAAAAAAGGTAGAAAACTCTATGTTGCCTTTGTTGATTTCAGAAAGGCCTTTGATTCTGTTCAGCATGTTAAACTATTGCAATGTATTAAAAATCAAGGAGTAAAAGGGAAATTCTTTCATGCACTGCAGGCCATGTACAAGTCATTAAAATCATGTGTACGTTCAAATTCAGAACTAACAGAACTGTTTGACTGCCCTATTGGAGTACGGCAAGGCTGTGTACTCAGCCCGACTCTATTCACATTATTTATAAATCAGTTAGCTGACCTAATGAATGAAAACGGTAAACATGGTGTACAATTATTCCCAGATGTAATGGAATTATTTATCTTATTATTTGCAGATGATGTGGCATTGATATCAACAACACCAAGTGGTCTTCAAAATCAGTTAAATATTTTACGAACATGTTGTGATAATATAAAATTAACTGTAAACATTGATAAAACAAAGGTCATGGTATTTAGAAAAGGGGGGTTTTTGGGTCAGCATGAGAGGTGGTTCTACGATGGTAATAGATTGGAAGTAGTTAACAGCTATTGTTATTTAGGATTTAAATTTACAACGATGATTAGTGCTAAAAATGGGACACTACATTTAACAACAAAAGGCAAAAAGGCGGTAGTTCAGCTTAATAGAGTATTTCAAAAATATAAAGAAATGACAGCAAACACTTATTTTAAAATCTTTGATACGAAAATACAACCAATATTGCTATATGCTGCAGAAATATGGGGAATGAACAGGTTAGAACACATAGAAAAGGTCCACATGCGTGCATGTAAAAGGTTTCTAGGAGTGCCAACCAAGACACCCAATAAAATGGTATATGGGGATTTGGGCAGGTATCCTCTTTATGTGAACTCATATGTTACTTGTCTAAGATATTGGTTTAGATTATTACAGATGAATACAGAACGATTACCATATAAAGCCTATCAAATGTTATTACAATTAGACAGTATTGGGAAGCAGTGCTGGGTATCAAAAATAAGAGAAATATTATGTATTACTGGTTTTAATATTGTTTGGTTACAGCAGGGTGTTGGGAATGTAAAAACGTTTCTGCATATATTTAAACAGAGGCTTGTGGATATGTTTGCCCAAGAATGGGCAGGCACTCTCAGAGAGCGTGACAGATATCAGCCCTACTCATCATTCAAGACTGTTTTTGAAAGGGAAAAATATATTCTGGATATTGATGTGTATTGCTTTCGTGTTGCTATTTCGCATGTTAGATTCAATGTTCTTCCTCTGAATAACAATGTAAATCGCTACAAGGATTCTGACCATGACAAAGCTTGTCCATTTTGTAAAAATCATATTGAAAACGAACAGCACTTTTTGTTTGCATGTCCAATGTATGATGATGTGAGGTCTAAATTTCTAAAGGAATCAAAAGATCTTCCTTTGCACGTTTTGCTAAGAGCCAAAAACCCTATTCATAGACATAATCTATCAAAGTATGTGTTTCATGCAATCAAAAGACGGAAGAAAATATTTTAAAGTACTGAGATTAGCATGATCTTTACTTCTAGGTGAATGTGCCTACCTATGAACGAGGGTATGTATGTGTGTGTGTGTGTGTGTGTGTGTGGTGTGTGTGTGTGTGTGTGTGTGTGTGTGTGTGTGTGTGTGCGCGTGTGTGTGTGGGCGTGTGTGTGTGTGTGTGTGGTGTGTGTGTGTGTGTGTGTGTTTTGGTGTGTGCGTGTGTGTGTGTGGGGGGGGGGGGGGGGGGGGCGCGTGCGCGCGTGCGTGTGTGTGTGTGTGTGTGTGTGTGTGTGT
>CM060329.1:4952112-4957112 GCA_030674155.1 Stramonita haemastoma
TGATTTAGTCTTCCATTATTAGCTTTTTTACTGAAACTTGTACATTGTTCAATTAAGGCTTGGCTAGGTCTGTGGGTAACAGTCTTGTCTAACACCACTTAACCGTGTTGTTTAGTTGTCCGTGGACTGTTATAGCTTTTTGTAAACTTCCGATATTCTCTAAGCTTTATTACTGAAGATAGGCCATGTCTGTACATAATCTGCAGGTCACACAAGGGGGAAAACTGAACAGAGCAGGGAATAGAGGTTAACCTTGAATCAGCCCTTTGGGAAGTAGTAAGGACAGAGCAGTTATTTACCTGACTAACCCAGGGGCCATTCCAGGAGAACTTTGTGAGCAACAATTATATTTTGTAAAAAAAAAAAAAAAAAAAAAAAGTATAAAATGTATATTAATCACGTACGATGTTCTACGTGCGTTTGCACACGGGGCCTCGATTTATAGTCTCATCCGAGGGATATTTTGGGGGAGTGGAGTCTGCACTGTTGTTAACTCCAGGAGAAAACTCCAGTCGAAGGGAAATTGAACTTGGGTCATCAAATGTAGCTTGGATGACAGGTACTCCTACCATCCTTCTATGGCTCCTGCAATGGGAAACATTGTTTAAGTTTCTGGTTGAGTGTTTGTTTAGGAGGGTTTTTCCTCTGGAGTTAACATAAGTCCTGACTCCACTCCCTTCCCCAAATCTTTCGGTTGAGACTATAAACTGAATCCTGTGTGCGAACGCACTCAAAACATGTCGCACATATGTTAAAACCCGTTCTGCTTTTTGGAAGAATAGGAGCTTGTATGCTGATGGGAACAGATGACAAAATTTACAAAATTGCATACACACAGGGACTATATTTTTTTATTTAATAAAGCACATGAGATCTAGAATTAAATTCGTTATCCTTGAAATAAAAAAATAGAATACAGAGAAGAAAAAATAAATACTAGAAATAAATAGATTTTTTTTAAATGAACAGTTAGCATCTACATGTGTGACTGTTAGCTGAGTGTAGTTGAGCCTTTGTGTGTTCCCTAGCTACTACTTTGCATCGGCACAAGACATACTGCATCAATTGTTTGCCCTGGGAGAAAAGACAGGCAGGGTCATTTGATGTCCATCATGTCAACTGTTGTTAACCTTTGAAGTCAGAGGGTCATAATACAGAGACTTAGGAGGGGAAGGGGAGGTGGTGGTGGTGGTGGGAAATAGCCTAGAGGCGTTGACCAAATTTCATGCATGAAAATCTGCTGTGACTGAAAGTGGCAGAACATGAAAATTATACACTACAATACTAAACACAATGCAATGGAAATAAAATACAATACAATAAGCGGAATACAAACACAATGTTTATGATGACAAATGGAATTTTTATAGCCTTATATCTTGTGAGAATAAATCAAAGCACTTGCATCTAACTAGTTCAGATCAGACACAGGCAACTAATCATAAAATAGTTCTAACAAATCTAAATTAATGCGTTACACACACACACACACACACACACACACACACACACACACACACACACACACACACACACACACACACACAACATATGTGCTTGTGTGCTTGTGCAAAAGGTAGTACACAAAACAGGTTAATGGAGATTCTGGGTGTTGAAGGCAGGGACTTTTAATAATAATTATGAGATGCCACAGCAGGGAAAAAACTGCAAGCACACGGGGACTGAATGTACAAGAAAAGCAAACGAGAATTTATTTGTTAAACTTGAACCCCCCCCCAAAAAAAAAAAACAACAACAAGAAGAAGCAGAAAAAGAAGATTAAGTGTTCATCTCATTTCTAAAATAATGCTTGGACATCATGTGACGACATTAAAGTATGCAAGCACAATAACAGTAGTTGATGTGTCCATCTCATTTATTTCTACATGCTCGGACTTCATGTGATAGTTATCTTTATATGACACATCACTTGTAAACAGGATTTTGCATGTCCATACAAAGTCATAAAGACAAGGGCTTGAACCCTTTGCTTTGCATGTCTGGAGGCAACACTCAGTATTGCTTGTAAAACATTAAGAGACTGGCGGAACTTATTAATCATTACCATAAAGGGTTGTTTTAGGGGGGTCAGGCCTTATCAGAGATGAGAAAAGAACGAGTGACCAGTTCTCCTCCTCCTCTCTTCAGCTCTCTCTCTCTCTCCTCTCTCTCTCTCTCTCTCTCTCTCTCTCTCTCTCTCTCTCTCTCTCCTCTCTCTCTCTCTCTCTCTCTCTCTCTCTCTCTCTCTCTCTCTTTTTCTTCCCCCTCGCCCCCCCCAACCCCAAGCCTCCTTTGTCTAACTTCTCTCTCTACCTGCTGTGGGAGGATGATGGTTTGATACTCACGAACTGACTTTCAGTATACATTGTGGCTTTTCTTTTGTTCCATTTTGAAAACAAAAACTGGCAGGATGAGCTGTGTGTGTGTGTGTGTGTGTGTGTGTGTGTGTGTGTGTGTGTGTGGTGTGTGTGTGTGTGAGTGTGTGTGTGTGTGTGTGTGTGTGTGTGAGTGAGGTGTGTGTGTGTGTGTGTGGTGTGTGTGTGTGTGTGTGTGTGACTGTGTGTGTGTGTTTGTGTGTGAGAGAGAGAGAGATAGAGAGAGAGAGAAAGAGACAGACAAACAGACAAAAAGAGAGAGAGAGTACAATAGGGTGTGTGTGTGTGTGTGTGTGTGTGTGTTGTGTGCGCGCATGAGCGGGCGTGCACGTGTGTGTGCGTATGTATGTGCGTGTGTGTACGTGTGTGCATGTACGTCTGTGTGGTACGTGCCTACTTACCTAAGTGTGTGCCTGTGTGTACCTGTGCCCACTGCTTTCATTCATTCTTCCCTGACTGTGCTGTGTATTCTCTCCTACCAATAGTATAACACTTGTTAGAAACCGAAACAAAAGTAACAGCTCCCTTGCTGAATGACATAATTATGAGCTATGCACGATATTATCACATTATGAGGCCTGGGATGATAAACTAAAATTGATAAACCCTTGGCATGACTAAAATTGAAGGACATAATTATCCAGAAGTAGTCATCAGAATTCACATCTTGAAGCCTAAAAAATGTTTTGGTTTCGGTGGTATGGCTCTTTTGTTCATCAATGTTGAGTTTCTGAGTCTTGAAGAAGGTGGAACTAGTCAGAAATCTCTCATTTACCAGGCTGACCAGTGGCTGAACCTTGCGAAAATTTATCAGAGATGGATACTCCCCTCCCCTATACTACACCCACACTGACATCTAGTATTACTTGAAAATGAACACACGCTAAATTTAAGAACGAACGAATGAACGAACGAACAAACCAACGAACGAACCGAACGAACGAACGAACACAACACACACACACACACATATTCACTACACACACACACACACACACACACACCACACACACACACATATGTGTACACACATAAATACATATATATAATATATATATATATATATATATATATATATATATATATATATATATATATATATATATATAATAATAATACAACACACAAAGAAAAAAAATCAAATAGCACTGATTGCCCTATATCTGACAGTAGTCATATTTCAATGCTTCACAAACTCTCTAAGAAATGAAAGATGCAATCTCATCATTAACAATCAAGCAGACATCTGCCCCTAATTGATGCTATATATGCAACGAAATGTGCGTGTATGTGCCTGTCTGTGTAGTATTGCCTACGTACATAAGTGTGTACATGTCTGCCTGTGGGGAATGCTTTCATACTTCCGAGCATGTGCCGTATATTATCTTCTACCTAGTATAACACTTGCTAGAAACCAAAACAAAAGAAACAGCTTTGTTGCCAAATGACATGTGAACTATGCCGGTAATGTGCTACATTATTAGGTCTGGGATGATAAACTAAATAAAAGGCAGCCATTTTGACACACATCTTTGTTGATGTTTCACTTGCTAGGACGCAGCAGCTGCTCATTGGGACTTCACATTTTTGACGCTCCACCACATAATGAGTCGCATTCCACCACAGATCAATTTTTTTTTATTGATCTGTTATTAACTAACAAATAAAATGGCTATACAATACAAAAAACAGATTGAAAATCAGACATTTCTATGAACAGTTATCACAACTTGAAGTGATAAACTGCCGAAAATGACAACATGAGAAATTGACAAGTTTAGCATCTAATAGGTGGTTATGGTGAGGGTTGTGTTTTTTTTAAATACGTTTAAAGGCAAAAGGATATAAAATTATGACTTGACATTTCATGACTTTTTGATTTGATCTATTTTGATTTATCCTTTAATATCTTTTTATATGACAAGGTAGAATTTTTATATTCTTATATTCTTTTTAAATGACAAGGTGGAACAATGTCTATTATTTTATAATCAATTTAAACCTCAAAATCAACAACCCGACCCCCACCTGCCTAAAATGCCTCATAGCGGGAAAAGTGCGGTAGGTGCTAAGCGACTCGTTTCGTGGTGGAGCGTCACAATTTTTTGTGTCTTTACTATAACAATGCTTGTAATGCTGAAGGCATGCATTAAAAAAACAACCAAAAAAACCAGCAATTGGGGAAACGCCACTGCACATTTCTACAGTGTATAGGCTGATTCAGTGTGTGCCTGGGGGGTTTAACCTGTGTAGAGGGCCTGGCTGGTGGTAGCTGGGCTAACTGTCACACTGTGGGAAGAGATAGGTTGTTGGGTTGTTGTTGTCTTTTTTTCGAGTGTGTGAACTGTGTTGGAGAGTGAGAGGGATTTGTATGGAGAAGGGTAAGAGATTAGATTTAGGAAAGTGTCGGTTATTTGGTTGATTGTGGTTAGTGTCATTATCAAATGTTAATATTGTGAAGTCGTCGTCGTCATTGTCATTATCATCATCATCATCATCATCATCATCATCTCACCATCACATCCATCTCATCATCATCATCTTCATCCATCATCATCATCATCATCATTATTGTTATCGTTGTCATTGTCAATGACAGTGTCTAGTCATCATCGCTGTCGTCTT
>CM060329.1:4959612-4962112 GCA_030674155.1 Stramonita haemastoma
GTCTCTGTCTCTGTCTCTGTCTCTTCTCTCTCTCTCTCTCTCTCTCTCTCTCTCTCTCTCTCTCTCTCTCTCTCTCTCTCTCTCTCTCTCCTCTCCCCTCACCTGTAAAAAAAAAACCCACCGTTAAGAAATGCTCCTGCTTTAAAAGCTGTATCAACTGACATCATCATTTCTGTTGGCTCTTGATCTCCAGTTGTGGTCTCCTGTACTGTAGCCAGCATCCTGGCGGCAATAGCTTGTAATATAGTATTTTCCCTGATACCTTGAATATCATCATTTTCTCTTGATCCTACAACATCTGTCTTTTGTACAGCTCGTGTATACTTGCTGGCGCTGTAACCCCACGATTTTTGCAATACACTTATTTACAGCATCATTCAACACTCGCTGGTTTTCTCCACATTCACACCGTTGTTTTATTTATTATTATTATTTTTATACGAGTATAAAAAAGAGACAGTGAGCGTGTGTTATAATCATTATTGAAAACAACAGTGATCAGAATATCACATGATACACTTGAGAGGTTATGGCATATTAATTAATGAAAATAATGAAGTAGAATGAAAACGAAAACCAGGACATGATTTCTGCCTTTCTATTTATTATGCGGCTGTTGCATTGGGGAGAGGGACAGCCTAGTGGTTAGAGAGTTCATTAAACATCGTGATCTGACTGTCTGGGTTCGAACCACGACTGAGACGAGTGTTTGAATGGTTTTCTTTTTCTTCTTTTTAAAAAAATTATCTTTTATTCTTTTATATCGAGAATAATGGAATAAGCCTTCATGTGCTTTTTTTTTTATCCAGTCCCCGTGTGTATGCAGTATTGTAAATCTTGTCATCTGTTCCCACCGGCACACAATGGCCTACTCTTACGAAAAGCAGCGTGCACAAGTTGTTCTGCGTGCGTTCGCACACGTGACCTCGGTTTACAGTCTCATCCGAAAGACTTTTGGCGAGAGTGGAGTCAGCACTGATGTTAACTCCAGGGGAAAAATCCCCTCGAACAGGAGTCGAACTCGGGTCGTCAAATTGCGAGCGCAATGTTCTGACCATTATGCTATCCCGTCCCCCTTCGTCTTCCATGGAGTTAGCACCACCACCAAATAAGTCGCTTTGCACCTGATCCACTTTTCTGATAGGAGCCATTTTGGGGCAGGTAGGGGGGGAAGGTTGTCGATTTTGAGGTTTTGATTGATTATGAAACTATAGTCATTATTGTACCTTGCACTGAAGTATCAAGGCGTAATTTTGTTTCCTTTTGCTTTGCAAAGCATTCAAAAATTACGCAAGCCCTCTTTCAGACCACCTATTAAGATAATAAACTTTTCAACTTCTCATTTTGTCACTTCCGGCAATCTGCAAACTTGTCTGTTATGGTTTGTTTTACTTGATGTAAGATAGGCTCATCTCCATCAAGATCATCGCCACGTGGACGCCTTGCTAGTCATTAAAACGTAACAGAGTGCAGAGTTGATCTGCCGCGACTCTGTACAACTTTCGGCAACGACAGCACGTCAGACAGTGGGAATGTGGCCTCTAAAAGAGGCTGCGTAAATACTACATTTCCACTACGGCAAAGTGCAATGCAGAGGAACGGCTTTACAGAACGTTGCACAATTCAAGGTGTGGATCTAACGTTAGACCCACGACGCTGCGATTGGCAGTCCGATCGCAAGGAGTAATCTAATTACGCCCTGCCACAAAACATCAAATAACCAATACCTGATCAAGTATTGATATGCTTTGAATTGTAAAGTTGAGATTTCATCCAAGACAAGCTCTTAACACCTGTTCTCTCCAGTAAGGAAAAACGAACCCACGAAGTCAGAGTACAGCTACCTATATTATGGCGAGGTGCTTGAAAAGAAACCATACAGGCAAAGTTTTCATCTAGTGTGTTCTGACAGTCTTGCAGTTTTTCCCGGGTAGTTCTAAGTGAGACGGGGTGCCTGTTCCTCGTGAGACCCCCAGGATGTTAAGCTGAGGAACGCCCGATAAAACCAACAACACGAACAAGAACAACAATAATTATAATTCTAAATCGTTGTTGCAAAAATGTTTTCATTTAAATTTGGTAGCGTTCGCTTTATAATTATCATGATGATAATTGAAATTTTTTAACAAACTCCTCCGGCAGTGCCTTGTCAAGTCAAATAAATCTCCCTGCCTTGCTAATTCATTGCCCTTTCTTAAATTAAAACTTTGCTAATTTTTGTTATAGATATTCTAGGCATGTGTCATAACATCTCAGTGTAAACTAGGTAGTAAAATTTGTATGTGTGTTTCTTGCTTTTGACGACGTTGTAGCTCTGATGTCATAAACAGTATGACTGTCACAGTATCCTGGCATTTTTGCAATTTTTTTTCTGGTACCGACATGCTATTTTTATTTTTGTTTCCATTTCTTTTGCAATGTATAGAACTTTTTTTCTGTTATGTCAAGTTTTTATCTTTTTTTAGTTTGCAATTTATGGATGATAAACTGATTGGGAAAA
>CM060329.1:4964612-4972112 GCA_030674155.1 Stramonita haemastoma
CTCTCTCTCTCTCTCTCTGTACTGCTCTGTCTGTTCATCAGTCTATTCTTCCGTATGTGTTCCTATCTGTGTGCCTGTCTCTCTGTTTGAGTGGTGGTCTGGGTGCTAGACTTCAGAGGAGTCAATCCTGATTTGCGGTGTCGTACCCTCAACAGTGTTGTACACAGCATTCACGCTTTTTGTTGTTGTGTTGTTGTTTGTTGTTTTTGTTGCGGTTGATGTGTTAATGTTGTTGCTGATGTTGTCATTGTCATTGTTGTTGTTGTTGTTGTTGCTGCTGTTGTATGTTGTTGAGCGTGCCCGATCTTGAACACCCTGACAGTCTTTCGGATGAGACTGTAAACCGAGGCCCCGTGTGTGAACGCACGCAGAACATCTTGCGCACATGCTAAATCCTGTTCTGCTTTTCCTAAGAGTAGGCCATCGTGTGCCGGTGGGAATAGATGACATTTACAAAAATGCATACGCACGGTTGACTGGATGTAAAAAAAAGCACAAGAGTGCTTATCCTATTATCTTCGATATAAAAGAATAAAATAAATAAATAAATAAATAAATAAATAAATAAATAAACAGTCTCACCCATCACATTTACGTGTATGGCTGCTTTCAAAATACCGTGCCAAATTATAGATAGCCCCACTCACTTCGACTTCAGAGGATTTTCGTCTCCCCCCCCCCCACCTCTCCCCCCCCCCCCATCCAGCATCTTCAAACAGATGATCCAGTTTGTTGTACTAAGATATTTCCATGGATGAAGGCAATGCCCTTTATTATTTTTTTTAACATTTTTTAAAAAACTGTTTCTTGGTTAGAGCTCCGAGGTTCACCTACGGTGAGATTTGTGTGTATGTGACCCAGGTGTTTTATGTTCCCACCAGTTAGGTAGCCGCAGTCGAGACTTCGGGGATAATGGCTCCCTTTTGATTACTTCAAGGCATGATCATACTATTCATATTTATTGACCTTGGCACTTTGCTTGACATCCATAAATTTGCAAAAAGTGTCTGACCTGGGCCGGCCGTGTCTGTGATAAAATCGTGAATAAAAAAAACACAGTAACCTTACCTTCCTTCCCACCACCACCATACAAAAGAAAAAAACTTAACAAAAACCAACAATAACCCCCCCCCTCCCCCCCAAAAAAAAAAACACACAAAAAACAACGACCCAAAACAACAACAACCCCCAAAACCTCATCTACTTACATTACAAATATGTGCCGTGGGGGCTCACAGGTGGGGGTGGGGGTGGGGGATGGAGAGGGGGGGTGGAGAGGGGGGGGGGTTAGAGGGGGGGTGGAGGAGAGGAGAGGAACTTGGGAAAGAGGGGGTTAGGGAGGGGGTGGGGACTAGATGGAGGGATGGAATGAACTCTATTGTAGAATGTTTTGTTGTGGTTGTTGTTTTGTTTAACTCTACTGTTCCATTTTTCCCGTTCTTTTCCCATAGTGTACTTTCCTGGGAGGGTACTGAAGCCAGTCACTACATTTCTAGTTGTTGTTGTTGTTAGGCTGTGTGAGTATGTGTGGTCTTCAATACCACGTCTCTTCATACAATAGTGGTATTAGACAGACGAACCAAACCAAACCAAGAGTGCTTGGATCCGTCTCAGTGTGTGCGTGTGTGTGTGTGCGTGTGTGTGTGTGTGTGTGTGTGTGTGTGTGTGTGTGTGTGTGTGTGTGTGTGTGTGTGTGTGTGTGTGTGTGTGTTAAGTGCATGAGTGTCATGTCAGCGTGTGTGTGAATGTACGGGCATGTGCAAGGACGTGTTTATGTTTGCACTGATGTCTATGTGTTTGTGTTTATGTGTGTGAGTGGGGGTGGGGGGTGGGGGTGAAGGTGTGTGCGCGTGTGTGTGCGTGTGCATGTGTGTAAGTGCGTGTGCATGTGTGTGTGTATGCGTGCGTGTAAGTACGTGTGTATGTGTATGTGTGTTGTGTGTGTGTTGTGTGTGCGTGCGTGCGTGCGTGCGTGCATGCGTGCGTGCGTGCGTGCGTGCGTGCTGGAAAGGATTGTCATTTTGTCCTCAACAACCCTAGCCGTGGCTGCTTTACTTTTTCTGCCCAGAGATAGACTAGTTCGCCTCGTGGTCAGAGCCCTCGCTTTCACCAAGACAAGTTAAGCAGCGTCGAGCGTGGTTACCAGTTGGATGGGTGACCGTTTGCGCGCCTTGGCTTCAGTACAGTTTCCCCAGTTCATCCAGCTGTAAATGGGTATCTGTCCTCTTTAGGGTCAAGGAAGGTAAAAAAAAACAGCGAGGGAGAGGAGATGGGCGCCGCCTTCAATATGCTGGACCCCTAGAGAAGCTGAGGTCTCTGATGCCTCGCTCCCCTACGACTGCCTAGGTTATGGGACACCTTTACCTTTTACCTTTTATACATGAATCGAGCTTATGGCGTTACCTTAGGAGAAGGAGTTTGCTGGAAATAGTCGAAATCTAAACCAGTGTTGTTGTTGTTGTTGTTGTTGTGTGGCTGGTTGTGGGAGGGGGAGGGGGAGAGGGAGTGGTTATGGAGGGGGTGGCGGGGTAGCCTTGGGGCTAGAGTGTTGGCCTCGGAGTGTTGGCCTCGTGATGTGATTGATTTATTTGAGTTCGAAACACCACCCAAAGCGCTAGTTTGGGGGTGGGGGGTGGAGAGGGGGAGGTGACTTTTCCCCCAGGAGCTAACATTTATTTGATTTTATTTATATGATTTTATACCACTTAATGTCACAGCAGATTTCTCTGCGTGAAATTCGGGCTGCTCTCCCTGGGGAGAGCTTGTCGCCACATGTGCAGCGCCTACCCATTATTTTTTTCCTGGCAGCATCTGTATTTGTTTCCCTGTGAGAGTGGCTTTTTTTATTTATTTATTTATTTTTACAGAATTTCGTCAGGAACAACACCCTTGTTGCCGTGGGTGTTTTTTTTTACGTGTGCTAAATAATGATGTGTAACACACGGGACATCGGTTTATCGTCTCATCCGAAAGACTTGCGCCCAGACCACCACTCATGGTCTAATGGATGGGGGAAAAGTTTGGGGCCTAAACGGGGTTCAAACAACCGCACACTCCGACCCAAACTTTTCGCTGCCTCGGCAGGCGCGTTACCACCTAGACCACGGATCCAACAATGTCAGTACCAACTTCACTCCCATGAGTGTCCTTTGGATGACACTTCCGATGTCAATAAACTTAGATCCTGATTGCAAACTCAATATCATGCAAAAAAGTCTTGCGCACATGTTAGAAACAAATTCGGCCTTTCAGAATAGTAGGACATTCGTACGAGTAGGGACGAATGATTATTTTAATTATATTTTTTTTAAAAACCCAAACCAACAAATAATACAAAAGAAATATTAAAAACCTGCATGTGCACTGGTGTCGGGATGTAGCCTCAGTGGTCAGAACATTGCACTGGTAATTTGACGAACAGAGTTCGATTCCCGGTCGAGGGGATTTTTTCCCCTGGTGTTAACATCAGTGCTGACTCCACTCTCCTTGGCCAAAAGTCTTTCGGATGAGACTGTAAACCGAGGTCCCGTGTGCGAACGCACGCAGAATATCTTGCGCACACGTTAAATCCTGTTCCGCTTTTCGTAAGAGTAGGCCATTGTGTGCCGTGGGAACAGATCACAATATTTACACAACTGCATACACACGGGGACTGGATGAAAAAAAAGCACATGAGTTCTTATTCCATTATCCTCGATATAAAAGAATAATTTAAAAAAAATTAAAAGGTAGAAACAATCTGACTTGCAGAATAGTAGGACATTTGTACGAGTAGGAACGAATGATTTAATTATATATTAAAAAAAAAAAGCCCAAACCAACAAATAATACAAAAGAAATAAATCAAAAACCTGCATGTGCACTCGTGTCGGTCGAAAGTGGAGTGAGCTGCCTTCATGGTGGGCAAAAAAACCCATTCCCATACGCAAAATCTCACCATCTGTAAACCACAGAGTTCAAGCCCATAGACTTTGTAAGACTTCAAGAAGAAACTTCTATCAAGCAAACTGTGTGGAAAAAAAACACACGAACAAAACCCCCCCAAAAGTTAAACAAACAAAAATAAAACAAACCCAAAACGAAAACACTCAACCAACCAAACAAGAAAAGCATAGAGTAGGGGGGCGTATAATAATCATAAGCAATACATTTCCCTCCCCCCTGCCTCCCTCTTCCCCCCCCCCCCCCCCCCCCTCCCATTCTTACCGGTATAACCTCCCCCTTTCTCCCCACTCCCTCCCCTTACCTCATCTCACCTTTAGCCCCGCTGCAGGCGAAATACTGTGAAAGTTTCACACAGGGAAAAGATGATTATAATAACCAAATAGATTGTTTTTTGTCACGTGGGAAGTCCCCCCTCTTCACACACAACCACACACACACACACACAACACACACACACACAACACACCCCACAACACACAACACACACACACACACACACACACACACACACACACACACACACACACACACACACACACACACACACCAAATAATGATTTTTTTTTAGAAGGAGAGGCTTGCTGTGAATGTATAGATTGATCAACATCCAGTGGAGAGTGACACACACAGTCATGCATCGTCAATGTGGTCACGAGCAGTGCTGCTGGTGGTTGTGGTTGTTGCTTCTTTAAAACCAGTTTGGCCTGGGATCAGCGAAGTCAACAAAAAGTGACTTGATTGCCAGACAAGGTGAGCTTGGTACTGATTTCTTTCACTTATACTACTATAATTATCACGTTTAAAGAAATGCACTGTCATACTTAAAAAAATTTTTGTTATTATAGATATATATGTATGTACAGATTCATATATATATATATATATATATATATATATATATATATATATATATATATATATATATATATATATATATATATATATATATATATATATATATATATACATATATAACTATATACATATACTTATAATATATATATATATTATGATATGTATGTATGTATATATATATATATATATTACAGACACATGGTTGTGTGTGTGTGTGTGTGTGTGTGTGTGTGTGTGTGTGTGTGTGTGTGCGTGTGTGTGCACGCGTGTGTGTGCTGTTTAAACGTTATAGATTTTAATAAACGTTATAAACCATGTTGTTATTAATACTTTTTTGCACTGTCGGAATATTACCTGTGAAGATGAAAAATTCAACTAAAATCATTCTCATTTATTTTCAAAGTCAGACGTTTTGTTTATGGTTCGGGGGATGTTTTGGGTTATTAATTTTCATTTACTCTAGGTATTTTCCAAGTTGTTGGTTGGAACAAGTGTTTTAAGTAGCATTATTTATTTATTATTTTTTTGCTGTTCTCATTTCATGTATTGGTGTTATCTACGTTATTCTGAACGAATAACAATTTATTCAAGCCATTGAAGAAAAAGATGGTGCTCACTTTGAGCTTGAGATGAATAGGATTGCAGTTGTTGATATTGAGGTGACAGCCCTGTTAAGCAGCATTATTGAATGACTTAGTTCATCGGTGAATCGTGAAGCAGTGATGGAGTTGTATGAATGGTTGAGGGATTAATTATTTATTAAACAAATATAAAATATAGCGGAAGAAAAATACTCGATTTTTCAGGTTAAAACTTAAAACATTCTTCTTCTAAAAAAAATTGATTAATCGCTATTAAAAATTACCTTTTTAACTGAAAAACTTTGTATATAGTGTACTATGAGTATCAGCATAAATCTTATTTAGTTGTGTATTCCATGTATTATTATTGAATGTTTTTTTTTAATTGCACAGAGATAAAAGACTCATACATTTAAGAGACCTCGTAATGGAAGAAATAATGATGATTGTTTTGTCTTTTTTTTGTAACATACGTCTGCTTAGTGGTTTGGTTTGGTTTGGTTTGGTTTGGTTTGGTTTGGTTCGGTTGTTCGGTTCGGTTCGGTTCGGTTCGGTTCGGTTCGTTCGGTTCGGTTCGGTTCGGTTCGGTTCGTCGGTTCGGTTGTTGGTTCGGTTCGGTTCGGTTCGGTTTCGGTTTGGTTCGGTTCGGTTCGGTTTGGTTTGGTTTGGTTTGGTTTGGTTGGTTTATTCTCTGAACCTGCCTTAATCAATCTATATTTTGTTTCTAGAATTTTGTCATTAGCAGTTAGGATAGTGTTACACTTAACACTTTCTTCCGTGCTAGCAAGAACGGATAACAAAATCATTTTTGAAAACCGAAACGCGTACACGCTGGTGTTGGGTTTATATATCAACCCCCGAAATCAAAATAGGCTACCTTCCTGGTGAGCAAAAACGGTCGCATACGCAAAATCTTACCATTGGTGAATCTCACAGTTCTAGCAGAGGAACCAAAAAAATATAACAAACAAACAAAAAACACAAACAAATCAAAATAAAACACCATGAGTTTAATTAAGCAAACGAACACTAAACTCCTCATCTTGTGTGCCGGTGAGAACGGATGACAAAAAATACAATACTGCATACACACAGGGGACTGGATTTGAATCCCGTTGAATCCATTTGGGCCCCAAATTTTCCCCCATTCATTAGATCATGAGTGGTGGTCTGGGCGCTGAGTCTTTGATTTGTTACGATTAGGAATACGTATTAAAACTTGATGAGTTATCCCGTGTGTTACACATTATTATTTGGCGTCACGTAAAAGAACACACGGCAACAAGGGAGTTGTCCCTGACAAAATTCTGTCGAAAAAAGCCACTCTGATAGGGAAACAAATACAATTGCAGACAGGAAAAAAATGAGTAGGCGCTGCACATGCGGCGACGTGCTCTCCCCGGGGAGAGCAGCCCGAATGTCACGCAGAGAAATCTGCTGTGACATAAAGTGGTATAAAATAAATAAAATAAAATAAGAATTTTCCTAGACCTGAATAAGGAAATAAACCAAAAAAATAAATAATTAAATAAAAATCCTAGAGAGAAACAGGTGACTGTCTTGCTAGCAAAGTGAACATAGAGAGAGAGAGGAAGAGAGAGAGAGACAGAGACAGAGACAGAGACAGACAGACAGACAGCGTGAACACACAGACAGACAGACAGACAGATAGACAGACAGACAGACAGCACAGACAGAGACTGAGAGATAGTTTATATCCCAGAGGTTTTAGAGTTAAGGTTTAATTTATAATTTACAGCGTATACGAGTATTTTGAATGGGAATGCTGCAGTTATAAAGTTGACTTGTGCGAAGAAAAATTCTTCTGCTTTACTCGAGGGACGCACACACACACACACACACACACACACACACACACACACACACACACACACACACACACACCACACACCACACACACACCACACACACACACACACACACACCACACACCACACACACACACACACACACACACACACACACACACACACACACACACACACACACACACACACACACACACAACAAATAATAACAAACTATATATATATATATATATATATATATATATATATATATATATATATATATACGCACAAACACACACATACACACA
>CM060329.1:4977112-4982112 GCA_030674155.1 Stramonita haemastoma
TTGTATAGTTTTGTAGTTTTGTTGGTCACAACCGATTTCTACGTAATTTGTTATTGTTTAGTGCTTTTGATTTTTTCTTTTGTCATTGAATTTGTATATATTTGATATTTTGATTAGGTATTTATTTTCAGTGTTTAAATGGGCATGTGAGTGCATGCCTAAGGACACTCCGGTGTGCGTGTGTATGTGTGTGTGTGTGCGTGTGTGTGTGTATGTGTGTGTGTGTGAGTGTGTGTGTGTATAAGTATGTGTGTGCGTGTGTGTGTGTATGTGTGTGTGTTGTGTGTGTGTGTGTGTGTGTGTGTGTGTGTGTGTGTGTGTGTGTGTGTGTGCGCGCGCGCGCGCGTTTACTTTGACTTTTGAATCATTGCTGCTACGTGTCAGATTTTTTTTTACGGTCTATTCAATGAAATTGCGAGAAAATCATTTTCTCATATTAGTTAAGAAAAGATTAGATTTGTTGATTTGAATGTCGAGTTGGATTGTTGATTTTTTTATGGGCGTTCATATCAATGTGTAGTGTGTGTGTGTGTGTGTGTGTGTGGTGTGTGTGTGTGTGTGTGTGTGTGTGTGTGTGTGTGTGTGTGTGTGTGTGTGTGTGAGCGTGTGTGCGTGTGTGTGTGTGTGGATGCAAAGTGTTTAAAATTGATTGGATACCTTGAGTGGTTATGTAAAATGACTACGTGATTGATTTTGTTATGATGTCCTTGATTTGTTTACTAACATGCTGATTTAAATACGTTTGTTTGACTTGTTTATTTCTTTCTTATTATTTGGTTGCTTTGTGGGGTTTTTTTTCTGAGGGCCTGGTGTAAAGAAGCCTATGGCTTATCTAATTACCCTCATTAAAATATTCGAGCTTTGAGTTTCGAGTTTCTGTCTGCCTGTTTGTCTGTCTGTCTGTCTGTCAATCTCTCTCTCATTGTCTTTTTTTATTTATTTATTTTTATTTTTCTGTTTTTTTTCTTTCTTTCTATATGTCTTACTTTCTGTCTTATTTTCTTTCTTTCTTTCTTTCTTCTTTCTTTCTCTCTTTCTTTCTTTCTTTCTTTCTTTCTTTCTTTCTTTCTTTCTTTCTTTCTTTCTTTCTTTCTTTCTTTCTTTCTTTCTTTTTCATCCGTCCTTTATTTCTTTCTTTCTCTCTTTACCTTTGACCTTTTGTCATCTGCCTGGCACGATATCAACATTTCTATGATACGAAGAAAAATGACACCAATAATACCAATGTCATGCAATACTCTACTCTGCTCTGTATGTGTGTTTGTCGTGTGTGTGCGCGCGCGGCGCGCCGCGCGCGCGCGCGTGTGTGTGTGTGTGTGTGTGTGTGTGTGTGTGTGTGTGTGTGTGTGTGTGTGTGTGTGTGTGTGCACGAGTCTGTGTGTGTGTGTGTGCGTGCACCTGTGTGTATGCATGGATGTGTGTGTGTGTGTGTGTGCGCGGTGTGTGTGTATGTGTGTGTGATTGATTGTGTCCCCTGTGTCCCTGCACGTGCGCGAACATGTTTGTGTGTGTGTGCGTATGTCTACGTGTGTGTGTGTTAGTGCGTGCGTGCATGATTGTGTGTGTCTGTGTGTGTGCGCGCGCGCGTGCGTGCCTTTGTATGTCTGCAGCAAACTGACCTTAAACCGAAGACAACCACCTAGTCACAGGTGAACCACCTGAAAAACCACCTGAGCCACTATCACCACAACACTGCCACAGGTGCTGCCTTCCACATTAATTTTTGTACCCCCACTATAAAAACAAAAAAACAAACCAAAAAACAATCCACCGAGGACAAGACTCTCCCTACAAACTACAACATGGTCATTAAATGCCTTGAACGCTGTGTGACCACTGGACGTCAAGGATGCGCCTCCTTCTTCACGCCACATTGCGCGCGCAACTTTGTCCTCGCTCTGTTTCCGTTCCTGAGCAATCTGCGAGGCTACAGTCTCCGGCACGACTTTCCCCGTGACCTGGTGGCGGGCTGACTGTCGGGGTCATGCAGGTTCCTCAAGGTGAGTTGTGTGTGTGGCGAGTCTGGGTAACCTAAAGGGGGTGGAGGGTCAAGTGGTTAGAATGTTGTTTGTTGTTTGTTTTGTCCGTCGTGTTCGACGATGACCTCCAAAACAGCAGAGGAGGTAGCTGCTGTTTCAGAAACTGGGAAGAATTTTTTTTATAAACAAATTATAGTGGAGGTGCTTTGCCCACAGTACATCCCCACTCTCTCGGCCAAGAGGGCATAAGGACTGTAAGCGTTGGAGATCTTCTCCAAAGGCCAACTAGCCCCCCTGAGCGAGCACATGTGGACTGTGCAAGTCAAGCCTCCTAGTCAGAGAATCATAGTCGATCACTAAAAGACTAAGCGATAAAGTGAATTCCATGAGTGGGAAAGCCACTGTCATACAGCCTCTCAGTTTGTTGTTGCCCCAGCGTCAATGGTTTGATCAAGAACTGTGATAAAGCCTAGGCGCTGAAGGCATATAATGTTGTAGTTGTTCTTTTATATGGTATCTGAAAGCGTGGGTTTGAGTCTTCTTCAAGATGCTCTTTTTGGGGAAGATTAAAACCCCCTTTTGGAGTTAGCAATAGTACTGACTTCCATTTCTCCCTGAAAGTCCTTCGGATGAGACTATACGTTTTCCTGTGGGAATGCCGGGGGCCCGTGAGTGTAAATAGCATCCCTGCTTTCTGGAAATTCTGTGCTAGGATATCCCTCTTTTCTATCTCGTCTTTGTTTCGTACCTGTTCCTTTTCTTCTTGTCACCCCCTTCTCGTCTATTTCCTGCCTTCTTGGTCCATTCTTCAGCCTTTTTCCCTAGAAAAGCTTAAAAAATAGTATTTTTTTCCCATGCCGTAGTCGGATGTGCTGGGCCTGACTTATCAGGCGCTTAACGGCAGCACAACGCACTTGCTATCATAAGACAGACTATATAGTTGCTGTATGAGCGTTTGACAGCGACCACGACGACGACAATGAACGAAGAAGAAGAAGAAAAAGAAAAAAATAATGGGTGGCGCTGCACTTGTGGCGACGCGCTCTCCCAGGGGAGAGCAGCCCGAATTTCACGCAGAGAAATCTGCTGTGACATAAAGTGGTAACAAACAAACAAACTACTACTGTTTGTTGCTGCTGCTGCTGCTGCTCTACTACTACTACTACTACAATACTACTACTACTAACTACTACTACTACTACTACTACTACTACTACTACTACTACTACTACTACTACTACTACACTACTACATACTACTTAACTACTACTACTATACTACTTCTACTACTACTACTACTACTACTACTACTACTACTACTACTACTAACTATACTACTACTACTACTACTACTACTATACTACTTCTACTACTACTACACTATCTCTTGCGACTGCTGCTATGTTGGAGGGCCTCTATTTCTGTCAATAGGAGCCTACATATATGTCTGTTAATCTGTCGAGGGAGAGAAAAAAAAACAAAAAAAAAACCGTTGTTTGGACTCTGGTCTAGAGGTAGAATACCCATCTGTGCCATCAGCCAAATAAGCGAGACATGAAAGTTGGCATATCCTGTAACTACCAACTTTTCTCCCTATCCGTTAGACTGTAAAAATAATCAAGAGTGTCAATCTTTCCATTAAAAACAACAACAATTAACCGACAATTTTGTATGAAACACATAATTATCAAAGAACTCATTTACCCTCTCACCACCACCACCACCACCCACACCTCACCACCTTTGCCAAGAGCAAAACACCTCATAGCATCACTCGGTCGTCACTGGCAAAGCCCAGTGTTGTAAAAGTCATGTTAGAAGTAGCTAACACACTATCTATCTATCTATCTATCTATCTATCTATCTACTATCTATATCTATCTATCTATCTATCTATCTATCTATCTATCTATACTATCTATCTATCTATACCTATCTATCTATTTACTATTCCTATCTATCTATCTATCTATCTATCTATCTATCTTCTATCTACTACTACTATCTATCTATTATTATCTATCTATTATCATCTTCATTATATCTGCGATCTGTAGGGATCCCTACATCTTTACCGTATACTATCACAACTACCTATCCTCCTATTCCTCTCTATCTTTCTGCACTTTCTTTCACTAGTTTTAGTCATTATCTACTACACTACTGTCTACATCATTCACTATTCTGTTACCTATTTCTCTTTATCATTCATCATCTTTTTCTCATTTTATCTATCATCTATTCTACTATCTATCTATTATTTCTCTATTCTCTATCTCTTTACTATCCTTATGGGTTGAGGCCCCGAAGATTGCAGTAGTTCCTCTTCCTTCTGTCTGCCTATCCTTTTGGAGTTAGTCTCATGTCCTGAGTGCATCTGCCCATTTTATCCAAGTTTAATGTTTTAGCCTTTTCTTTTACCCTTAAGTTGTTTTAGATTGTTTTTTGTAAGGCCTAATGGTTTGCTGGATTTTGTTTGATAAATCCAAAAAACAACAAAACAACAACATCAACAATAACAACAAAAACAAAAGAGAAAAAGGCGCTGATACAACGCAACACTCTTCTCTGAGGTAAAGTAATACGATTTCTGCACACGATAATAATGATGCTGTGGTAATAATGGTGTTCATTTAACACACAGGTAATGTGTAGCAAAATAGGCCTACAAAATACGAACCAAAAAAATGTTTTAAAACATATCATTTATCAAACCAGGAAATGATAAGATTCATATGATGTATGTATGAAAAAAGACAGTTAGTATGAATGTGGGTCAGAAACTAACACAGTAACATAATTATTAGAATGATCTGTCTTAGATAACAAAAAAACAGAAAGGGTTTTAAGGTAATAAAAACAGAAAGTGCTTTCCCTAGATTCGTTCACATGACAAATGACAACTACACAGGTGTTTCTAACATAAGTATGCACACCAAAAAAATATGTGTATAAGAGGGGAGCTATAAATAGCGTAGATTATAACACGTAAAAAATGTAAATAAGAAGACAATGTTCATG
>CM060329.1:5004612-5007112 GCA_030674155.1 Stramonita haemastoma
CGTGTGGGGGTGGGCATAAATCATGCTTTGTCATATACAATTACAATAAACATACTGATATCATGTGGTAAACAATGTAAATAAATATGGAAAACACACTGTGGTGAGGAAGTTCAATATATAAGCCAAGCGGTGTGTGTGTGCGCGCGCGTGCGCGCGCGTGTGCACGTGTGTATGTGCATGTGTGTGTGCGTGCACGTGGGTGTATGTGTGTTTAGATGAAAGAGACGATGACATATTCGGGTCAGCATTCAAATTAACTTTAGACAGTCGCAAAAAAAAAGTCTCCACCGTAAAACATGTGGGTGGACTTCTCTGGTTAGTTATTGTTGTTGGGCGTTTCGTAGCTTCATTCACCCTTAGAATATGCACTCTGACTCACTCTTCCCACCTAAAAAAATCATGCCAAAATTGTATAATTACACAAAGACAACTTTGCGTGGATGTACTGTTTCCAAGTTCCGAGCCATACTGGCAGCCATACTCCAAATTCAGAGGATTTCTTTTCTCTTTTAAAAAAAGGAGAATGCAGGTTGTGATTACTAAAAGTTTGTCATGGCTGAAGACAATCAATAATATTATCAACATAACATTTTTTTAAACATAAGAATGTTTTAATATAGGCTGAGGCTGATACCTGACATACAACGCTTTGGGCCTGGACATTAGGATAGTTGTTTTAAAGTTCAAATGCATTTTATAACCCATTCGTCTGTTGTGTGTTATTAAGCAAATGCAAATCTTCCTATTTCTTCTTCTTCTTCTTCTTCTTCTTCTTCTTCTTCTTCTTCTTCTTCTTCTTCTTCTTCTTCTTCTTTCTTCTTCTTCTTCGCAATTCTTCTTCTTTCTTCTTCTTCTTCGCAATTCTTCTTCTTCTTCTTCTTCTTCTTCTTCGCAATTCTTCTTCTTCTTCTTCTTCTTCGCAATTCTTCTTCGCAATTCTTCTTCGCAATTCTTCTTCGCAATTCTTCGCAATTCTTCGCAATTCTTTGCAATTCTTCTTCTTCTCTCGTTTACTTTGTATTTTGTATTTTATACCACATTATGTCACAGCAGATTTCTCTGCGTGAAATTCGGGCTGCTCTCCTCCCCCCCCCCCCTCCCCCCGGGAGAACGCGTCGCCACAAGTGCAGCGCCTACCCATTTTTTTTTTCTTTTTGCTGCATGCAACTGTATTTGTTTCCCTATCAGGGTGGCTTTTTTCTACAAAATTTTGCCATGGTCAACCTCCTTGTTGCCGTGGGTTCTTTTACGAGCGCTAAATAGTGATGTGTAACACACGGACCTCGGTTTATTGTCTCATCCGAAAGACTAGCGCCCAGACCACCACTCAGGGTCTAATGGATGGGGAAAAAATTTTGGGCCCAAACGGGGTACGAACCACCGCACACTCCGACCCGGACTTTTCGCTTTCTAGGCATGGCGCGTGACCACCTAGACCACTGATCCACCGTCAGATGTGTCTGGGGAAAATAATGACATTTCCTTTCCAGCTCCTCTCGTTGTCTGTACAGCTTGGTTTGCAGGGGAATACAATCAACCAACCAACCAACCAACCAACAACTAACCAACCAACCAATCAATACACCAATCAATCAATCGACCAATCAATCAATCAATCAATCAATCAATCAATCAATCAATCAATCAATCAGTCCTTTGACTAAGATATCGTTTGAGAAAAAAAGAGGGGGAGTGGGGGGGGGGAGGGGGGGTAGGTAGGAGACACCTGTTTGCTGATAGTGCTCTCCAGACTGAAGTCTGTCTTCAGCTTTTGCCAGCAACACAGCTATGTCAAGTTAAAGTTAAAGTCTGTCCCGAGCCTAAGGCTCATCAGGCCAGTGCTTATCCCGGTTTCTGTGGCGTTAAGCGACTGAGAGTCATAGACTCCCCCCTGGATAGGACGCCTGTCTATCGCAGGGTTAACCCCCAACACAAGGTTGGTACTCCTTTTACACCTGGGTGGGGTGAGAAAATAGCCGTAAAGTGCCTTTTCCAAGGGCACAACGCCACAGCCGAAAGCTGGGATCGAACCCGCAACCTTTAGATTACGAGTCCAACGCCCTAACCCCTCGACTACCGCGGCGGCTACAGCTATGTCAAGGCCGGTCCAATCCTGGATGGAAAACTGATCGTATCCTTCCCCTTCCCCTTCACCTCTTTTGCTGTCTTGTAGACCATTGGGGCACCACTTGAAGATTGTGCAACCTTAGCGGATACCAAAAGAAAACAACCAACCAACCAACCAACTAACCAACCAACCAAACCAGCCAACCAACCAACCAGCCAACCAGCCAAACAACCAACCACCAACCAACACACACACACACATCTACACACACACACACACACACACACACACACACACACACACACACACACACACACACACATACAGACACAGACACAGACAGACACACACACACATGAACACACACACACACACACGCACACACAAACACACACACAACACACACACACACATCTACACACACACACA
>CM060329.1:5017112-5019612 GCA_030674155.1 Stramonita haemastoma
CTTTCAGAGTGTGGAGACAGTACTGATGTTAACTCCACGAGAAAAAAACAAAAACTTCCCTATGAACGGGCGTTTAGGGTGTTGGCTCGAATTGGGCTCAATCCTGCGCCGTGAAATCACGAGAGCAAGGCTCTAACCACTAGGCCCTCCTGTCCCTTAGGATGAGGCTATCATCAACCATTGCCCTGTGTGGCATCTCTTGCTTGTTATTATCTTGTGCATGCATTTATTGTTTTTATCTTTTTCATATTCCTTTTATACGATGATAATGGAATAATACATTAGGAGATCGTGCTCCTTCCGTCGGTAACTAGGCCAGCTAGGGTCTAAGGAAAGTTATCACTCGAATGTGTCTAGCATGCATTGAGCAACTTGACAGGAATGAGCTCCGCCCGCCTGATAAGTTTTGCTGGTACCTAAATGACTCCAAACCCTGCAACATCTCCTACTAGCCACACAGGATCGTGAAGCATGGAAAAAGATCTCTGTTGCGTCTTCTCTCATGCCCCCCCTACGTCCTTTGGGACATGGGACTGAGTGAGTGAAATGACTCCTTAAAGAGTTACAAAGGAATCAAATATAGTCAGTATCCTCGAAAGCCGGACTGCGACTACTTGAATGGTGATGAAATGATCACACAGGCAGAATATCTCCCTTGGTAAACCTCAGAGCTCTACCAAAGGAGCGAAAACAAATGATGGCATACCCCATACCTCACAGGGGCTGAAGATAGCAGCTTAAGCCAGAGAATGGTGACAAAGTAACGAATCTAGTTGATAAGGAAAGTGTTTCTACTGTAGCACTGCTTTCCGTTCATTCTTCTCAGAGGCGAAAAAAAAAAAGTGGCTTACGCACAATTTCACCAATGATAAAACTAGTTCACCTTTACCTTCACCTGTCCCGTAGTCCCGTGGACAGTGGGGGCACAACTGAAGTTTTTTTTACAACCAGCTTCCTCCACTCCCTACGGTTCTCCGCCCTCCGTAGTAGGTCATTCCACCTAAGGCCTGTTCACTCTCTGATGTTGTCTTCCCATCATTTCCTCTGTCTGCCTTTTCGTCTCCCTCCCCTGACAGTTCCCTGTAAGATGGTAAACCTAGTGCCTTTATCCAAAGAACGAAAACAGAAAGAAGTTGTAGGAGGAAGTTTCCTACTATAGCATAATATTTTCTGTTCGTTTTCTTTCTCTCAGGTGAAAGGCCAGGAAGACACGTTAAAGGCGAGTACCTTCAAGGACTACAAGACTCTCACAAACCATTCTCCTTCCTTACACCTCCCCTCTGAGCAGGTCAAGGTCATCGTGTTGGATGGGTCAGTCCTTCAGACCCTGGATTCCCTGACCTTGGTCACACTGACACAGGTAACACAGTGTTCATACAGGTGCTACAACATTTACCATTCATATCTATAGAAAGGGCGCGGGATAGCTAAGGGGTCAGAGTGCTCGTTTTCCCCCTAGTCAAGTTAAGCAGCGTCGAGCGTGGTTACCAGTTGGATGGGTGACCGTACCCCGTCTGCGCGCCTTGGCTTCAGTACAGTCCCCCAGTTCACCCAGCTGTAAATGGGTACCTGCTCTCTTTAGGGCCAGGGAAGATAAAGCAACGAGGGAGAGGAGGTGGGCGCCGCCCTCAACATGCTGGCCCCTAGAGAAAGTGAGGTATCTGATGCCTCGCTCCCCTACGACCGCCTAGGTTATGGGACACCTTTACCTTTTACCTGTCTATAGAAGATACAGTTTTCATCAATCGTATCTATAGATTATACGATATTCATCATTCATATTTATATTTCATAGATGATACAATATTCATCATTCATATTTATAGATGATACAATATTCATCATTTATATTTATAGATGATACAATATTCATCATCCATATATATAGATGATACAATGTTCATCATTCATATCTATAGATGAACAATAGTCATTATTCGTATCTATAGATGATACAATGTTCATCGTTCATATCCATAGATGATACAATGGTCATCATTCATATCCATAGATGATACAATGTTCATCATTCATATCCATAGATGATACAATGTTCATCGTTCATATCCATAGATGATACAATGTTCACCGTTCATATCCATAGATGATACAATGTTCATCATTCATATCAATAGATGATACAATGTTCATCATTCATATCCATAGATGATACAATGTTCATCGTTCGTATCTATGGAGGATACAGTATTTGTTATTCATGTCTATAGAGGAAACAATATTCATTATTCGTATCTATAGATGACAAGATACTCATTACTCGTATCTACAGATAGTACAATATTCATCATTCATATCTATAGATGATGCAATGTTCATCATTCATATCTATCGATGATACAATATTCATCATTTTACTCTATAGACGATACAAGGTGTGTGCATGCCGCGCGCGCGCGTGTGTGTGTGTGAATGTGTGTGTGTGAGTGTGTGTGTGTGTGTGTGTGTGTGTGTGTGTGTGTGTGTGTGTGTGTGTGTGTGT
>CM060329.1:5022112-5039612 GCA_030674155.1 Stramonita haemastoma
GCATTCTCATAAAGCAGTTTCCAAGATTTGCTTATAAAGAAAATGAAAATCAAACTATGGGATAACATCATTGAAGACTTTTGCAAATAGGTCCGATAATTCTGACATAATTTTCAGACTCATGAGTTTTGGCCCCTGGATGAGCATGAATGTCTGTACAGTATGTTGATAGGTGTATCTATGCAGCCAAAGGAATGCACACACACACACACACACACACACACACACACACACACACACACACACACACACACACACACACACACACACACACACACACACACACGTCCTTGTACTAGCACGCACATACTTATTACCATTTTGTTTTGGTTATCTGTCTTATACAGAGTCTGCCACCAGAACGATGTCACCGGTGTGACACGCCATAGAGTAGGAGTAGGATACCGTGAGATGTCCCAGTCTACCTAAGGACCCTGTGATCCTCGACCCAAAGCCTGCCAACTGATATTGCTTCCACGTCCACCCAACTCTAATTCCAAGTATTTTTTATCATGTCAAAAACAAACAACAAGCAAAGGATTAACCCATCTCAAGGAGAGAAGACTGCGTCACGTGCATGTCATAAGAGAGCTTAGTAGTAGTGGATGGCACCCATCAGTCTCGGAAGGACTATGGAATTGTGCTCTAGTCATTGAAACGCGAAGCCTGGGTAATTAAGAATAACCTATAAGAGAGCTTTACAGATGATAGAACTGTACAAAAGTAACACAGTTATGTTCTCTCTGTAACAAACATCTCTGACAGTCGATGCCACAAGTCTGTAATCATTAAGAGATGTGGGTTTGTTATTTATTTTGGAAGTGTGTGGATGATTGAGTTTTTAACCTTATACTTGGTACACAGTAGATTCTTAAGAGACCAAATGAAATCCCACACATCTCCTCAGAGAGCTTTTACAGCTTACAGAACCGTACAAAAGCAACACATTATGTTCTCTCTACAAACACCTCTGACATAACAGTAGGAGTCAACCACAAGTCTGTAATCATTAGAGCTGTGGGTTTGTTATATATTTTGGAAGTGGGCCGATGATTGATTTTTTCCCCTTAGAGGTGGTACACAGTAGGTTCTTGGAGACCAAGACAATAAAACACTAAGAACTTAACAGCTAACTTTGTCCACATCTTTCTTCCTTTTTTTTTTAAATGTTCATTTTTTTTTCATTTTGAGGATAATGGAATAAGCACATGTGATTTTTTTTACATCCAGTCCCCGTGTATATGCGGTTTTGTAAATTTTGTCATCCATTCCCACCGGCACACATGGCCTACTCTTCCAAAAAGCAGACGGGGTTTTAACGTGTGCGGTGCGTGTGTTCTGTGTGCGTTCGCACACGGGACCTCGGTTTATAGTCTCCTGAAGGACTTTTTTTGGGGGAGTGATGTTGGCACTGCTGTTAACTCTATGGGAAAAGTCCTCTTGAAGGAGATCTGAAGCCAAGTCAGCAGATCACGAGAGCATCACTTTGACCTGCACTGTTATGTAGTATTTGCTAAGGTAATGACAGGACATATTGATGATAGATTATGTGGAGTTTGCTTAAAACATAGCAGAACACATACATGATGCTTATTTGTTGTGGTCAGTCATGATCATTAGGATGATATGTCTTATCTGCTGAAAGTATAACATGCAGAGCACAGTCATGATCTTTGATATTATCAATGATGATCACAATGAAATTATAGTGACAACTATACTATCTGGTGTAATTATGACAGAATGCGATGACAGCAATGGTTTTGTGCAAACAAAAACTTTTATCTCTGAAAATGACAATAAATATTTTCTATTTCTGATGATGGTCTTAACAATGTTGTATGTTAAAGGCTGACGTCATAAGGGCACATAGCGTCATGTTTGTGATATACTGTCTTTAACAATCATTACATTAATGATGTTTACAAAGGATGACAATAACGATGATGTTCACATCTAAACCTGCTATGGTGATGATGCTGCTGATGATAGTCCTCCTCCTCCTCCTCCTCCTCCTCCTCCTCCTCTACCTCCTCCCTCCCTCATCATCATCATCATTATCCTGCTCCTCACCATCATTAGTAACTTCGTCAATGTGAGATCCCAATCCCGCTGTCTTCTTTTGTAACAGTGTAGCACACTCCTAGAAATTCATTTGCCAGTTTATTTCATTCCATTTTCAATTTTTCATTTTCATTTTCATACCACTTTAAGTCACAGCAGATCATTTTCTCTGCGTGAAATTTGGGGCCGCTCTCCCCAGAAAGAGAGCGTCGCCACAAGAGCAGCGCTACCCATTCTTTTCCCCTGTCTGCAACTAACTGAATGTGATTCCCTATCCCTATTACAAGTGTTGAGGGAACAAAACTAACCCTTGCAGGGATCCACTGCACTGACATCAGAGAGAAGGAGAAAGAAACTTGGCCAGTAGCGCAGGCCGCTACCTGAAACATGATTGTCTTCCCTCACCTTCACCTAGACCACTGAAGATTTTGCAACCAGCTTCCTCCACTTTCAACCAAAATCAGGATGACCAGAGTCTCGGAACTAGAAGCTGACTGGATGATTATTTACAGACTGTTCTAATTTTTTTATGTAATAATGGTTGGTTTGTTTGGCTTTTTTTGTTTGTTCAATTGTGGATTTTTTGTTTCTTTGTTGTTTCTTTGTTTGGTTGGTTGGTTGTTTTTTGTTTTTTTGTTGTTGTTGTTGTTTTTTGTTGGGGGGTCTTGTTTCTAAAGTGTCCACAACCCTTGGAAAGAAACCCATAATTCTCCCAAGTAGATTTTGTTTTCATGCCAGTCTGCTTCACCTTTCTTGACAAATATAGATTTGGGCAGCTGTATAATTTTTAGTCGCAGGTTTAACTATAATAATAATAATAATAATAATAATAATAATAATAATAATAATAAATAATAATAATAATAATAATAATAATAATAATAATAATAATAATAATAATACAAAACAAAATCAAAACAACAACAATGAATATGTTTTGATGATGATGAATGATGAATGATGATGAATGATATGATGATGATGATGATGATGATGATGATGATGATGACGACAGACAATAATGAGAGGAGGAGGATAATAAGAGGAAGAAGAACAAGAAAAGAAAAGAACAAGAACAAGAACAAGAACAACAACAACAACAACAACAAGAACAAGAACAAGATCAATAATGAAACCAATAATAAAAGCTATACGTTGATGATGACGATGATGATGATAATATGGTGGTAATAATAATGATAACAATAACAACAATGATGATAATATTAAAAAAAAGATGATGATGATGATTGACGATTGACGATGACGATGATGATAAGGAAATAATAGATATAGTAATATACCATGATGATGATCATGTTATTGTTGTTGTTACTAATTTTGCTGCTCTTGCATGTTTGATCTGTAGTTCTAAAACAAGGAGGTAGTCGCCATTGAGCTGTTTATTTGTATTACAAAAAATGTTCCTCCCTTGGCAAGAAATGTCGATTCAAAAACATAGTTATAATTATTTAGGCTCAGGGCGCTAAATGCTGGAGAATGGATTCTCTCTGTCCTCGTCTGTCTGTCTCTCATGTCTCTCTGTCTCTGTCTCTCTGTCTCTCTGTCTCTGTCTCTACTGTCTCTGTCTCTCTGTCTCTCTGTTCTCGTCTCTGTCTCTCTGTCTCTGTCTCTCTGTCTCTCTGTCCTCTGTCTGTCTGTCTGTCTGTCTGCTGTCTGTCTGTCTGTAATTCTGTCTGTCTCTCTCTCTCTCTCTCTCTCTCTTCTCTCTTCTCTCTCTGTCTGTTGTCTGTCTGTCTTCTGCTCTCTTTCTCTCTCTCCTGAATACATGTTATGTGTGTGTGTACATGCGTGGTGCGTGTGTGTGTGTGTAACAATGCACACATGTGTGCCAAGTGCTGCTTTCCAGCTAGGTCATATGCATGTATGGTACGTGCGAATATAATGGCGCCGTGTTGGTTGTGTGTGTGTGTGTGTTGGTGTGTGTGTGTGTGTGTGGTTGTGTGTGTGTTGTGGTGTGTGTGTGTGTGGCTGTGTTGTTGTGTGTGTGTGTGTATGTGTGTGGTGTTTGTCTGTGTGTCTGTGTGTGTGTTTGTGTCTGTGTGTCTCTGTGTTTGTGTCTGTGTGTTCGCGCGCGCGCGCGCGTGCGTGCGTGCGTGCGTGCGTGCGCGCTCGCCGCGGCACGTGCGCGCATTTTCTTCTTATTTGTGTATGAGGCATGTAATAGCTACATGTATCTCATTAGTAATCAAAGCCGACCTAGCAAGGTCGATTTCAGAATCCTGATGAAAACTCCAGAAAATTCCAGAAAACACGCCAACTATGCTGGAAACAGCTAATGGATCAGCGGTCTAGGTGGTAACGCGCCTTGCCTAGAAAGCAAAAGTCTCGGTCGGAGTGTTGCGGTGGTTCGAATCCCGTCTGGACCCCAAACTTTTTTTCCATCCATTACACCCTGAGTGGTGGTCTGGGCGTTAGTCTTTGGATGAGACGATAAACGAGGTCTTGTTGTTACACATATCATTATTTAGCGCACGTAAAAACCCAAGGCAACAATGGGGTTGACCCTGGCAAAATTTGTAGAAAAAAGCCACTCTGATAGGGGAACAAATACAGTTGCAGACAGGAAAAAGAACCCAAAATGGGTAGGCGCTGCACTTGTAGCGACGCGTTCTCCCGCGGAGACAGCCCGAATTTCACGCAGAGAAATCGCTTGTGACATAAAGTGGTACAAAATACAAACTACAAATACAAACTAGCTGCTGGTATAGTAGGCCTACAAGCCATGTTCTTCTGTCCTGATAGAGCTAAACAACAAGATAAAACGATATCGAATGAATATATGATTGTTTTCTAAATGCATACTTAAGCTTCCACTCCACTGTCGTGACTGCAAGTACGGTTGGGCAAGGACACTAGCCCTCTTGCATTCGGATTTCATGAACAGAAACTGCCCCTAGATTTCCATTCCATCACGAAATGAAGTCAGGCACACATGCTCGCTGGCCTTTTCCTCTTCTAAGTACATACCAGCAGCTATAATACTTCCAGACACTCTACAAGGGTTTCTCCTTCTGTCATGATAGAGCTTTGACATGTGGTAGCAATTAGTGATGGTCACAGCGTGATGGACATCTACTGTGTGTAAATCCGGCAAACCCTGGATCAGGATACACAAACAACACAATAATAGGATACAACACAACACAGCACAGTGCAGCACAGCACAGCACAATACAAACACAAAAACAATACAACACAGCATGACACAATGCAAAAACAACACAGCACAACACAATACAACACAAGACAATGCAATGCAATATGATACAATACAGTACAATACAAAGCTATTCGCTACAAGAGGATGCAATACCACCCAACCCAACCCAATGCAATGCAACACAATACAACACAACATAGCGCAACACACCACGACACGACACAACACAAACCAACACAGCGTAACACAAAACAACACAATAATAGGATACAACACAACACAGCACAGTGCAGCACAGCACAGCACAGCACAGCACAGCACAAACACAACACAATACAAACAATGACACAATACAACACAACACAGCACAACACAATACAACACAAAACAATGCAATGCAATATGATACAATACAGCACAATACAAAGCAATTTGCTACAAGAGGATGCGATACCACCCAACCCATCCCTGTGCAATGCAGCACAGTACAACACAACGAGCACGACACGACACAACACAAAACAACACAGCGTAACACAAAAGAGCACAATAGGATGCAACACAGCACAGCACAACGCAGCACAGCACAACACAGCAAAAGCACAGCACAAACACAACACAATACGACACAACACAATACAACACAGCACGACACAATACCACACAGCACAACACAATACGACAAAACACAATACAAAACAGCACAACATAAACAGCACAGCACAAAACAATACAACGCAATACGACACACACGCACAGCACAGACACAACACAACACAACTCGACACAACACGACACGACACAACACAACACCAAACATCACTATATATTACAATACAATACAATACAGGCAATGCAATGAAATACTATACAATGCAATACAATACAATTAAATATAATACAACACAGTACAAAGCGATACCACCGAACCCAACCCAATCCAATGCAATGCAACACGACACAACACAGCACAGTACAATACAATACAAATAATACAATACAATGAAATGCAATGCATATACAATGCAGCACAACATAAGTCAGTACAGTACACTACCATACAATACAATAAAATATAATTCGATACAATCAAAATGCAAAACAATACAGTACAATACAATACAAGAAATACAATACAATGCAATGTAATCGATACAATACAATAAAATAAAAAAAAATACGATACAACACAACACATACAACACAATATAATACAACATAATGCAACACAAAACACAAACACAACACAATACAATACAAACACAACACACAACACAACACAGTGCAAAGCAAATCACTAGAAGACAAAGCGATACCAACTCAACCCAATCCAATACAACACGACACAACACACAACACGGTACAATACAATACAATCTAATACGATGCAATGAGATGCAGTACAATACAATACAATGCATTACAACACAATACACTACAGTACACTAAAACACAATATAATAAAATGTGATACGATACAATATAATGCAATATAATGCAGTACAGTACAATACAGTACAATGCAATATAATCGATACAATACTGTACAATAAAATACAACACAAAACATACCACACAACACAGTATAACACAATACAATACAACAAAACACAACATGATACAATAAAACACAATACACTACACTACACTACACTACACTACACTACACTACACTACACTACACTACACTACAACACAATACAATACAACACAATACAATACAATACAACACAGTACAATAATCATACTACACTGCATACAATACAATACAAAGCAATACAATACAACACAGTACAATGCAACACAATACAGGAGATTAAAATTAACGTGACAAGTGCCTGGACGTGTTCCAAAGAGATAATAACACCAAGTTTTACAAGACAAAAAAAAACAAAATGGGGGATACCCACTAAACAGAACAAAAAAATGTCTCACCGGCCTCTCTCTGTCTGTCTGTCTGTCTGTCTCTCTGTCTCTCTGTCTCTCTGTCTCTCTCTCTGTCTCTCTGTCTCTCTGTTTAATCTGTCTCTGTCTCTCTCTGTCTCTCTGTCTCTGTCTCTCTCTGTCTCTGTCTCTCTCTCTCTCACTTTCTCTCTCTCTCTGTCTGTCTGTCTGTCTCTCACTCTCTCTGTCTCTGTCTGTCTCTGTTTCTCTCTCTCTCTCTGTCTGTCTGTCTGTCTCTCACTCTCTCTCTCTGTCTCTGTCTCTGTCTCTCTCTGTCTCTCTCTCTGTCTGTCTGTCTCTGTCTCCCTCTCTCTCTCTCTATCTCTGTCTCTGTCTCTCTCTGTCTGTCTCTCTCTGTTTCTCTGTCTTAACTGCCTCTAACCCTACCCCCACCACCAGCAACCTCCTATCACCCCCCACCCCCACCCCCACCCCCCACCCCCACCCCCCACCAACACCACAGACAAAATGTTAGTGGTAAAATGTGGGGAATCCCCGTAGTCTCCGATCAGTTCCTCTAGTTAGTGCGTGTTTATTTTAACCTTTTTTTCATTCCCATCCTTTTTCTACCTGGAGGTTGACGAACAAGTCAAGTCAAGTCAAGTCAAGTCAAGTCAAGTCAAGTCAAAACACTTTAATCATCTCTGAAAAAGAAGCACTCTATAAGCTTTTAATGTATAATACAGTCCTAGTGTGCATGCAGTTTTGTATCACTGGTACACATAATGGCCCACACTTCCCAAAGGCAGAACATGTTTTAACGTGTGTGCACAAGGTATTCTGTTTGTGTTATCACACAGGACCTCTGCTTATCAGTCTTATCCGAAGAAGTTTCAGAGGTGGGGGTGTAGGGTGGGGGTGGGGGGTGGAGTCAGCGCTGATGTCAAATTCAGGGGGAAAATTCTCTTTGAACTGGCGTCTGGGTGGTGACACGAAACAGGCCCCTTCAGATTGCCAGTGCACAGCTCTCAGCTAACACCAGAGACGTGTTGTAAGTAGGCGAGCCAGGCGAGATGTCTTGCCGCGAGCTGCGCAAGCGCTAGCTTGGCTTTGCAACGGTAACTTGGCAGGCTAGACGGAAGTGAATTTATCCAACATGGCGTCGCTCGGCAGATCTCTCTCGAAGCGAGTGTTAATTTCTGAGTTAATTGACGATTCTGACACAGATTCTGACACAGATCTGCCAGAAGCAGTTAAGGCATGTGCCATCAGATCGAAACAGAGACAACCCCAGGATATACCATTTGACGAGGTGGAGGACAAATCCGAAAATCCTGATGCACATGTGGTGAATTTCGTGGAGGTGATTGATTGCTGGTTGTAATTTGTTTGCACTTTGAGAACTTTATTTACCTGTGCGTGTTGTGCCAGAGGACTTCAGAACTGTATCTACCTCTGTGTGTTGTGCTGGAGGACTTGGGAAGGGTTTTTTTCACCCGTGTTTTTTCCCTCTTTTGAACACGACATCTCTGTGGATTGGGCCTGTTGAGATTTATTGACAAGGTCTATAGATACTAAGATAGCCGTGTTGTTGTTGTGGACTTCTTGGGGGGGGGGGGGGAGGGAGTTTCCTGACAATGCCAGATAGCAGGTGTGGTGAGAGTGAAAGACATATTTTTTTTGATACATAAGATACATTGGTGTTGAGTTTGATTTAGATTATCATATGACTAAGTTTATGTGGATGCTTAATAATTGTGAGCCATTGATATGTGTAGAAATTGAAAGAGTGAGGTTGGGTTTGACTCTGGGCGTGAAGCTGGTGAGCTTGTATTGTTGTGATGTTCAGGTGTTTAAGTGGTGGAATTAGTGTTTTTTTGGTTGAGTAAATGTTGATGTTTGTAATAAATGTTGGAAATATCTAATTGGTGTCCGTTTTGTGTTGTCTGAATTAGAGGCGTGATAGGTGGGAAGGGGGGTTTCAAAATTACATACCATTAGGGGGTGCCATAATAAGTACTGTTCTTCTTTTCAAGTCCCATGAGACATAGGGATTTTTCAGGCTCCGGCCGGCTCCTACTAAGAGCGAGTGTGCTGTGGGCTCAGCGGGGAGACTGGAATCACACAGTTAAGCTTCATCCACTTTACGGATGCGAATTTCAGAGTGTTGCTCAAATTACCTGACCAACACTGCAGGTGTCTGTATCCCACGGGCCTGGTTGATGCCAGGATATATTATGACAGTAAGCGAAGAGTACAACCCTGTCAAGTAGTCTCAAAGTGGATGCACTTCCACAGCAGCATCATTACATCATCCCCATTGATCAGCATGCAATAATGAAGAATGCCACTGATTCGGTGGCTCCCGTTGTTCTGGTCTCATGGTGACCTCAGATTCAGTTTCCCCATAGACCTCTGTGCCTGTGGTCAGTTTGTGTCAAAGCCTTTGGGGTTGGAGGTTCGCAGGGAGACGGTCGTTGAAGGGACGTTGTGGTCACCACCTCACTCAGGTGGGCGACTCACTCAGTCTGGCTCCATGTTCTAGTTGAAATTCAATGACAATGGTATAATGTTCAAAATCTAAATCAACTTAACACACACACACACACACACACACCACACACACACACACACACACACACACACACACACACAGAGGAATTTTGTGGATTCAACAACTTTTATTTCTGTAAATATCAACGAAAAGCCATGACTAAAATAAAGCAGAAACTTCTTTCAGAAAGAAAATATAAAGTGATCAATGCTTGACTGTCGGCTCAAGATCTCCAGTGTATCACTTATCACAGGAATAAAAATCGTTAAAAAAAATCGTAAAGGAACCTTGAAAAAATTGAATAAAAACTTACTATCAGACACCTAACTGGTACTGGTATAGATAACAAGCTCGAAATAAGTTTTGATTGGGTGTTATTGAAAGCCTACGACTGAAACGGCAGGGAAACTAAAAAAAACCAAACTGTCATTGTCAACAGGATTCCGTATTTCATGAGTTTGCTTGAAGATAAAGTCACAATAACTAACACAAGTAAATAAATGTATGGTCATTTACTGGAAACAAACGACACTTGAATGAGAACGCCATATGCTCAACAAGATAAAATAAAAGAGGCTGTACTTTTTAGACCGACTTGTTCAAATTTTATGCATGTATTGGTTTTCACGACCACTGTGAGAATTCAAGCCACAGCAACATGATGTTTGAAGTGCTGGCAGAAATTTTGAGATCTGAGGCTGGCTTTGCCTTTCCGATTCCAGCAATCAAAAAGGGGAAAGAAGGTGCTTAAAGGGACCTGCCCAAGCTGTTGCGAAAAATACATGCTGTGCGTGAGAGTCCATGTAATGCGAATAAATGAAAAAGAAACACAATGTTATTGGAGAAATGATGCTTTTTATGTGCCTGTCTTCAAAACTTGCCAGCCACATCTGGTGTGACGACAAAATTTCCTGAAAGAATCAAGTTGGGTTTTTGGTCAAAGTCAAAATCACTTTAATTATCCCTGAAGGGCAATTACAATACTGACAGGCATATTGATACAAATCATAATCAAACACATGAAGTAGCTACATTTCATATTTGTTCAAACATTATATAACTTCAAATAAAAATGTCACAAACACTCGTACTCTACCCGCGCGCTCGCACACACGCAAACACACGCATACACACACACCAATGTTTAGATACAATGTTCTTAAAAACCATTGACTAGAAAAGACGTATGATCACCATTATTTACACATTATACGCACGCGTTCGCACCCGCACATATACATGCATGCACGCACAACCACACACACACACACACACACACACACACACACACACACACACACACACACGCTTTCAAAAAGGGGAAAGAAGGTGCTTAAAGGGACCTGCCCAAGCTGTTGCGAAAAATACATGCTGTGCGTGAGAGTCCATGTAATGCGAATAAATGAAAAAGAAACAATGTTATTGGAGAAATGATGCTTTTTATGTGACACATTCATTCTTGTAATGAATGGGCAGATCGCGCTGCCAAAAGGGGTGCGAAACAAGAGAAAGGATCAATAATTTTAATGTATCCACTCTCAATCTCTGAGGCTTACAATCTGTTGGAAAAAGAATCCAAGAATGAAATGAAATTATTAGTTAAAGATTTTGGTAGCAATTCTAAACATCATATTGAAAAGACTTTTAACTTTAAAAATATGGTCTCGAATTTTCCACATTATAGTATAGTGAAGCTCAGACAAGTAATCTCGCTACTTTATAGACTAAAGCTAAATGCATTTAAAACAAAATTTGTGACAGGTGTTACGTGCTGTTGTGGTGAAAACATTTCAAGTTTTCATTTGATTTTTGAATGTAAAGTTTTAAAAACATATTTGCCCAATATTCCTGATTGTTCATTAGAAAATGTTTTCAGTGATTTTTCATTAATTTTTAGAATTTCTGAATGTTTGCTTCATAGTCCAGTTGCCCGTTTACTTTAGATTGGACTTTACCTTTTTCTTGTTCCAATAACATGTTATCTTATCGATGGTATTTACTGCCTGTAAGAACACACACACACACCACACACACACACACACACACACAGTCACACACACACACACACACACACACACACACACACACACAGTCACACACACACACACACACACACACACACACACACACACACACACACACACACACACATATATATATATATATATATATATTGCAGCATTTATCTTACTCAAGTTCACTTGCTTCTATTTGTTATCTTTTAGTATGTATAGTTCAAGCAGTTTCTGATGGTTAGACCTGTTTTGTTGTTGTTTTTTCTATTATCCTCCATTCACCTGTCCACACAAACACACCGACTCTTTTTTTTTTTTTCTCCCAATCATTTGTCTAAAATCACTTTTTAGTGGATAGACGTTAAATGAAGACACACACACACGCTCCCCCTCCCCATACAATCCACACCCACCCGCCCCCACACTCACACATGCACACACACCACGCTCCCCCCCCCCCTACCCATACACACCATGCACACCCACCCATCCTCCCCCCCCACACACACACAATTGGTAGAAAGACATTTGAATTTACAAGCAATTCAAAAAATCAATAAAGCCAAAAATAAGACATACTTATTTTATGGGCACATATGCATGTATGTGCATGCCTGTATGCATTGGCTACATACATAACAGTGGCAGGTAAGTAATTCAGAGAAATTAAAAACACACACACACACAAACAAAAAAACAAAAAAGAGCAAACAAACAAACAAAAACCACCTCAGTCAGTGTTATAAGTTTAGAACTCGGATAGCTACTGGCACAAAGGAATTCCTTTTTTTCTGTTTGTTTTGCTGTTGTGGCATTGAAAACGACGTCCTGAAGGCAACAATTGAAATTGAAATTCTGGTGGAAATGCTTTCTGTTTGGTGAACTTGCTTATAGGAAACTGACTGAAGGAGGTCTCCCTTTTGCAAAGTGAAGTTCTCAAAACTGACTAGACTTTCTCATATTTCAGCTAACATCTTTGGTGGGACCAGAAACTGACGTTCTTATAAGAGGGGTTTCTTATAAGCGAGATTCTTATATCTGACCTTTCTTAAGTCATAATAAAGAACACGTCCCACAGAACCAAATTTGTTGCTTTCTTTTAAGGGGGATTCACTGTAAGTGAGCTTCTTATAATGGGGCCCGACTGTAGTACAAACAACAATAAGTTGGAAACTGAATAAATCGACCCCCCTGGAGACCATCAGACTTAGGGTTGAAACTCCTTAGCAGGTCGACATCTTATACAGCATAAGAGAATTAGAGGCCAGGACCAGCATGGGTATACTGAAATAAACGGCGAACTTGATAAATTACAGGATGCTGACTTAACAAGTTTCCAATGTATTGCTTTTCAAGGTGCTAAATATAAATAATGAAAAAACAGCAAGTTTTCCGTAATCACATTTATTTGACTAGAAAGAAAAATGGCAAGCTTTTCTTAAGCATATGTATTGGACTAGAACATGAAAGAAAAAAATAAGGTAAAGAATTAAATGCAAATACCATTTCATAACTGTGTTTGTTGTAGTTATAAACACCATAATTTCACCAGATCTGCACTGATGTAACGAAAGCCTTGGACCGAATTGTTGAGGCTCTGAAGGAGTTTACATTTTCTCCAGGAACTCCCTAAGGATTTTGTTTTTCTCACTAAGGATTTTGTTTTTCTCCCGAAGGATTTTGTTTTTCTCCCTAAGGATTTTGTTTTTCTCCTCCACAGCCACAGCAGTCCACTCTAAGGTTCTGTGCATCCTCTCGTTTGATTCCTTCATCCATTGGGAGGGTTCTGTGAACCCTTGCTTCCGCCTGCGCTTTTGTTTGACTCCATCTTCACCGTCCACTTCGAAAGTACGTTTTGGGGTGGTGGATACAGATGAAAGCGCCAGCAGGCTGGCCTTGGATGTGGAAGCGACAGGTGATCTTGGGGTCAGCGTGGGTGCTGTTGTGGCAGTTGTTGCACCTGAATCCTCAGGAGTGTACACTGCAACAAAGATGTCAGAAAGTCATTAGAGACAAAAGCCAAAGTCTAGGGCTCTGCGATGCCTGACATGGCCAAGTGAGGTGGACCTTGGGGAGAAGCTATGGGGAGGAGCTATGGGGAGAAGCTATGGGGAGAAGCTATGGGGAGAAGCTATGGGGAGGAGCTATGGGGAGGAGCTATGGGGAGAAGCTACGGGGAGGAGCTATGGGGAGGAGCTATGGGGAGGAGCTATGGGGAGGAGCTATGGGGAGAAGCTATGGGGAGGAGCTATGGGGAGAAGCTATGGTGCTTGGTTGTGTCGCTGAGGCGGATGGCAGGATTTGTCACTATGACCGGACTAACTAGGGAACACTGAAAAGAAGTAAGCAGAAATTTGTTGTAGCCAGTACTATATGCACTCAAGAACCTTGAAAGGAAGACAAAAGTGTTGTTGGCAAAGTTAAATGGTAATTTACCTATTTATCATTGGGCTCCACTCTAATTACTTTTCTGTGAGAAGTGCATAGAAAACCATGTTCATCATTTTTTTTTATGTTGAGACTTTCATTACAACACACCTGTAACCCCGCTGAGTGAGAAAATCACCACGGGTGGAACCACAGCTGGGTCGCCGTGAAGAAGGTCGGCCATTACATCCAGATAGGCCCAGCTGGTCCTCCCCCTGCCAGTGGCCTTGTTTTGGTCGCAGATGATTTTGTACCTGAAAACAGAGACAAAATGTCAAATTCACTCTTACTTCTTCCAACTGACACATGCAAACATTCTGTAAAACATCACGGCCTATTTCAATCTAGTTCCTTTGACTCCAGGAACCTATGTAGAGGGTCCTACACGGAAATTATCTAGGTTGCCACTCTTATTCCTGTTCCGCCTAATTTGATACTGGAAATATAGAGTCCTAGACTAATTCCTATTCTCTTCAGTAACCCTAAAGAGGAGTAGGGCTCGACTACTTGTGGGCCGAGGAGTGATAAAGGGGGGATAGAATGAGGATAGTAGAAAAATAGGGGAAAGAAATATAGAGAGGATGAAAGTAGGCGAGTGAAAATATAAATGAATTACCTCAACTCACTCAGCAGTCACGCTAAATACACTGTGAATGTGACGAATAACACCTTTCGTTCTAAGTAACTCTCCAGACCGAGAAAGTTGGGTTTACAACATATATTTCACAACATAACCTACTACACTACAACATAAACAATACAAATCACCAATTGTACTGCAAAAAAACAAAAGATAATCTGTCCAGTCCTCAAAACACAAAACCAAAACATCAGTCTCAGGTCAGGTCGCAGAGATTAATCAATACTGACTCTACTTCCATAAAAGCCCTTTGGGTGAGACAATAAACTGAAGCCCCGTGTACTAACACACAGAGACCATCTTGCGTACAGTTTAAAACCTTTTCTGCCTTTCAGAAGAGTAGGCTATCCGTGTCAGTCAGAACAGGCTGCAAGCTTCGTAATGACTCAATGTTTGTAACTGTATGATGATCATTACACTTTGTACTATAGTGTAACTATGGTAGGCAAACAGGGTGTGCCTTCAGCAATGTCAATATGAATACACTTACCGACTCTTTAAATTGTTCCACTTTTTTAAGCAGACGTTGGCGGAGAAATGGTAACCATAGTTCCTCATTTCTGCTGCAATACGCCTCCACACCTCTTCCTTCTTCAGTGTCAGCTACTGAAGAAGATGCCTCTTCTTCCTGTACACATTTAACAATAAGAGGAATGTCGCATGAGGCCACAGGCGGGCATCCTCACCCTCGGTCTGGCTTCCTACAACAAAAATGAAAGTCATAAAGTACACTGAGCAAAGTATACATTCCTTTACAGATGTTTTTATGCCACATGAAACTCACCAATTTCCATCATGGAAATCAAAAAGAAGAAAGTACACTGAACTAAGGACAGGGTTAACATAACCACAAGAGATTTTTGGGCCCAAACTAGTTTTGGATACTACTTCATCATTATCAATTTTTTAAAAAAAAATGTTGGGCTGGTTTTCATCTTCTTTTTCTGTGGTCGATAATTGTTGGTGTTGGTTTGAATGTTCAAACCTAAATTCTATTCTGGCCCATGTGTTCTTTAGAAAAAAAAGACCAAAAAAAACAACCCCCAAACCATGGGGCAGAACTTAGAAATGGAGAGAAAAAAAAAAAACCAACTATATATCTGATGCCTGGGTCTCACCTTCCCCACCATCATCCACACTGCTTGAGGTTGGGCTGGAACTCTGTGGTATTGGTGATCTGGGTATCTGCTGTAACATAAAAATAATAATAAATGTATACTTTTTTGTCTCCAATAATTTCTTTGCAACCTAATTCATTTTTGTGACATGTATAGTGTGAAGTGTTTTCATTTTTGTGACATGTATAGTGTGAAGTGTTTTGGACTAGTTGGCTCGGTGTCAGAATACTGTGACTGAGTTTGATTTCACCCTGTCTTGCGACTATTACCCTTGTATGGCAGCACATTAACTTGTCAAAGCAACACCGTCCTGAGATGATCCTCTGTATTTTGCTGGGTGCAAAGGAACATGAAACAATGTGTATATATATATATATATATATATATATATATATATATATATATATATATATATATATATATATAAATAAATAAATCATATAACATGTAACAATAAGATGATAATAATAATAATAAAAATGAAATGGAGGCTTGTATAGCACGAATTCCCCAAAACATGGGCTTACTGGGCTGTACAATCAAATCAGTCTAAATAGGTTACATATGAACATGAAAAAATTGACTGGCACAAAAAATAAGGAAAAAATGCATGCACATACAATACACAACATATTACATGACCAGAGAATAAACGTAAAATAAGAGCGACATCATCAAGAAAATGTGCAGTGCAGTACAATGCATACACACTCACTCACTCACACACACACACACACACACACACGCATACGCGCGCGCGCCAACAAAAAAAAATTGTCACTGATGGGTACCGATGTCGGATGGAGGGGCCTGCTCGGCTGGGTGGCGTCCTCGGGTCAATTTCCCGAGCACACTGTCCGCCAACTCGCCTATCCCCCCCTCGACTAGTTGTTTTATATATTTCTAGTCAGTCGGCACCTGCAGTTCGCTGACCACTTCACCACACAAGTTCTGCAGGCTCCAGTTGCTATATGACCCTGCAGCAAAAACACGCTAAAGGATGCGATGTATTACTATGTAACGATGCAATGTATTACTATCACTGATGACATAATAATTGATTATTTTCATCTCAAACACACTGTCACTGTCATTGCAAATACATGTAGAACGTATTGGACCGACACAAGGATTCGCCGAGATAAGACAAACATGTGAAAGTAACGAAAGGAGCGAGCACAACTGAAACAAACTAGTAGAAAATCATCCCTCCCCCATTACCCACATGAAATCACGCAAGTATACTGAAAAAACACTTACCATTAGCAATTCTGTCCCAGGCAACCTTTGGAAAGCGACAACTGAAACAAGTGTTGTCAAAATACGGGACTCCAACTCGGACAGAAGAACTCTCTGCAAACGATCCGCCATCTTTGTTCTAGCCCGCGAGCTGCTCTAGAGCAGCTCGCCAAGTCTTGCGAGATACTCGCCTAAAAACTAGCCTTTACATCACTTCCGGCTAGCCTGACTCGCCTGACTAGCCAAATACTCGCTTTTCTCGCCAGTTACAACGCGCCTCAGGCTATCTCCTGTCCCCTAGGTGAGTGTGTGTGTGTGTGTGTGTGTGTGTGTGTGTGTGTGTGTGTGTGTGTGTGAAAACTTTCTTTACTATAA
>CM060329.1:5049612-5082112 GCA_030674155.1 Stramonita haemastoma
TGATTGTATTGTGTTGTGTTGTATTGTATTGCATTGTATTGTATTTTGTGTGTTGTGTTGTGTTGTATTGATTGTATTGTATGTGTTGTATTGTATTGTGTTGTATTGTATTGTGTTGTATTGTATTGTATTGCATTGTATTGTATGTATTGTATTGTATTGTTTGTTTGTGTTTGTGTTGTATTGTATTGTGTATTTGGTATTGTATTGTATTGTATTGTTTTACCGCTTGCAGTGACAGCAGATTTCTCTGCGTTAAATTTTAGTTGCTCACCCCAAAGGAGAGGGGTCGCCACAAAAGCAGCGCCACTCATCCTTTTCCCTTGTCTATATGTGTAGTTGTTTTCCTGTGATATAGTGGGGAGTTTTTCTACAGAACTTGACCAAGAGCTTTTTTTTTTTTTGCCATGGGTTGTTTTAACGTGAACTGAATATGCATTGTGAACTGGACCTCGATTTATCGTCTCATCCGAAAGACTAGCTCGTAGACCACCACCCAAGGTATAGATAGCAGATGGGGAAGGTGGGAAGTTTGGGTTCAAGACAGGGATCGAACCTGTACGTTTCGCTTTCTTGGCTGGTGAGTTACCGCTAGACCCCCGATCTACCCATCTTAGGCTACGTTCATACTAGTCCGCGCGTTTGCCGTGCAGACGGAAAAGACGTACGTGCGTGAGAAAGGGTTCATACTGATCCGTTCCTTTTCCGTCGGTGTTTTGTAAAACATGGCACTTAAGAGGAGCAAAAACTAAATGTGAAACTTTGATGAATGCACGGAGGGTGTTCAGTTTTTTTCCGGAAAAGACAGAGTTTCAATTCACGGAAAAAATCGACTCTTTCCATTTATTATCAACTAAAACGAAGACATGCAGCAGAAATATCAAACTTCTTGTGTCAGTCCATCCATTTTGAGCTTAATTTTACCATTTGCCTATGTAACTATTAGAAAATGTGGTAATGTTTGCCGGTGGTTTGTTCAGCATTTTGATCTAGCTGCGTGTCAGAATTTTCTATTTAAAATATTTCCGCACAGACGATAGAAGTGTGGCATGCACGCACGGCTTTTTTGCCGGATGGAATCGGACGTGCGTGTCTGTGGAGGTATGAACACTTTCCTTCAATAACTAAGAAATAGGAAGGGAGTGCCACATCCGCACGTTTTTCTCTCGTCCGCACGACAAACGCGCGGACTAGTATGAACGTACCCTAACTGTGCGTAATGTTGTAGAAAGATCAGGTCGACTACATTCCACTTTTCTTTGTTTTTCTCCACTTTTAGAACTTTAGAGCGCCACGTCATTTGATTAAGTCATGTTTTAGTAATAATGAACATGTGTGTGTGTGTGTGTGTGTGTGTGTGTGTGTGTGTGTGTGTGTGTGTGTGTGTGTGTGTGTGTGTGTGTGTGTGTGTGAGCTCATCTCCGCTGTATTGAATTGACAACCAGTGAAGCCTTAATCATGTATGTAATTCATAGTTCCTCCGACTGACCATGACAGACTATCAACCGCGTAAAGAAAATGCATAGAAACTGTTTGTGCTTGAAACTGGTATAATATCAATACATATGATTCTGATATTTTTTTTATATCGAGGATAATGGAATAAGCATTTAGAACAGGGTCTCTTGGGATGTGTGTCGTAAATCCTCCAAGTGTAAGACAGTATTGACGTCACTTGCAATATCCAGTTCCTCCCCCCCCCCCCCTCCCAAACTCCTCACGTCTCCGTCCCCCACCTCTTACCCGTCTAGGGAAGAAGCCTGGGGAGAGAGAGAGAGAGAGAGAGAGAGAGAGAGAGAGAGAGAGAGAGAGAGAGGGGGTGGGGGGGGGAGGGGGGGGCGGAAGCTGACACCTTACCGAGGTAGAAATATTAATTTAATTTTTTTATGTTCCTCGGCTAGCACAGAGAGTTATTTATAGTAAAAGTTTTACGTATACAACCTTACAGATGACAATATTTACAAAACTGCATGCACACGGGGAGTGGATGTAAATTTTTTAAAAAAGGACACGAGTGCTTCTTCCATTATCCTCGATATAAAAGAATAAATAATAAATAAATAAATAAATACTCCCCACCACTACCACCATCACCATTAAGGAGGACGCATTTCGACATTGGGGAGATTTCATGCATGTAGAGATTGTTTGAATGCGGGTGTGTCTATATCACCAAGTAGTGAAGGATAATAATAATAATAATAATGATAATAATAATAATAATAATAATAATCAATGATGATGATGATATGATGATGATGATGATGATGATGATGATGATGATGATGCATAGATGAAAAAAATAGATTCAAGACAAATTCATATACAATACTTGCATGCTCAGTCTGTATCAAAATGATCAATGATAACTTTGAAAAAAAAACACCACCAAACATCTACCAGTTGTTTTTTTCTAGAAACACACAGTTATTAACATTATTCCATGAGCTACACATCTTGAACTACCCCCTCCCCCAATCTTCCTTCAAAAAAACAAAAACAAACAAAAACAAAAACAAAACAAAAACACCTCTCAACTACTTCCTAGTTACGTTCCAAGTAGAGTATACAAAATGGCCAGAGAGATAGATAACAAAACTTAAGTGGATGACGGGGAGGGGCGGGGGGGGGGAGTACTAGGGTAGAGGAGAAGGAGGAGGAGGAGGAAGAAGAAGAAGAGAAGGGATGGGGTGGAGGTAAAAGGTAAAGGAGGTGGAGATAGGAGTATAAATTCTCCAGCATATCATCGTTAGTGCCACTTTGCCAGACGTGAAAGATCGACCACCATTTTGAAGTGTACGAGCCGTCTATCAGGCCAGTGTTGTCCTTGATTTTAAAAGGTATTGCTTACTTCTTTTTTTTTTGGGGGGGGGGAAGGAAGATTGGGGGAGGGGGTAGTTCAAGATGTGTAGCTCATGGAATAATGTTAATAACCGTGTGTTTCTAGAAAAAAACAACTGGTAGATGTTTGGTGGGGTTTTTTTTTCAAAGTTATCATTTATCATTTTGATACAGACTGAGCATGCAAGTATTGTCAATGAATTTGTCTTGAATCTTTTTTTTTTATCTATGTATCATTATCATCACCATCATTATTATCAACATCATTATTATCATTATATTATAGTAGTGTAGTAGTAGTAGTAGTAGTAGTAGTAGTAGTAGTAGTAGTAGTAGTAGTAGTAGTAGTAGTAGTATGTTGTTGTTGTTGTTGTTATTATTGTGGTCGTTATTGTTGTTCTTGCTGTGGTGGTTGTGGTTGTTATTGTTATTGTTATTAATGTTGTAGTAGTAGTAGTAGTAGTAGTAGTAGTAGTAGTAGTAGTAGTAGTAGTAGTAGTAGTAGTCTTCGTCGTCGTAGTCGTAGTCAGTAGTAGCAGCAGCAGCAGCAGCAGCAGCAGCAGCAGTAGTAGTAGTAGTAGTAGTAGTAGTAGTAGTAGTAGTAGTAGTAGTAGTAGTAGTAGTAGTAGTAGTAGTAGTAATATCGTTATTATCACTCTTATTTTTAATCTTCAAGGTAATTAATGTCATAATGTCTAGGCCCATTTTTGTGTTTCGTTTTGGACAGAACGTGCTTTCCAGCAATGATGAGGTCCATGCGCCTTTCCTTCGTCCTCTTGCTGCTCGCCTTCTGCTTTCTCAGCGGTCAGTAAGTTCCATCCTCTTGGTGCGTGCACTTCATACGTTATAATATGAAAGTTTTTGGGTTTTTTTTTTTTTAAAGAAACAAAAAAGTGGGGAGCAGGTGGGGAGATAGATAGGTAGAGAGATAGAGAGATGAAGATAGAGAGATAGAGAGATAGAGTAGATAGATAGATAGATAGAAACTCGAAATCGAATATTTCGAAACTCGAATATTTTAATGAGGGTAATTGGATAAGCCATAGGCTTCTTTACACCAGGCCCTCAGAACCCCCCCCCCCCCCCCCCCACAAAGCAACCAAATAAGAAGAAAAGAAATAAACAAGTCAAACAAACGTATTTAAATCAGTAAGTAAGTAAACGAATAAATCAAGGACATCATAACAAAATCAAATCACGTAGTTATTTACATAACCACTCAAGGTATATAATCAATTTTAAACACTTTGCATCCACACACACACACACACACACACACCACACACACACACACACACACACACACACACACACACACACACACACACACACACACACACACACACACACACACACACCACAACACCAATTGATATGAATGCCCATAAAAAAAAAATCAACAATCCAACTCGACATTCAAATCACAAATCTAATCCTTCCTTAATTAATATGAGAAAAAAAAAAAAAAAAAAACACACAAAAAAAACACACCACTACCACCACCAACAACAACAACTGACACGTAGCAGCAATAATTCAAAAGTCAAAATAAGCGCGCGCGCGCGCGTGCACACACACACACACACACACACACACACACACACACACACACACACACAACACACACACACGCACACACACGCATACTTATAACACACACACACACACACACACACACACACACACACACACACACACACACACACACACACACACCCCACACCGGAGTGACCATAGGCATGCACTCACATGCCCATTTAAACACTGAAAATAAATACATAATCAAAATAACAAATATATACAAGTTCAATGACAAAAGAAGAAATCAAAGGAAGCAAACCAGCCCTACGTGCGCGCACGTGCACACTCAACACACACACACACACACACACACACACACACACACAACACACACACACACACACACACACACACACACACACACACACACACACACACACAAGTTTGACAAGCATGCTCACAGAATGTCTATTACAAGAAATTGAACAGATGTGTGTGGTACGCTTTTTTGAAAGATGATATGCTACTTTTTCCTTTGATAAGGACTGGGATTTCATTCCATAGTTTGCTACCAGAAAAAACAAGAGATGACATAAAAAGATCGGTCTTGGACGAGGAGTAACAACGCTACTTTTATTACGAACAGTTTTAATAGGGAACCTGTGACAAAGGTAATGTGGAGCTAGTTTATTCATAATTTTGTACATGAATACGCCTTTGTTAAAGAGACAGTGAAGACTAAATGGGAGAATGTTCAACTCTTTGTAACAATTTGTATCTAGGAAGTAGTTCTAAGGAGAATTAATTTGAGAGAACGTTTAAATACTCTCTCAAGTCGTCGTAAGCAGTTTTTACTTGCTAAATCCCAACATGTAGATGCATAGTCAATATCTGGTTTTATGTAAGAATAGAAGAATAATTTGCGAGTATGCTGATCAAGGAAATTTTTTATTCTGTTTAGTTGGAACAGCTTCTTAGATATTTTTTTGGAAATACTAAAAACATGATCTGACCATGACATGTTATTATCAATGTGGAGGCCAAGCAGTTTATGTGAACTGACCTCTTCTAGTACTTTATCGTATATTTTTAAGTTGTTTATGTTAGTTTGAAAGTTTTGACGCTTTTGTCTTGTTGCAACCACCATACATTTTGATTTCTGTGGATGCAGAGCCATATGATTATACTCTGTCCATGCTGCTAGATTGTTTAAGTCATTTTGCAAAATTGAACTTATAGAGTTTAAATCATGACCAGCTGTATGAATGGTAGTATCATCAGCAAAGAGCTCACAAGAGGAAGAAACATGGAGAGGAAGATCGTTGATATATATTGAGAAGAGGACAGGCCCTAGCACAGAACCTTGAGGAATACCATACTTCACAGGCAAAAGGATGACATAATTGAACCTTGGTAAACAGCTTGTCTTCTTTTATCAAGAAAAGAGGAAACCAGTTTAAGTGCGTCTGCACTTAAACCATACACAGCCAACTTTTTTACAAGGAGATTGTGATCAATACAGTCAAATGCTTTGGCAAAGTCTACAAAAATTGCACCAGTTAAGAGATTATTGTTAATATTTAAATGCCATTGCTCTATGAGATTGCTGAGTGCAGTATGACATGAGTGATTTTCTCTGAAGCCACTTTGATTAGGATGCAATAAGTTATGTTCACCAAAGTATGACAGAAGATGTTGTTTAAGATGCTTTTCTAAGGGTTTAGATAAGATAGATAGAATCGAAATGGGTCGATAGTTGGAGGGGTCATTAGGATCTCCAGATTTAAAAACAGGTACAACTTTGGCATCTTTAAACATTTGAGGATAGCAACTTTTTTGAATACAGAGATTATAAATATATGTCAGATGTTCAGAGATAACTTGCGCTGAAGCTTTCAAAATTTTGCTATATAAATCATCTAAGCCACGGGAGTTTGTTTCCTTTAACGAACATAACTCCTTATGCACCTCGTGCACACTAATATATTTGAAATTTAGTTTAGATTTTATTGACTTGGAGTAACAAAATTCCTGTAAAAGAAGTAGATCATTGTATTCGGAGTTGTCAACATTAACAATTTTTTCAGCAATAGTACAGAAGTGTTTATTTATATATTCTGCAGATAAACCCGTACCTGATAAAGTACACGATGAGGACGGTTTACCAGATAACTGATTAATTGCCTTCCAGATAGACTTTGGGTCTCTCTTAGATGCAATCAACTCACTGAAATATTTCTTTTTAGCAATTCGCTTCATGAATGTCACTTTATTACGCTGCTCCTTAAATTTTTCATCTTTTCCAGTTGACTTTAGTAGTTTATCCCGAAGGGCTATGGCTTTAGTAATTTCGTCCGTTAACCATGGTGGTTTATCTCTAGCTTTAACGCGTTTGGTTCTAATAGGGGCATGGCTATTAACGATTGATGAAAAGATACTATACCAAACTGCAAGGGCTTTGTCGGGGTCAGTAAACTGATAACCATCAGAGAAGTTGGCTTTGCATAAGGTGGACAAAAAATCTTCTGCATTAAATGTTCTATAACTACGAAAAGAAATGCATTTATGTTGGCATCTGGGGATTTTAGCACCTTTTTTAGACCATGTTACACAAACAGGATAATGATCACTAAGACCAAAGACAGGTACAGACAGTTCAACAATGTTAGATGGATTAGTTGTGTAAATGTGGTCAATCAATGTTTCCGAACGTAGAGTTTTTCTTGTGGGAGTATTTACTAATTGTGACAGATTATAGACCTCAAAGATTTTTTTCCATTTATCATTAGGCTTAAGCAAATCAATATTAAAATCACCAAGTAAAATTATCTCTGTTGAATAGTTGCAAACATCATCCATCATGTGTTCAAAATTATCAAACCAACTAATGCGTTCGTTTGGGTTACGATACAAAAATCCGACTAGTATTGGTTTGGCTCCTTTCCAGGCGTATTTCTAACCATACACATTCTATGCCATAATTATCGAATAAAGTTATCTGCTTGTAATTTACAGACTGATGTATATAAACTATTAATCCTGTTTCTGATTTTGTTTTGGCATCTCGTCTGATAGAATTATAGCAAGGGACTGATACTATATCATCAGCCACAATATGTGATAACCTAGATTCAGAAAAGCCAAAAACATGGAAAGGACTATTTACATTTAGATAGATAGATAGATAGATAGATAGATAGATAGATAGATAGATAGATAGATAGATAGATAGATAGATAATACATACATACATACATACATACATACATACATACATACATACATACATAGATGGATGGATGGATGGGTAGATAGATAGATAGATAGATAGATAGATAGATAGATAGATAGATAGATAGATAGATAGATAGATAGATAGATAGATAGATAGATGCATGGATGCATGGATGCATGGATGCATGGATGCATGGATGCATGGATAGATAGATAGATAGATAGATAGATAGATAGATACATACATACATACATACATACATACATACATACATACATACATACATACATACAATACATACATACATAATGGATGATGGATGGATGGGTAGATAGATAGATAGATAGATAGATAGATAGATAGATAGATAGATAGATAGATAGATAGATAGATAGATAGATAGATAGATAGGATGCATGGATGCATGGATGCATGGATAGATAGATAGATAGATAGATAGATAGATAGATAGATAGATAGATAGATAGATAGATAGATAGACAGATAGACATACAGTCAGACAGAAGAAGGCACAGACAGACAGAAAGACAGAGAGACTAGGTCAGCGGTCCAGAGGTCACACACTCGTCCAGGGATTGGGAGGTCGTGAGTTTAATCCCTGTTGGAACCTGGCACACGGGGCCTCGGTTTACAGTCTCATCCGAAAGACTTTTGGGGGGAAAAGGAGTCAGCACTGATGTTAACTCCGGAGTCAGTCTGTATGTCAACTTCAGGGGAGAAAAATCCTCTTGAACGGGTGCCTCGGTGGTGGCTTGAACCCGGACCCTCAGACCATGAGCTCAACGCTCTAACCACCAGACAATCCCGCCCCCAAGTGCACAGTCATGGGCACAGGATTTTATTTGAAATCAAAGGATGGTGCTGCTCTTATGAGAGGATGAGCTCAACACTGGAAGAACAGCTCAAATTTCACAGACAGAAATTTGTTGTGACTGCAATGGTATACAGTTAGACACAATACAATAGTAGACTGTAGAAAACAACACTATACAGTGCTCACAAGGTTTTGGACAATGAAGGGTGTGTGGTTTTGAACAATGAATGAATGGTGTGGTTTTGAACAATGAATGGTGTGGATTTTGAACAATGAATGGTGTGGAGTTTTGAACAATGAATGGTGTGTGGTTTTGAACAATGAATGGTATGTAGTTTGAACAATGAATGGTGTGCGGTTTTGAACAATGAATGGTATGTAGTTTTGAACAATGAATGGTGTGCGTTTTGAACAATGAATGTATGTATTTTGAACAATGAATGGTGTGTGGTTTTGAACAATGAATGAATGATGTGCGTTTGAACAATGAATGGTGTGTAGTTTTGAACAATGATGATGTCGATTTGAACATGATGTGTGTGTTTTGAACAATGAATGAATGATGTGCGGTTTTGAACAATGAATGGGTGTAGTTTTGAACAATGAATGAATGATGTGCGTTTGAACAATGAATGTGTGTATTTGAACAATGAATGAATGATGTGCGGTTTTGAACATGAATTGTATTGACAATGAGTGGTGTTGACAATGAATTGTGATGACTGATTAACTGACTGATTGGCTGACTGACGGGACGGATAGCCTAGTGGTCAGCTGGCAATTTAACGACCCGGGTTGAGTCCGGTCGAGGAGATTTTTCTCCTGGAGTTAACATCAGTGCTGACTCCACTCTCCCCAAAAGTCCTTCGTTGAGACGATAAACGAACGCAACGCAGAACACCTTGCGCACACGTTAAATCCTGTTCCGCTTTTCGTAAGAGTAGGCCATGGTGTGCCGGTGGGAACAGATAACATTTACAAAACTGCATACACACGGGGACTGGATGTAAAAAAAAAAAAAGCACAAGAATGCTTATTCCATTATCCCCGCGGATATAAAAGAATAAATCAAATCAAAACAAATCAAACTGATTGGCTGACCGACTGAATGATCGGTTGGTTGATCTTTTGACTGACTGATGATTGACTGACTGACTGACTAATTGGTGACTGACTGACTGATGATGACTGACTGACTGACGATGACTGATCAAGGGACGGTGTTGTTTGTATATATATATATATTATTATATATATATATATATATTATAATATATATATATATATATATATATATATATCTATATTCTTTGCTTTGCAGTGCTGGCAGGGGAAGAATGCGCAGTGTACAGGAAAGGGAGTCACTCTAGCTTCCCACGCTATGAGGTGGCTTCCTATGAATACTGCTCCGGGGGTTGCTGTGGTGACCCACCCAACACCCACTGCTGCTCACAGACGTAAGACAGTGGCCTGTTTCTTCTCCTTAGCTTCGGGGGACAGGGGACAGGGGGATAGCCTAGTGGTCAGAACATTGCGCTGGCAATTTGACGACCCGGGATTCGATTCCCCTTTCGAGGGGATTTTTTTTTTTACCCTGGAGTTGTTATTGTCAAGTGCTGACTCCACCACTCTCCCCACTACAAGTCTTTCGGATGAGACTATAAACCGAGGCCCCGTGTATGAACGCACGCAGAACATCTTGCGCACACGTTTCATTTTTCATTACATGTTATGCCACTGTAGGTCACAGCAGATTCCTCTGCGTGAAACTCGGGCTGCTCTCCCTCGGGGAGAGAGAGCGCGTCGCCACAAGTGCAGCGCCTACCCATTATTTTCTTTTTACTTTTTCCTGTCTGCAACTGTATTTGTTTTTCCTATCAGAGTCGCTTATTTTCTACATAATTTTGCCAGGGACAACCTTTTTGTTGCTGTGGGTTCTTTTACGTGCGCTAAACAATGATGTGTAACACACGTACCTCGGTTTATCGTCTCATCCGAAAGACTAGCGCCCAGACCGCCACTCATAGTCTAATGGATGGGGCAAAAGTCTTGTCCTGCCCCTTAGCTAGAGCTCCAAGGTTTACCAATGGTGAGATGAGGGTGTATGCGACTCGCTGTTTGATCACCATTGAATCGCCACAATCGATTTGGGGGATGATGGGGGTGGTGGATGGGTGGGTGGGTGGGTGTGAGACGGTTTTTTTTTTTTTTTTTTTTTTCCTCGTTCTTCGACTAGAGCTCCGAGGTTCACCAATGGTGAGATGTTTATGTATGCAACCGTTCAGCCCCCCCCCCCCTCCCCACAACCTCCAACATTTAGGTAGCTGTATTCCGACTTCAAAGATGGGTATAATGTTTAAACAGACCACTAGTGTTCATGTCTTGGTGTTTTTTTTTTTAAATAGTCATATGTTCCAACCGGCACACAATTATTATCATTATTTTATTTATTTATACCACTTTATGTCACACCAGACTCCTCTGCGTGAAATTCGGGCTGCTCTCCCAGGGGGAAACCAGCGCGTCGCCACAAGTGCAGCGCCTACCATTTTTTTTTCCTTTTTCCTGTCTGCAACTGTATGTTTCCCTACCAGAGTGGCTTTTTCTACAAAATTTTGCCAGGGACAACCCTCTTGTTGCCGTGGGGTCTTTTACGTGTGCTAAATAAATGTGTAACACACGGGACCTCGGTTTATCGTCTCATCCGAAAGACTAGCACCCAGGCCACCACTCATGGTCTAATGGATGGGGGGAAGTTTCGGGCCCAAACTGGATTCGAACCACCGCAACTCCGACCCGGATTTTCACTTTCCAGGCGGGCGCGTTACCAACTAGACCACATATTTAACGTGTGCGCCAGATGTTCTGCGTGTGTTCGAACGAGAGATATCGTCTCTTCTGATGGAATCTAGGGGCCAGTGGAGTCGTGTACTGATGTTAATACACGAAGACAGGAAAATAATGTTTTGTTTAAATGGGTGGCGCTATTCTTTGTGTGACGCGCTCTCCCTGGGGGAGAACAGCCCGAATTTCATACCGAGAAATCTGATGTGACTGAAAGCGGTAGCCTATACAATACAATACAATACAATACAATACAATACAATACAATACGATTTAATACATACATACATCACAATTCGCTACACTACACTATAATACAATACATTACAATATAACACAACACAACACAAAACAATACAATACAACACAGCACAATACAACACAACACAACACAATACAATAAAATACAACTCCAAGGGGAAAAAATCTCTTCAAACGGATTTCTCAGTGGTGGCTTGATGGTGGGTTCTTTTACGTGCGCAAAATCTATGTGGCGTGCACACGAGACCTCGGTTGTTGTTTTTTTGGGCAAGATATAGCGCTATATAAATTCCATTTATTATTATTATTATTATTTATCGTCTCATCTGAAAGACTAGTACGCAGACGCTATTGTCTTGAGTAACGGCAAATTTGAAGAACAGATAATTATTTATATTCAGGTTCTTTTTCAGTTTTTTATCTGTTTTATTTTTTATTGGTTCTTTTCTTTCAATTTTCTTTTTCGATCTCACCAATATTTTTTATCAATAGATTCCAGTTTCCTCACTGCTTCGCTATACCTAGACCGCCGATTTTTTCGTATCAACCAATAAATCTTTCTTACAATCAGTTGTGTAGGCTATAATGGTATTGTATACTGGTTTGTTTGGGTGTTTTTATCATTTGGTACCAATAAATCATTCTTACAATTAGTTGTGTAGGCTATAATGGTATAGTATACTTGTTTGTTTGGGTGTTATTATTTGGTGCCAATAAATCATTGTGTAGGCTATAATGGTATAGTATACTTGTTTGTTTGGGTGTTTTTATTATTTGGTACCAATAAATCATTCTTACAATTAGTTGTGTAGGCCATAATGGTATAGTATACTGGTTTGTTTGGGTGTTTTTATTATTTGGTACCAATAAATCATTCTTACAATAAGGCTGTGTAGGCCATAATGGTATAGTATACTTGTTTGTTTGGGTGTTTTTATTATTTGGTACCAATAAATCATTCTTACAATTAGTTGTGTAGGCCATAATGGTATAGTATACTTGTTTGTTTGGGTGTTTTTATTATTTGGTACCAATAAATCATTCTTACAATTAGTTGTGTAGGCCATAATGGTATAGTATACTGGTTTGTTTGGGTGTTTTTTTTTCATTTGTTTTCAGAGTGGTCATAGTCGGTGGATCTGTCGGCGGAGGTGTGGGCCTCACCGTGATTATTATCTTCATTAGATGCTACTATTTTGGTTGAAAGAGAACAGAAATATCGTCCCTTCAAGCGATGCTTTTTTTTGTTTTGTTGCTTTCATCTATAGGTTTTGAACTATAAGTGTTACATAATTATAAATATTCTCTTTGCGTGAAGAGAGAGAGAGAGAGAGAGAGAGAGAGAGAGAGAGAGTGCGCGTGTGTGTGTGTGTGTGAGAGGGACAGAGACAGGCAGACAGAGAGAGATAGAAGACAGCAGACAGAGAATGAATGAATGATTGAATGAATGAATAATCTTTATTTGTCAATGGATGCAGAGTAAGCATTCAATTTCTAAAGAAAACTGTAACAGAGTGCAGATATTTGATCTGCCGGGACTCTGTACAACTTCTCACGGTCAGACAGTGGGAATGTGGCCTCTAAAAGGAGGCTGCATAAATACTACATTTTACCGCTATGGGCAAAGTGCATGCAGAGGATGGCTTTCGACCACCCCCCAACGATACAGAACGTCGCACAATTCACAGGTGTGGATCCAAACGTTACACCCACGACGCTGCAATTGGCAGTTCCGATCGCAAGGGAAGTAATCTAATTACCGCCCTGCCACGCCCTGCCACATCCACCACCGCTGACTTTGTGCCGCGTCCCGAGGCACAGTGGGTACTGACCAGCGTATTTGACGCTCAGATCAGTAGCCCCACGTTCTTTCCATCCTGTCGGCGACGCCACTTTGTAACAGAGTGCAGATATTTGATCTAGCCGCGACTCTGTACAACTTCTCGGCGACGACAGCACGGTCAGACAGTGGGAATGTGGCCTCTCGAAAGAGGCTGCATAAATACTACATTTTACCGCTATGGGCAAAGTGCATGCAGAGGATGGCTTTCGACCACCCCCCAACGATACAGAACGTCGCACAATTCACAGGTGTGGATCCAAACGTTGCACCCACGACGCTGCGCTTGGCAGTTCCGATCGCAAGGGAAGTAATCTAATTACCGCCCTGCCACATCCACCACCGCTGACTTTGTGCCGCGTCCCGAGGCACAGTGGGTACTGACCAGCGTATTTGACGCTCAGATCAGTAGCCCTAAGTTCTTTCCATCCTGTCGGCAACGCCACTTTGTAACAGAGAGCAGATATTTGATCTGCCGCGGCTCTGTACAACTTCTCGGCGACGACAGCACGGTCAGACAATGGGAATGTGGCCTCTCGAAAGAGAATGCATAAATACTACATTTTACCGCTATGGGCAAAGTGCATGCAGAGGATGGCTTTCGACCACCCCCCAACGATACAGAACGTCGCACAATTCACAGGTGTGGATCCAAACGTTACACCCACGACGCTGCGATTGGCAGTTCCGATCGCAAGGGAAGTAATCTAATTACCGCCCTGCCACAAAACTAAAAAAACAAAAAAGCCCAAAAAACAGAGAGAGAGAGAGAGAGAGAGAGAGGAGAGAGAGAGAGAGAGAGAGAGAGAGAGAGAGAAAACTTGAAAACTTTTTTATTCAAAGAGGGTAATAGAATAAGCAACAATTGCTTTTTTTAAATCCAGCCCTCGGAAAAGATCCCAACCGCCCGCCCCCTCCCCCCCCCCCTCCCCTCCATCGCCCCTCTTTAAATTTTTTTTTAAAAAACGCCGAAAACAAAAGATAAAAAGATAAACAAGCAAGCAAAACCCCCACAATATACATGAAAAGGTGTACACAATATGAAAATAGATAATGAAAATCATTTCAAACGAAAATACTAAATACGAAGGGTACAGAAAAAAATCAATTTAATGATTCATGAAAGAGAGAGAGAGAGAGAGAGAGGAGAGAGAAGAGGAGAGAGGAAGAGAGAGAGAGAGAGAGAGAGGAGAGAGAGGAGGGAGGGGATGTTACACACACACACACACACAATCGCCATGTTATATATCCACATCTCTGACTACCTCTTTCCACTTTTTAAAGCATGACTTATATACAAACAAGAATCTATGAGCACATTGCATTACAATTTTAGCTAGAATTGATGTATAATAGATTCTGAAAAAGGTAATTATAAAATTTGATTTAAAAACAAACAAACAACAACCAACAACCAGCAGCAACAACAACAACAAAAGAACACAACAACAACAACAGCAGTCAGAGTACATTATCACTATAACATGATATACAATAATCATAATACAGAAGCAGAATACATATTACGAGACCTGAGGTTATGAATACAGTTTGTCGATGCTGTTTTTATTGTTTTTTACCAGGTGATTTCTTATAGAATGTGGTTCTAAAGTTGCCCCAATGTTAACATGTATAATAATGACAACGACTATAGTTTAGGAGCATGTTTGACGCAATTTTTGAAACGGGAAAGATTTATAGTTACGCTTAAAAGATACAATACTACTTTTCTCTTTAATATTTTTTGGTAAAGAATTCCAAACAATTCCTCCGGAGTAGCGAAGACTTGTTTTATAAAGATCGAGTCCTGGTTTAGGAATTATTATATTATTGGTGTATCTTGACTGATTAATTGGGAATCAAGTAGTCAGGGTAGATGGAGCAAGACCGTTCATTATACGATACATTATGATTGCTTTATTATATTCCAGATGGTAAGTTAGGGGGAGAATCTCCAATTTAGTATAGTCTTGGGGTGACAAGGTGGAGGGCTTTAAGAGTACCACTTTAATAGCTCGTTTATGGATTCTTAAAAGGGGTTTTAAGCTATTAGCACTACATCCATCATACAATGTTGAGGCGTAATCAATAAATGATTGAATATAAGTAAAATAAAACTAACTGTCTACGAGAATCTAGGTCAAGAAAGTGTTTGATTTTAGAAAGCTGAAATTTCTTTTGAGAGATTCGTTTATACAGAAAATCAACATGTGGCGACCAGGAAAGATCATTATCAATAGTAACTCCTAGGAGTCTATGCGTGTCTGCTTCTTTAATAACATTATTATCAATATAAACTGGTGGCAAAACAAAGGTTATATTTTGCCGTTTTTGTCGAGATGTAATTATCATGTATTTTGTTTTTTGATGATTTAGGGCCATATGATTAAGTTTTGTCCATTCCAGCAATTGATTGGAGAGAGAGAGAGAGAGAGAGAGAGAGAGAGAGAGAGAGAGAGGAGAGGAGAGAGAGAGAGAGAGAGAGAGAGAGAGAGAGAGAGAGAGAGAGAGAAGGGGAGAGAGAGAGAGAGAGAGAGAGAGAGAGAGAGAAGAGAGAGAGAGAGAGAGAGAGAGAGAGAGGAGAGAGAATACTTAGATCTGGTTTATTTATAAAAATAAAAAAAAGATCAAGGAAGATGGTTGACTACTATGTCGCAGAGAGATGTTCTTGTTGAGAGTTCTTTAAGTTGGATGAGCTGTGAACCACCCAAAGCAATGCCTTGTACCGTCAAAGTCAAAGTCAAAATTTTATTTTCAGATGGTACATTGAGTAAGCAATGAATCTGCTTTTATTTCCCATAAAGCCATCTATCTAGTAAAAAAAACACCAAAAAAACACACCAAAAAACAAAACAAAAAACAACCCCCCCCCCAAAAACAACAACCCAACACTTATTTAAAAAAAATAAAAAGCAAAAGTGACACAGCAAGCAAACAAGCATGCAGAGTACAACCAAGAAAACCCCACCCCAAAAATATTCAGCTACAACATTGTTACAACCCATAACAAAATAAACTGAAAAGGAACTAAAGGAAATATAATGATAATAATAATAACAATAACAATAATAACATCAATAGTAATAATGATAATAATAATAATAATGCAATGTAAGACTCACTCTTTCACGTAGGACACACACACACACACGCACGCACGCACACACGCACGCACGCACGCATGCACGCACACACATTCACAGACACACACAACTCACTCATGCAAACACACACGCACGCACGCACGCAACACACACACACACACACTTACACAAGCATATAATTATTCGTGGGGGCACAAGCATTTGAGGGGGGAGGGAGGGGGTTGGTGTTATTTTTAAGTCGTAGTAAAAAATCATTAAAATCAATGATATTAGGTAGAAGAAGAAGAATGGGACCGTTACGTACACACAGGATGAGAAGCTGACCTGTACTGCTTGTTGTCAGGTACCTGACAACATGGACAGCCATATTCCGACTTCAGAGCAGTTTTCTCCTTTGATGAAAAGCACATAAATTGTTATGGCAAGAGCTTGTCGAGAATGTATTTGTGTGTGTGTGTGTGTTGTGTGTGTGTGTGTGTGTGTGTGTGTGTGTGTGTGTGTGTGTGTGTATGTCTGCCTGCCTGCCTGCCTGCCTGCGTGCGTGCGTGCGTGCGTGCGTGCGTGCGTGCGTGCGTGCGTGTGTCTTTTAATCTATTTTATTCTTTTATATCGAGTGTGATGGAATAAGCTCTCCTGTGCTTTTTATACATCCAGTCCCTGCGTGTATGCAGTTTTTAAATCTTGTTATCCGTTTCCACTGGCACACAATGGCCTACTCTTACGAAAGGCAAAACAGGATTTAACGTGTGCGCATAATGCTCTGTGTGCGTTTGCACGCGGGGCCTGGGATTATAGTCTCATCCGAAGGATGTGTGTGTGTGTGCATGCGTGTATGTGTGTGTATGCGCGCGCTCGTGTTTATGTGTGTGCGTGCGTGCGTGTGTGTATGTGTGTGTGCGCGCGCGTGTCTGTTGGTTAAAGTGGGGGTTGTGTGTACCCGTTGCTTTTATCCATGAAAAAATAAGAAAAAAAATACCGTTCTGATAATTACTGTGTACCCTATCCTGTGATGTATCACATACACGATACAATAATCATTACACAGAAATAAGCAGGTTTTTGAAATGATTCAGACGAATATGTGTTGAATAAATACTTTCCGAAATTAATGTTGGTGCTGTTGTTGTTGTCGGTCGTTCTTTCGCTTGAGCCCCCTTTTATTTGCTTATTTATTTTTTATTTCGAGGACAATGGAATAAGCACTCAATTGCTTTTTTTTTTTTACATCCATTTCCTTGTGTATGCAGTTATGTCAATTTTGTCATCCGTTCCCACCGGCACACAATGGCCTGCTCTTCCAACGGGGCTTAACGTGTGTGCAAAATGTGCTGGCGCATCGCACACGCGGCCTCAGTTTATAATCTCATCTGAAGGACTTTTTTTTTGGAGGGGGGGATTGGAATCGGCACTAATAAATCCAGAGGAAAAATCTTGAACGAGATTCGAACCCGGGTCTGCAGATGATAAGTCCATCACTCTAACCACCAGACAGTCACAGACAGACAGTGGAAGCGTTAAAAGGAGATTTAAAGAACAGGCCAAACTGGTAGGTGTAGAACATACGACAATATACCATCTCGATACATTCCAATCACTTTATTTTCGGTCAGCTTTGCATACTGCATAACATTTTGTTTCTGCAGGCTTACAGATTGTACAAGATACATAAAATTATTGCGGAATGAAGCCATAGACAATGAATCATAAAATATGTACAAAAACATTTCAGGATTTCAAAAGATGCTATCTTACGTGTACAAAAAACCCAAACAAAAACAAAGATGAACCGTATACTTTCCCAGTTTCTGCTAAAATCAATTTTTAAATATAACCATAGAGAAAAACGTGACTCTTGCACTGATTTTCAATTCTTTTCATCAAGTTTTGACAATGTCAAGTCATTCTGAAGTTTCCTTTTCATTTCAGCTGCGAGCCGGCTACCCAACCCTAACTCCAGCTTTTTTTGGCTGAAGGGGGAGGTAGGCTTTTCCCAATGCTCTGACCAGCAGTGACAATGACTGACCAACTGACATTCGCTTAAGAATTTTCACACTATCATTTGAAATCTCACAATGGCGTGATCATTCCAATATGCTTTTGGAACACAAATGTGGCAAAACTTAATTCCAGCCATGTTATCTTTACAGCCAGAAAGCACAACCCCCCTGAACAATTAAGTAAAACATCAGCTTGTAAGTTTTAAAGAAGCAGGAGTTGTACAAAGCTCGTTTTCTCAACTAAGAAAGTCAGTTGGGTAGTCGAGTGCCAGTGGTGTGTGCTCACCACATACAGGAAAATGAAACCAATACTGGTTACAGGAAACTTTGATCTTCTAAACGTTTTCTCTATTCATTCAGATAGCCAAACTTGGGAGTTTATCAAATATGGTTTCCAGCTCACCCTTGCATGGAAGTAAAACCAATCTGAAAACCACCCCAAAAGCAATAATAAATTTTAACAGATTGCACATAAAACTAATGTTGATTCTGGAATAGGAAATCAGGGGAAGGGGCTGCAAAAAGTGGAGGGCATTAACTGCCTAACTGAAATCAGTCTACCAAATACCACCAAACCATTGTCTAAGAATTTCACATAAAAAAGGATAGGTCAAACAGAATTGAGGCCCTGCCTTTCAGGTGGTTATGATGAAAAATTGATACAGGAAAAAAGCTACACGCATAAACTACTTTTAAATTGGATGTGAGTATAGTTTGAAATGTTGCATGCAATAAACCAACCACACAACTGCCAAGATACAGATGAGAAATGTCAAGACTACATTTTAAAACATTAAAATTAAAAAAAACATGTCCCTTTAAAAGCATGGTGTAATTCATTCAAGAACGAGGAATGCTTTCGGAAAAAATGCGAGTTTTACTGGGTCGCACTTAGTTTATGCAGAAGAATAAGTTTATGGAGAAGAATTTGGGGGGGGGGACTCAAGTCAAGCAATCCAATGGTGGAAAAAAGCACACAACATGTCCCTTACAGCTGGGGAATAGAAAAACCAAGACAGGCCAATGCTGCATGAGCAAAACCGTTAAGTCACTACAAACTAACAACAAAGTCAGGCTATGTTGGAATAATGGTCTATAGATATAGTGGCTAACACAGCAGTATACTCTACCTACATTTTACAATAAACAATGGAAAGAAAAAGGACATCTATTTTGCGCGAAGTACTTCCAATTGTGTACATAAAAAAAGCAAAGTAAAAGGAACATCAGTTTTGGTAATCAAGTCCAGGAAAACGACTAAATGTCAATACAAAATGTCAAAGATATGCTCGACAAGACGAAAAAAATGAAAAAGGCAAAAACTATTAACAAGACTAGTATCCATCAGCATTTCTTGCTTAAATGCACGTTTTCCTATGCTTTGACAAAGTAGCGATTTAAAGCAAAAAACAATACAGCGAGGGTTTTTTTTTCATACAAGTGCTGTAAAAAAAAAAGTTATCACTAAAAACAACACACATGTTGAAGCATGTGACATGGCAAGATCTACAAAACTGCATACACACGGGGACTGGATGAAAAAAGCACATGGGTGTTTATTCCATTATCCTCGATATAAAAGCATAAATGAAATGATAAATAAAATAAGCGTTTTCAGCCCAGGTTTCCCAAGAGCACAAGTCATAAGCCTTAACAAAAAACCTCGACCCTGCCACACTGTATTATCACAGTGTTCTGCTAGAACATTATATCCCCATCAAATTCTAGAATACACTTTTAAAATGAAGTTGCAGAAAAATAGCTCAAATGAACTTAACAGATACAGTACAAAGGCTGAACAACTAATAGAATGCAACGGAGAAACCATGCAGCAATGAACCCTGCTGGAGGTCAATTCTTTCACTTTAGTCTTGCCAAAACAATTACATGTTTTGGTATGGGGCCTCCCAACATTTTCTTCCATTTATTTCTATCTTTAAAAAAATTCATTCCCCCCCCCCCCCATACACACACACTCATACTCACTCACTCACTCACTCACTCACACACACACACACACACACACACACACACACACACACACACACACACACAGATTTCAGCAAAAAAGGCTATGATAGCATATTTGTGCTGGTAATGTTAAAGACTGATGAGAGAGATGCAGATGGAGCTATATAACCTGGGTAATGGGCATGTCCACGACCTATGGCAAAGCGAAAGGCAAGAAAGAAATAAGGTAACACCACACATCAGTACAAAATGCCTTCAAATTTGTACACATTACAGAATGAAAGGCATGATTTTCTTTACACCAGATTTTGTAGAATACAATGAGAGAATTCCTTTTCTAATGCAAGGTTATCCAAAAAATTCAGTGTAGACATTCAAAAAAAATTCTAAGTCATTTTTAATAAAACCATACAATGGAACTTAAAGGTATGCAGCTTTTGTGCAATACACTGGTGATGACAAATACCTTTTGTATACCATTCCATGGATTTGCATGCAGCACAAAACAATCACACACACACACACACACACTCTCTCTCTCTCTCGAGTCAACAACAGTGCCGACTCCATTCCCCCCCCCCCCCCCAAATGTCTTTGGGATGAGACTATAAACCGAGGCCCGTGTGTGAACGCACGCACAACATCTTGTGCACACGTTAAAACCTGTTCCGCTTTTTGGAAGAGTAGGCCATTGTGTCGGTGGAAACATGACAAAATTGACAAAACACGGGGACTGCATGTAAAAAAAAAAAGCGCACCAATGCTTATTCCATTATCCTCGAAAAGAAAAAAAGGAAAAGAAAATGCGGTACACACACACACATATGTAACTACTCTCTCCCCCTCCCTGCTCCCCCCCCCCACCACACACATTAACCTGAACATACTTTCTACCCCTCCTTTGACAACACCCCTCTTCTGCAATGCATCCTCACCATCTCCCAATACCCTCCCCTAGTGATTATTCAATTAAACATTCGAAACAAGAATCCACTTTTGCTTTTAAATAAGTTTTTTTTTTAATCTAAAATGTTATCTGTCCTTTCGAACGACTAAAACGTGCATTCTGAATCACCCTCTTTGTTTTTCTTTCTTTTTTTGTAAATCCCCCCCCCCTGCCCCACCTTTCCCTAAACTTAATCAAAAAGTGAATGCCTCCCCCCTAACCCCATCCTTTGTCATCACACCTTTTCCCCATTCCTATATACCATAACATTCTAACACCCACCCACCTTCCTAGCATCCTTTTCCCTAAAATTCTAGCACCTGTCCTCCTGCGAACCCTAGCAGTAGAATAAGATAGCTTCATCTTACTAATGGTAGTAGTATTTGATGATAACTTTATTTACTCCTCGCATACGTTTTTTTTTTTTTTTAATTTTAGAACAAGCCTAACAAAAACAAAAAGCTCTGTGCTAACCCATTTACTCTCCAAAAAATTAAATTCGACCCAAAAGAGAAAAATTTTAACCATTATGTCATCTTATACCCGTTGTCCACCTGCTTTTTGTGTCCACATGTGGGGCCCAGGGTTAGGGTTGAGGTTAGTGTTAAGTGTTAACGGTTAGTAGCGGGACATGGCTGTCTGCCAAATGGTTGGTCTGAATGTTAGAATGCATGTGGACACAGTAGCAAACAGACATATGGTATGTAGCTGTAGACACAATGGTACGTAGTTCGCAATAGCACGCAGTTTTGAATAAATTTTCAGTCCTATCAACAGCTATGGCAGAACATGCAATGGACTTTAGTGTCCATGCAAATTATTTCCAGTTTGGATATCAACAAAATTCGGGCGTAAGACATTTTTAACAATTTGCATCTATCAAAAACAATTTTGACCAGCTGCACTCATTAAAAAAAGGCCTAAAATAAGCTATGTACGAAAAAATATATCGGCCAACCGTCTTGTTCTATCTCCGCTGCTTTAAATGTGAATCAATATCCCTTCTAAACACTCCTTTCCCTCTTTCCAATCTGATGTCTCCTCCCAATAACTACATCCCTTTCCCCACACCCACACGTCTAAAATCACTTGATATGAATAGACGTTTAACTCTCTCCTCTCTCTCTCTCACACACACACACACACAGAACCTGAGATAGCCTGGTGGTTAGAGTGATGAGCTCGTACTCTGCTAACCCGGGTTTGAATCTCGTTCAAGAGGACTTTTCCTATGGACTTAGTACCGACTCCACTCCCCCCCAAAAAAAAAAATCCATCGGATTTGACTATAAACTGAGGTCCTGTGTGCGAACTCACGCACATCTTGCACATACGTTAAAGCCTGTTCTGCTTTTAGGAAGAGTAGGCCATTGTGTGCCAGTGGGAATACACAATTTACCAAACTGCATACACAAGTTGACTGGATGTAAAAAAAAAAAAAGAAAAAAAAAAGCAGTGACTCCATTATCCTCGAAATGAATTTTTAAAATAGATAACACACAGAGTAAAAATTAAACACTTTTGAGAATTCTATAACAAAGTAAAAATTAAACACTTTTGAGAATTCTATAACAAAGTAAAAAAAAACACTTTTGAGAATTCTAGAACAAAGTAAAATTAAACACTAATGTTTTGTGAATTCTGTTTATATTTTTTTTTTAGCACATATCTACTTTAGCCAAAAAATTTAAGACCGTACGATTGCCTAGTATTATTCCAATTTTGTGTTTTTCAGATCTCGCGACTCTTTGCTGCCCATCAACCGTATAGGCAACGAAACATTCACCCATTTTCTAATAACTGAACAATCTATCTTGTAAAAAACAAAGAAACAAAAAACCACCATTGCCAGGTATATAAGCGTGAAAGGGCGCATTAACACAAAAAAATTTTCTTGATCATTTCATCCGATTCAATGGGGGGAAAGGAGAGGAATTTAAAAAATGTCAGTTCCCCAGGAATATCATGTGAGGGCTTGTAATCTATCATTAAATCAATTTTAACTACAATCTCTAAAAAAAAAAAAAAAACAATAATCATCACAAACTGACCACTGAATCCTAAAAATCATGGAACATGTTAATATAGCTGTATTTTTAAAACAGTCCCTCTCAAAAAAAGTTTTTAAAAAAGCATTCAGGATTTAAAAAAAAAAAAAAAAACTCTTCCCAATCCTTGATTAAATATGTCAAGACCTAAATACTTTATGAGGCAACTATTAAATCATTAAAAAAAAAAAACAGAAACGAAGAAAGACCACTCACATTCTCAAAACAAAAAAATCTACAAATTGTCAGTAACCTTAATGGAAGTTATGTAAGGAACTGAACATTTTCAGCATTTTTTAACTATTTGATCAGATTCATTCTAAAAAAAATATTCCTTGTTCCACAAAAACCAAGGGACATTATACCGAAATTGACTTTTTTTTATCAGATAAAAAGCGTAATTTAAAAAAGGCCACCCTTTTTCAATGGTACTTTAAACATTTAAATTTTCTATCAGTTAACATTTTGATTAGGTATTCAACAGTAAACTAAAATTAAAACCCAAATTTTCTTCATTACTTTTGTGCCTAAAGTCTAGAGCAAATAACTGCACTAGTGTGAAAGGCATACTGTCTAGCAATGATAACTACTGAAAATTGTCCTAAATTATTTCTGCTTTTATGTGAGATGAATGCCGACAATGATAACATGACATTTTTTCTGAAATATTTTCTGCTTTCTTGCGAGATGAATGCCGTCTAGCAATGACAATTGATGACAATTTCTCAAATAATTGCTGCTCTGTGTGTATTTATGCACGTAGTCTACTACAGTGTCGTTCCATTTTGTCTGGGTTCATTGTTGCAAGTGTTACAGGCCATTCCTTTATGATTTCTGTCCATCTGTCAATTATAACCGATGGCGTCCTCTCTCTCTCTCTCCCTCCCTCCCTACCCTTCTCCCTCCCTCCCTCATCTGGCTTGCACTGTCCTTTCGTTGACTGGATGTCTTCTTGATACACTAGTGTTACACGCTGGATGTTTCTTGATACACTAGTGTTACACGCTGGATGTTTCTTGATGCACTCGTGTTACACGCTGGATGTATCTTGATGCACTAGTGTTGCACACTGGATGTTTCTTGATGCACTACTGTTAAACGCTGGATGTATCTTGATGCACTAGTGTTACATGCTTAGTCCCTTTATACGCTGGTGCTGCACACTGGATGTCTTCTTGATACGCTGGTGTTGCACACTGGATGTCTTCTTGATACGCTGGTGTTGCACACTGGATGTCTTCTTGATACGCTGGTGTTGCACACTGGATGTTTCTGAAGTGTGTGTTCCGCAGTGACGAGATCTGAAAATTCAAAACACAAGAGCGTTGATATGTATTCCAGATATTATAATTTATCTCACTCCAGCATTTTATTAACAGTACCAGTGGAAATAATAATGCCAGTTAGGCCAACTGATTGCAATGAGCTCAGATAACCATTTATCCTTTTTTTATCTGATGAAGAAAGTTGGTTTTTAGGATTTTCGTCGTAGAAATGTCTTTTTCTATTTTTTTCTACAAATCACCTGCAACACTTTATCGTAATATTTATACAAGAATTTTTTTTAAAATAATAATAAAAACGATGTGCATTCATTATACTGAAGATAATCTGAATTCAGTACTTTTTACGAAAAACTTGCATAATTGATAAAGATCTTTTCACTCAGAATTCATTTAACCCAATTAAAGTTGATATACTTCCATCTTTGATCACGTATTTCTAATAAGCCAGTCTGAAGAATATAATGCATCAAACACTTTGCTGCGTCTTTTTTTTTTAATCCATCACTTTTTTTTTTTTTTTTTTTAAAGTCTCTGAATAGTAGTGTAATGGCTTTTGAAAGTCCCTCTGCACAGCCTAATGAAAATGGTGGGGGGAAAACGGTAACACACGGTGATCACCATTGGTGAACCTCGGAGCTCAAACCGAAGAACAAAACCAGAACCAGCCCCTCCCCCCCCAATAAAAACCTAAAACCAAAAATAAAATACCCCCACCCCCCACAGATCCTAAATAAAAAAATAAAAAAGGCATACACAAGTACAGACAAACAGAAAAGGCAAAACACTGACAAAAACAGGACCAAAAAGAGACACACACAATGGACAGACTTAGACAAAAGCAAATACGCAGGTGAAGACAAAATGCAGAAAAGCAAACACGACATAATTACAACACACAAACAGAGAAAAAACAGGAAAATGCAAACAGAGACAAACGCACACGAACACAGAAACATTTCAACACAGACAAAAGACAAGAACAGATAATAACAGAAAAAGACAATGACCAGAAAAAGCAGACATGACATACATATGCACAAATCGATGTAGCTGGTCGTTGAAGATGCCTGGGATGCTTTGGTGGAATTATCTCCGGGCTGGTCCGTCTTCAATGTTTCGGAGTATCTCTGCCATGTCTAGGTCGGTCCATTCTTTGATGTTTGTTTTGATGATGTCTGTTCAATTCTTCAGTCTTCCCCTGTGTCGTCCTCCCTCCAGTGTCCCTGCAGGATAGTCTTGGCAAGGCAGCCATGATGTGACAAACCAAACCAAGTCTGTTCTCTACAACAGGCAGGTGGGGGTCCTGTGGCCCAGATTTCGTGATGATTCTCCCCGACCTGAAGGCACCTGGTAACCAGACATAAAATATGTGTTGCTAGAAACAAGGCAGGTCAGGGTGTGAAAGCAAAAAGTTCTCGGCACTTAATTCCAGTGAATATAAGCAGTTACTGCTAACTCAAGTCATGAAAGTTTTATAACCTTATCTGATCTCAGCACTTGCACTGGTTTAAGTTTACAAATTTTTGTTAAAGTGAAAAGCCACTGCAAATTAATGCTTATCATAGTAACCTTCGGATATAAAGGGCTTGACCATAAACCCGATTTTGCTAAAAATGCAATCAAAATACTATTTTTAACACAATACTCCTACATAATGCATACTCAAGTCCTGCTGACATTTCATAAGGTCTCCGTTGCCGTAGGTCTCGATCAATAATTTACTTGTACAGAATCTCCATCTCAAAAAGAGTTCACCGAGCTTTACGGTTTATATTCTTTTAAGAAAAAAAATCAAGCAAACCATAAGACAAGGATCCAAAGAGATCATACACACACGTAACACAACACACACACGAAAACAAAAAAAAGCAAACACAGAAATACGCAAGGACAGACAAAAGAAACACAAAGGTAGACAGACTTACACACGGACGAACGAAATTACAAAAACAACAAAAAAGACGCATACACAAGGACAGATAAAAACAGAAAAAGCAAACACAGACATAAAAAGGGCAGCAAAACAAAAAAAGCAAATTTATACACAAGTATAGACAAAAACTTAAAAAAACAAAAACACAACCATGTACTCAAGTACACACAATACACAAACATTTACACAAGACAGACAAAGAAGAAAGCAAATACAGACATAAACGCAAGGACAAACAAACCTAAACAGATAATGCAAATGAACAAACAGACATGGTACAGACAAACCAAACAGTGAAGAAGTCAACACAAAGCAGACAAATGCATAACACAAACACACACTTCCATACACGAGGACGGACTGATCGCATATGCTTCTCACCTGCTCTGTGACATGTAGCCTGCTCAACAAAGACTTCTGTTACTGTCTGGGTTCGTGTCAGCATTTTGTTGATTTATCAGGGTGTTGAAAACACCACAGATGCTTTGGTGGAGTCAGCTCAAGGCTGGTCCAAATTCAGGTCAGTCCATTTACTGATGTTCCGTCCAAGTCCTTGTCTCCTGTGTCGTCCTCCCTCAGTTTATCCCCTGCAGAATAGTCTTGGCAAGGGCAGCATCTCGATACGATTGATGTCACCAAACTAAGTAATCTTCCTCACAACAGGCAGGTGAGGTTCTTGTGGCGCAGATTTCCTGATAGTTCTCCGGATTCTGAGGGCACCTGGGAACCAGACAATGTGTCGGAAGGAAAGCTCTTGGAAAGGTAGTCTTGCTGATGGAAAGTTCTTGGAAGTGACAGCTTGATAGACGAAAACTTCTTGGAAGTAACACCTTGGTGGAAGAAAACTTCTTGGAAGTGACCTTGATGGAAGAAGTTCTTGGAAGTGACATTTTGATGGAAGAAAAAAAAATTTGTGACATCTTGATGGAAGAAAAATCTTGAAGTGACATTGTGATGGAAAAAATTCTTGAAAAAGACATCTTGACGGAAGAAAAATTCTCTTTAGTAACATGTCGATGGACGACGGGGAAGTTCCAGGTTGGATGATGGAGGGAGGGAGGGGAGGTTTCCAGCTGACGGCACCAGTGCAAGACAGCTCCCCTAGAATGTCTTGTGATCAGCATAACTACTTTACCCTAATGTTAGGAACGCCACAGCCTAAGGGGTTAAAAAGAACCAAGACAGTTTGGAAAATGCCGGAAGAAGTGTAAAGTCGTTACAATGTCACTGGTCCTCTACCAAGAAAAAGAGCTACGCACAAGGCCTATAAAATATAGAAAAAAAAATTTTTTTATAAAATAAAACAAAAAGGCCTGAGCTACCTTCACTCCCACAGCAAGGCCTGGACTAGACTGACAAAGCCACCTCCAGACAAACAATCCAATCTTTATACCCCCCCCCCCTGTCAACCACAGAAGCCTATTACTATTAGCGATAAAACCTCTTAATTGTTCTAACATGAAAACTGTGCAACTATGTAAAATTTAAAACAGGGTTTTAAAACCAACTCTGCTGTCGTTTCTATCTCAATTCCTCGAATAGTGAGTCAAGGAATTGAGGTAGACACGACAGCAGAGTTGGTTTTAAACCCTGTTTTATTCTTTAAAACTCTTCCTGTCAATCCACGACAGTCACCACGTTGTGGGAGAACCACGGAAACGAAAACTTGTAAAACCTAGGCCAGATTCTTCAAAAACAACTTTATTCAGACTGATCAACTGTAACATCTCTACTCTATCAACGAAAAACACCTGTGCTTAATACCCTGGAATTCATTTCATCCCTGCTTCTTCCTTATTCCTTTCTTCCTGTTGCCACCTTTATTTTCTGCCTTCTTGGTCCATTCTGCCTTTTTTTATACTAGAAACAAATATAAAATTCTCATTCACAGATAAACTGCAGCTACAAAAGGTCAACTAGGGACAGTCACCACGTTGTGGAGAACCACAGAAACGACATTTCTTTAAACCAACCTTGTTCGAATTGACAAACTATGACAGCTTTACTTGTATCTACCGGGAAATGCTGCAGTAAAATGCCTGTGCCTTTTTTTCAAAACATAACAAATCCGGAATCATTGCTTGGTCATTTGACATTACAAGTCACACAACCATGTGGTTTCTACACCTTGGACCACATGAACGCGCAATGAATGAGCCAAAGTCAGCGTAAGCTTCACTGTGGAAGAAAAACTACTCAGCATTGTCAGTGCCTTTGAATGATGAAATTTCCAGAATAACAGGATCACTGTCATCGAGACTGCTTTTACATCCCTTCCTACAGTTTTATTATTATTTTGTTTAGGGGTCTTTTTTGTATCACAGGGGGAAGGTTTAGATAAAAAGTTTTGTTTTTGCTTGCCTTTTTTTTTTTTGGGGGGGGGGGGGCTGTTTTAGTTTAGTCCTTTATTAGTTTTAGTTTTGGGGGATTTTTTTTTAATTGCCTATTCAGTTTTACTTTGCATTTAATTGGTTTATTTAATTTCATTTTGAATCCCCATTTTTAAATTCTAAAGACCCCTCTTAGTTTTTTTTCCAACTTTAGGCTATACGCTTTAGATCGCATTTTACTTTACGTCGGTTTAGGTTTTTGTCTATTCAGTTTTTATTTTTAATCTTTTAGCTACTTCGTTACTTTAGTTTTTGTAAGAAGGGATGTAAAAGCAATCAGGGATTTGGTGTCCAATGATTTAAAGGCACTGACAGGTTTTTCAGCCATGAGGCATTCCCCAACGATGATGAAACAAAACTTAACCACAGCAACATTAAACAAGAGTGGCATTACTTCCTTCTGCAAGTTCTATACTGATGTGTTCTCAGATATTTTCTGAAGACATCCCCAAGGCAATGGCTGGTCTGCGGCTTTGTATTTCTACTTCATGTAGTACTTCCCATTCAGCTGCAACTTTCCACAATCAACTGATGCTCTTAGCGGCTTTATCCTGGTATTTTGTTTTCAGTTGTGGCGATTCATGCTATAAATTTCTCCCCGTTTTTTACGGTAATGAAATGTTCGTAACCATTTTCAAAATCCGGACTTCAGCTCCCTAACCAAACTTGTCAAACACTGTCAGCCTTTTTGCTCGACCCCGAAGCCTCTGGAAACTACATTGAAAACCGAGCACTGGGACTGTAGAATACCCTTACCCCAAAGACGAACATACGTTTACATGTCAAAACTATTAGCAACAGGCCACCCAAAGAACTGACTAGACAGCGCAAACTATTCAATACAGAAGCCTTCTAACTGGACAAAGTCTAAGCACTGGGACTGTAGAATATCCTCACCCCTAAAACGAACACATTTATAACTATTTCACAATAGCCATCAAAGGGCTGGCTTGACACACAGCTCGAGCCCTATTTAAAGCCTACTAAAGGAAAGTTTATCCCGTTATGCTATCACAAGTATTCCACGGGCACTGCACCCCTGCACTCATGCACTTCATCTCACTTCTCTGATCACAAGGTTCACGGCTGCTGGCCACAATCTGGTAAGCACACACACGGAACTGTGTCATTAACATTTTTCGGGGGGGGGGGGGGGGAGTACTTTAAATCATTCCGCAAATCTGAACTCACAAGTTCTCCAATTCCTTAGCTATCCGCAATTTAAAAAAAAAAAGTGTCCATCGACAAAGGCAGAAACAGTTTCTCTTTAATGGACAGCATGTCTTCAACTGATAGATTAATTTTTCTTCCACTCCTCCAGAATGTCTTTGGGCACTGCACTCATCAGGTAGCGTGCTTTGGGCAAGTTGAACCTGGTGAAAGCCACCACCAGAGTGCATGCGTTTCATCATCCACTCCTATCGCGACGCAATGGCCTACTCTTCTTCAAAGTTGAACAGGTTTTCATGTGCGTGCAGCATGTTTTGCGCGTGTTCGTACGAGTGACCTTTTTATAGCCTTGTCCTGGCGTTCACGGGAATAGAAGAGTCAGTACTTTTATAAATTCCAGGAGAAAAATACTAACAGGTCTCAGTTGCTGGGTAGATACAGACAAAGTTCGAGGACTTTTCGAGGTGTTTAAGAAATTCTAGGGCGCGACTTATGCAGTATTGCATTGTAGCAATCAGGCTAAGCTCCGTCACCGACTTACCTCCCAAAACACTGGCAATGCATATACAAACTCTGTGTGTGGGAGGGGGAGGGAGGGAGGGAGGGAGAGGAGGAGGAGAGAGAGGAGAGAGAGAGAGAGAGAGGAGAGGAGAGAGAGAGAGAGAGAGAGAGAGAGAGAGAGAGAGAAGAGAGAGAGAGAGAAGAGAGAGAGACAGAGACAGAGACGGGAGAGACAGACAGACCGACAGAGAGAGAGACAGAGACACGGACAGAGCGACAGAGAGAAAGAGAAAAGAGAGCAGAGAAGACAGACAGAAGACAGAGAGAGAGAGAGAGAGAGAGAGAGAGAGAGAGAGAGAGAGAGAGAGAGAAGAGAGAGAGAGAGAGAGAGAGAGAGAGAGAGAGAGAGAGAGAGACAGACAGAGAGAGAAAGAAAGATAAGAGAGAGGAGGGGGGGGGGGGGGAGGGAGGGAGAGAGAGAGAGAAAGAGAGAGAGAGAGAGAGAGAGAGAGAGAGAGAGAGAGAGAGAGAGAGAGAGAGAGAAGAGAGAGAGAGAGAGCAACACTTGGGCATAACACACATGTCAGTGTTTAGTGACTTTCGTTTAACACGAACATCCCAGCATTACCGCCTCAAAGTAGCGCGGCTACTTTCATATTGAACGAAAACGGCCGCGTTCACAAAAATCACCATTGGTGAACCTCGGAGCTTTAGCCAAGGAACAACAAAAAATATTTATTGCGGGGGGAAGGGGGGGAACTAAATCAGCCCGACCCTGTGCTTACGAACTTTTGAACGTCAAAAGAACCCACCACAGTTGAACATCAGAAAGACCAGGGAGGTACATTCCCACTGTCCTGGCAAAATTAAGTCTCGATTCTCAACTGTCCCCCTGAAGTTGGAATAAGGAATGGTTGCATACACAAAAAACTCACTATTGGTGAACCTGCGAACTATAGCTGCAGAACAAAGGAATTTTTTTTTTTTAGCTAATCTATATTCTGGACACATTCAAACTAGGAATGAGGGAGGAATGACACAAAGCTCACTCTTTGGTCATTCAGCAGCCTGGCTCCTGTCTCCAAAAAAGTTTTCCTGTGTGGCTAAAAGGATGAGAGATGGGTGGGCTATAAACATTTTGTGGAAGGACAGAAGGACAGAAGGCCGAATACTTTCGTGGTTATGACATGGAACTCGCGAGGAATTCACTTTAATGTCACAATAATTCCTAAAGGGGCTCAAGTAGAAATCCATTTACAGGAGTGGGGGAGCACACTTATGTCAACCCGCCATAAGTATCTGCACAAGTTTTGGAACTTGGCACCGAGGAGGAAAAAAAAAACGCAAAATCTTCTCACAGTCCCTCGTTTCGTTTCAATTTCGAAAATGTAGACATGACGATAATAAACCAAAATTAAACATTAAAAATCAATAGAGCTTACCTGAAGCCTCACCTTTAAAACTGCAGGCAGCAGCAACAGTCAGTGCGTCTTGTTCACTTGTGGCAGTGACTTTGAATGTCACCGTTAGGTCTAAGGCCTAAGGGAACAGTGGAGTGCGCATGTCAGTTGGCTTCTCAGCGCCCTCTGTGGGTGAACACAAACCATGTCCCACGTGCATCACGCACCATCGCCTCTAAAGGCAGATTTCTCTCTCTCTCTCTCTCTCTCTCTCCTCTCTCTCTCTCTCTCTGGTATGGGTTTTCGGTCATCTAAAAGAAAAAATAAATAGGACATTTTTGCCTCAAAAGAAAAAAAAGGGGGTAATTTGACTAAAA